>JANAVB010024800.1:5640226-6190226 GCA_029216955.1 Iris pallida | reverse complement strand
ATACTAGATACATATCTAGATATTCATATCTAAATTATATACACATGAATATAGGCACACACTTTATATTAGACACAAAACCCCATTACCTATATACTATGTATCATGCATGTTCTACATATAATATATATACATAGATTAATAGAGAGAATCATATGTGTGTGTGTGTCAAGGTGTGGACAGAACATAACAGTGCCAAATAAGAACTGAAAACAGAATTCAATATGGGGGTGTGTGGTCTATATGCAGGAAATAACATGAGGCTGTGTGAACTGCTCAACAATGTAAGGTGCAGGAAAACAAAACAGTGTATATGAAATGCTATGCAGGAATTAGCAAAGGAAAGACAGTGCTTAACAAACAGTGAAGAAACTGGAACAGGAAATCATGTGTGTGCCTGTGTATGTGTATGGCAAGTGACAGTGAAGGTGATATGTGGATTAAGGCTGTGTGTGTGAAAGCTATGCAGGAAGGTGAGCATGTAGGCATGTAGGCAATGCAGGAAATAGTATGTAGAGAAGTATAGGGGCTGTGTGCTACATGGAACAGTATGAATGATGTGCAGGAAAAATATAACAAAGCAATCTCAGGATAACCAAACAAACTCAGGTTATCATTAGTCTTTCATTAGCATTGACGGGAAACAATCAAAGAAAGGAATCAATTTGTAGCTTGACAACAAAACAGTGAATAACTTAACTCAACACATGAACTTATTCTCAGATTTTTAAAGGATGTTAAATCTCAGTTTTAATAGTTCAACTCAACCCAAACTTCAGTTCTATACATTAGAACACAGTGAAAAACTCTAACAGTCCTATATTGCAAATTCCAGATTTTTGAACCAAAACTCCTTCAACAGCCCAAAACTATTCACACACTTAGAACACATATAGGTACACCTATTAGGGATTAAAAACCATGGATTTAACAGTCTAAATTTGATTAATTGAATGACAAAATCCAACTTCAAAACTGGACAGAACCAAACAAGTTGACTGATACACAGTTTTAAACAAACAGGGAATTTAGGATTAATCAAAGCAAATCGAATTAAATAGAATTTAAATGATGGGTAATGAAAATACATAATGCATTCATGCTATGACACTTGTTTGTGTCCACAAATGTGGACACAGACGTGTCCAGAAGAAGAATACACAAGCAGTGCACAACACAGTGTCAAAATCAGTGCACGAAGCAAAACTCCCAAACCAGAGCACAAAATCCAATGAAAATTGGGGAGGATGGTGTCAGTGGGTGCCCCAACATCCTCCCAAAATATGGTGTCGAGAAGAGCCGTGTCGTGTCCACAGTGGCCCCCGAGTAGCAGGGGAAACACTGTAGCTGCGCGCGCGAGCCAGTGCGGCGCGTGTCCAGACAATGAATCCGATACAAAACGACACAATAAGCATCACAGAAGATTAGGGACCAATAAACCATGATAAATCTATATTTCCTATTTAAAAACATTGAACAAATGAGATCGAAATGCCCTTTGTGGCATTTCGACAAACACCTAGGTACCCCCCTCTGATACGTGTCCAAATGGACACGAAACTTATGAAACCCGACACGACACCTATACAGACACTTAGGGGACTCCTAGGGCTTCCTAATCATGAAGACAAATCGAAATTTCATGGAGTATGGAGAAAGTTACCTATGCTTGAACTTTCCAAGAAAATCCCCTTTCAATAGCTCTTCTCTTGATGTCCCAAATCCTCCAAATTAACTCCAAACTGAATCAAACATTCATAGCAGCAAGAAAACCATCATTAGAAACTATTGCAACAGATTCTAGGATTTTAGGACCTATATTGGAATTAATATGGATTTTTCTATGCAAGAACTCACCTCTTTCCAAACTTGAGCTATTCTTCTAAGGAGGGAGGCTAGCCCTAAAACTAGGAGGATATTTATAATGGGGAAGTCCCTATATGGATAAGGTGGCCGGCCACTTGGCATTAGGATAGGGTTGAGTCCAAGTATAAGGCTTGAGCTAAGTTACAATTAGTTAAGGTTGAACCTAATCAATGTTCTAAACCATAAGTCATGGCTCATGACTTTCTAACCTATTGCTAATTTGACTAAACCAAGTCTTAGGATAGGTTTGACTAGAGTCACTTGACCTTAACCATGGCCCACTAACTAGGGTTAGTTTCTAGGTAGGTCTACTAGTCAACACTTAGTCAAAAGTCAACCTAGTCAAACAATTTCAATAAATTCCCAAAAATTCTAATTAATTCTAATAAATTCAAAAATACCCCAAAATGACAAAAATACCCTCACACTAGAAATGTGGTAGTGACAAATCTATCCTCCTTAAAAGAATTTCGTCCTCGAAATTGAAAGGCGAATACAACTGATGAGAAGGATAGAAAGCATACCTCAAGGTCCAAAAAGATAAGGGTACCGCTCGCGCATCTCATCCTCCCGCTCCCAGGTAGACTCTCCTGGAGAATGATGCCTCCATGCGACGCGTACCAAGGGTATCACCTGGTTCCTCAGTACCTTCTCCCGTCGATCCAGAATCTCCACGGGCTGCTCTGGATAGCTGAGAGAAGGCCCAACCTCTATCTCCGAATGATCGAGCACATGGCTAGGGTCAGCCACATACCGTCTCAACTGTGATACATGGAATACGTTGTGGACCCCCACAAGTGCAGGCGGCAAGTCTAGCCTGTAAGCCACGTCACCGACTCTCCCGCTGATAACGAAAGTGCCGATGAAACGCGGGCTAAGCTTCCCGCCTCCACCAAAACGTATCGTACCACGAGTCGGAGATATCCTCAAGAAAACCTGGTCTCCGACCTAATCACAAGCAAGGTCTCAATTAATAAATAACAACATGATCAAAAATTCAAAACAACAACCTAAATCTAATCCTACTCTAATCTGTACCTCAAACTCCAAGGGCCTCCGGTGGCTATCGGCCCAGTGCCGATGTCTGTCCTGCGCCACGCGAAGTCTGTCCCTGATAAGCTTCACCTTCTCGGCCGCATCCACAATCATCTCTGGCCCCAGCAAAGCTCGCTCACCAACATCATCCCAGGATAAGGGTGTACGGCACCTACGCCCGTACAGAGCCTCGAAAGGTGACATCTCGATGCTGGCCTGGAAACTATTGTTATAGGCAAACTCCACCAAATGAAGATGATCCTCCCAGGAACCTCCAAAGTCCAGGACGCACGTCCGCAGCATATCCTCAAGGGTCTGAATAGTCCGCTCCGACTGTCCGTCCGTCTGGGGGTGGTACGCAGTACTGAACTTGAGCTGAGTGCCCAAGCTGGTCTGCAGACTCCTCCAGAAATGGGAAGTAAAACGGCTATCCCGATCTGAGACGATGCTGACCGGAACTCCGTGGATCCTGACTATCTGCCGCATATATAACTCTGCCAGTCTCTCTGTAGACGTGCCCACCTTGAATGGCAAGAAGTGGGCTGATTTGGTCAACCTGTCCACGATGACCCAAATCGCGTCTTTCCCTCCTGGAGTACGCGGCAATCCTGAAACGAAGTCCATCGTGATATGCTCCCATTTCCACTCGGGAATGGGCAGCGGCTGCAACAAACCACCGGGCCTCTGCCTCTCTGCCTTGACCTGCTGACAGACCAAGCATCTAGCTACAAACTGGGACACCTCCCGCTTCATTCCTGACCACCATACCTGCTCCCGCAGATCTCGGTACATCTTGTTGGCACCCGGGTGAATAGAGTACTGAGATCTGTGGGCCTCCTGCAAAATCTGCTCTCTGAGCTCCCCACTAGGTACACATAACCTGGCACCGTGCCTCAGGGCACCATCCTCTGCAAGTGAGAACTCAGGATCCCCCACTCCCAAACTGATCTGCTCCCTGATGCTCTGAAAAGCCACATCCTGAAACTGAGCCGCCTTGATCCTATCCATCAAGTCTGACTGTATCTGCATCCCCACAGCTGCATCTGTACCCCCGGCACGATCACCTCAATCCCAAGGCTCTCCAAATCGGCAAGCAAATGCCGATCCATAGTCAAACACATGGCTGTCGGATACCTGCTCAAGGCATCGGCAACCACGTTGGCCTTCCCGGGATGATACTGCAGTGCAATGTCGAAGTCCTTCATCAACTCCAACCATCTGCGCTGTCTCATGTTCAACTCCTTCTGAGTGAACACATACTTTAGGCTCTTGTGATCTGTGAAGATCTCCACCCGCTCACCATACAGATAATGCTTCCACAGCTTCAAAGCAAAAATCACAGCTGCCAGCTCCAGGTCGTGGGTAGGATAATTCTTCTCATGGGGACGTAACTGCCTGGAAGCATAGGCAATTACCTTCCCGTGCTGCTGCAACACACAACCCAGCCCCTTTCCTGAAGCATCACTATAAATAGTGAATCCACCTGATCCTGAAGGCAACGTCAGAATCGGAGCTGTCGTCAGCCGCTTCTTCAACTCATCAAAAGCCGCCTGACACTCCTCTGACCATACATACTCAGTATCCTTCCGGGTCAACCGTGTCAAGGGCTCTGCAACCCGGGAGAAATCCTGCACAAATCTCCGGTAATATCCTGCCAGCCCCAGGAAGCTCCTGATCTCTGCAACTGATGTCGGCGCTGCCCATGCCTCGACTGCTACAATCTTCTTGGGGTCAACTGAGATACCATCTCCAGTCACAACGTGCCCCAAGAAATCCACCCGGTCCAAGAAAAACTCACACTTGGAGAGTTTTCCATAAAGCTGCTCCTTCCTGAGAATCTCCAGCACTATCCGCAGATGCTCCTCATGCTCCTCCTCAGTCTTGGAATATATCAGGATATCATCAATAAACACTACTACAAACTGATCCAAATACTGATGGAACACCTTGTTCATCAGGTTCATAAATACTGCGGGTGCATTGGTTAGCCCAAATGGCATAACCAAAAACTCGAACTGTCCATACCGCGTCCTGAAAGCGGTCTTGGGGATATCCTCCCCCTTCACCTTCACCTGGTGATATCCCGACCTCAGATCAATCTTGGAAAATACCCGGGCTCCGCTCAACTGGTCAAACAGATCGTCGATCCGCGGCAGTGGGTATTTGTTCTTGATCGTGAGGTTGTTGAGTGCCCTATAGTCAATACACATGCGTACTGACCCATCCTTCTTCGGCACGAACAATACTGGTGCACCCCATAGCGACGAACTCGAGCGGATGAAGCCCTTGTCCTGTAGCTCATCCACTTGCTTCTTCAGCTCCACCAGCTCGCTGTTGTTCACCCGATAGACATGCTGAGAAATAGGCTCCGCTCCTGGAACCAAGTCTATCGAGAACTCTATGTCCCTGTCTGGTGGCAGTCCCGGCAACTCCTCCGGGAAAACATCCATATACTCTGCTATCAAGGGGTGTGGAATCGTCTGCTCCTCGACCGAGACTCCACAGAAGACTCCGCTGCTCTGCTCTGCCTGACGTCTGGAGTACTCGAACTCTGGCTCCCCCGGCGCTCTGAAGAGAACTCTACCCCCTCTGCAATCGATGCTGGCGTGGTGCCTGCTCAACCAATCCATGCCTAGTACTATATCGTAGTTCGGCAATGGCATTACGAGCAGGCTCACCTCCAACTCACGGCCTCCCAAAACTACTCTCCGACCCTTACAAACATCACTCACGAGGATAATACCACCCCCGGTCGTGATCTTGTAAGTCCTAGGCAACGATTCAGCTATGATATCGTGTCTAATCGCAAAAGATACTGAAATGAAGCTATGCGATGCACCGGAATCAAACAATGCAAATGCTGGGCTGGAGTCGAGAAGAATCGCACCTGCAATCAGCTCTCCAGTCACCTCTGCATCTCCAGCTGCCATGGCGAAAGCTCGCCCCTGCTGGCCTCCCCTGGCCTGCTGCTGGTGCTGGACGAACCTCTGCTGCTGCGTCGGCAGGGCTGGTCCCCGCTGCTGGCCCACTGGTGCTCTGGCTCCACCTCCCGGCGCTGCTCGTACTATACGGCACTCCCTCATCTGGTGGTCTGCTGAACCACACAGTAGACACAGGCCCAGCCTCTTCCTGCACTCACTGGCAGCATGTCCATTCCTCCTACAGTATCCACAAGTGGTAACCTGCCTCTGGCCCTGCTGGTGCTGCCTCGGCTGCTGCTGGTGCTGAGCTGGCCTCTGCTGGATCGGCTGAGGCTGGAACTGCCTCGGCTGCTGAGACTGAAAGTGGGGCCTCTTGGCCTGGCCCCCGCTGCTGCTACTGCCCCCAACTGGGTCTCTCCCTCTCTTGTGCCTAAGCTCAAGATCATCCTCTGCTAGTAGGGCTCCCGTCAAGATCTCCTCAAACGTAGCATCTCTGTTCCCCTTGGTCAGGGACTTGACCTCCTTGACCAGACCCTTCCGGAACCTCTGGGCCCTCGCCGTCTCGCTCAGACCCTCAACAAACCTGCCGAGACGGCCAAACTCTCCCGCATACTCCTCAACTGAGAGGCTCCCCTGGACCAAGCTCTCAAACTGTGTCTCCAAGGCTCTGACTGCCGAGTCTGGGAAGAACTTCTTCTTGAAGAAGCCCCTGAACTGCTCCCATGTCTGCCCTGGTACCCCCACCCTGGGGTCCGACTGATACCAGGTGCGAGCAAGATCTCGCATCCGGCTGGCTGCTGCCTCGACCTGAAGGTCTGCCGGAATCCTGGCCAAGCGGAAGATCTCCTCTATATGCTCGAGCCACTCGTCGGCATATAGGATCCCCTCTGTCCCCATGAAGTCCCTGGGGCTCATCTTCTGGAACTGCTCGATCCCTGGGGTCCTCTGCTGCTGCACCACTGGTCGAGCTGCGGCTGTCGTGACAGCCAACTCCATGCCTCTGTCCTGCCGAGCCTGCTGGCGGTCCATGAACTGCTGAAAATAAGCGAACATCTGAGCGGTGTCCACATGTCCTGGAGGCGGTGGTGGCTGGAAAGGATCCTCTGGATAGACCGGGTCCTGCCTCCCAGTCGGTGGATGCATATCCCCTGCTGCGGCTGCCGAGGTCTCAACACGAGCTGAGGTGACAAGAGCTGCAGTCCCCTGGCCTCGCCGTGCTGGCTGAGAGGTAGCAGTCCCCTCTATAGCATCCTCATGGACGGCACGCTGTGAACGAGTCTCTACCATCCTGAAGATAGACAAACAAGAGTATCAATTTCTGAGAAAGAAGCGAAATAACAAAGGCGGACAATTATAATTCAAAGGATCAGCAGACAAAAGAATTTAGATGGCAATAAAAGGAATTTTTCCTAAGGTGATTGAGTATCTTAAAATTAATGTCCTATATCCTATAGCAGGCTGCAGCGATACTCTAGTTCGAGTACCACTACACTTTTAGTCTAGACCTGCATGGGCCACCACTAAAGACGTGTTGTCACGCCCCGATTCCGTCGAATCGATAGTCGTCCCCCGGGCGTGATGCCGTGCGAACCTAAGTTGCGTTCGCACAAGGCATAGTCATAAGGTTATCCGAAACACAACATCAATTTGGAGTACACAGAGAAATTGAATAACACATTTGAAATGGAAATAGACTTTTCATTGATAATATGAACTTTACATAGACTTCTTTTTACAATCATTGCCGCGCGGGCTACAACATGACTTCGACTTACAAAAATGAACGCCGATGAGATAGTCGTTTCATACATTACGCCCCTTTTTATACAAGCAAAAACCAATACATATTTCCACCTGCTATGGCGGAAAGTCGAGTCGTCATTTTTCTTTGGACTGATGTGCGGGTCTTCTTCAAAAGGAAATCCAGAAAACAAGCCTTCACACGAACGAGGCTTCAAAAGAGTTCACGCCGCCTTGAGCTCTAGTTGGCACGCCCTTCGTGGTTCGGGGTACCTGCGTGGAGAGCGAGGATCAGTACATTACACTTTGTACTGGTGCGTGGCTATTTAAATTCCAAGCTCTCATTTGGTTGAAGAGTTTATATGACAATTGAGTATGAATGTTTCTAACCATCCTAATGGATTACAAACAAGTAATGACAAGCATAGTGAACTTTTACGTTGAAACTTACCCCGGCGGACCGCGTCGCGCCTTATAAAACTTACTATGTTCTTCCCTTTCAATTGTTATCATTTTCCATACCAAGTGCATTATTTCGTGTGTTGGTCACTGACTCCCAGAGCCATTGTGGACTCCTCTTTGCTTTTGTTAGACGGGGTCCTTTCAGCGTGGGTAGCTAGCCCCGCTGCAAGTCCTCGCCTAATTCTTTTGTTTCCCAATGCCCGCAACGGTCCCGTGGCCTCGGGCTTGCCGTGCGGGGAAACGTTCACCTTGTCGACAAGTTGTCCATGACCGTGCAAGGACATGATTTTTGTTATTAAGACATAGCCTACATTTTCTTTGAAACTTGTTCATTCATTCGTGTCCGTGCCCTTGCAATTATCTTTTCTCTCGCAACAACACTATCGATTTTGCCTAAGAAGGGGGTCGAGAAGAGAAGGGTCAGCCACTCACCTTGAGTTTACCTTGGCGAGCGAACTTGTTGGTCGCGCTAGACGTCGCCTACGCGATTACCTGAAATCGCACAAGCAACCGATTAGAACACTGCATTATTCAAAGAGTTCGATAGGAAATGCGAGTTCGAAATGCAAGCCATGAAAACCATCGAAAACATCCACGAAACGCATTCAGAAAACAAAGCCAAAACCAACGCAAGCGGCGTGAAAAGCAGAGCAACGGGAGGTCTCTCCCGACTCAGCCGCAGAGTTAATCCTCGAGGCGCAACCCGCTGAATATGGGACTTGGTTCCGAAGAAGACATTCCATAACGAGGAATGGATCTTAATTCAACCGTTCCCGTTCGATCGACTCGGTCGATCCCGACCTATCGGTCCCGGCCGAATCGATAGCGACAGTGTTCCTTTCTCGCGCACCCCATGGACAGAGTACGGGGCACGATGTAGGGACGGGGCACTACACCATAACCAACTAAGAAAAAGTTTCGTCCTCGAAACTTAAGAATAGAACCTACCTCTATGAAAATAATGAAGGGAACTTTTCCCTCATTTCTGACTCGAGTTCCCATGTCGACTCCTCTGCCGCATGGTTCCTCCAGAGTACGCGGACGAGAGGGATCGCCCGATTTCGAAGTAACTTATCCTTGCGTTCCAATATTTGAACGGGCGCTTCAACGTAGGATAAGTCGGACTTTAGCTCCAGCTGGCCAAAATCCACCACGTGGCTAGGGTCGTGCACGTACTTCCGCAGTTGGGAGACGTGGAAGACATTGTGTACACCTTCAAGCGCCGGTGGTAGGGCAATCTTATAGGCTACGGGGGCGACCCGCTCGAGTATTTCGAACGGCCCAACGAATCTCGGACTCAGCTTCCCCTTCACGCCGAACCGAGTAACTCCGCGCATGGGCGACACCTTCAGGAACACATGATCGCCTACACAGAACTCAAGCGGTCTTCGATGGGTGTCGGCATAGCTCTTCTGCCGACTCTGTGCAATCTTTAGTCTTTCCCGAATTAGCTTGACCTTCTGCACCGTCTGTTCAACCAGCTCCGGGCCGAGTATCTGCCGTTCCCCGACTTCATCCCAGCAAATGGGTGATCTGCACTTCCGACCGTACAAGGCTTCATACGGCGCCATTTGGATGCTGGACTGGTAGCTATTGTTATATGCAAATTCCGCCAACGGTAAGTGGACGTCCCAGCTTGATTTGAAGTCGATTGCGCAGAGCCGTAGCATGTCTTCGAGAATCTGATTAACGCGCTCCGTTTGGCCGTCGGTCTGTGGATGGTAAGCTGAACTGAACTGCAACTTGGTACCCAGCGCCGACTGAAGGCTACTCCAGAATCGCGACATGAACCGTGAATCCCGATCAGAGACGATGGATACTGGAACTCCGTGCAGCCGTACGATCTCGTCAAGATAAATCTGCGCCAGCCGATCAACGCTCCAAGTAACTTTAATGGCAATGAAGTGCGCCGACTTGGTTAATCGATCGACGATGATCCAGATGGCGTCGCTCCCCCGTGGTGTCTTTGGCAGGCCAACAATAAAGTCCATCGTGACATGATCCCATTTCCACTCTGGAATGGCAAGGTTCTGCATCTCCCCGCCCGGTCGCTGATGCTCAGCTTTCACCTGCTGACAGGCCATGCATTGTGACACGAAGAGCGCCACATCTCTCTTCATCCCGTGCCACCAGAAAGTCGTGCGGAGGTCCTTGTACATCTTGGTACTGCCTGGATGCAAGGTATATTTCGCGTGATGCGCCTCCGACATAATCTCCTTTCGTAGTTCAGAATCATCCGGAACACATAGTCGGCCATTCAATCGCAGCGCGCCGGTCTTGTCTTCCGCAAAGTCGGTCACACTACCTGTTGAAATTCGCTCGCGCATTTTCTTCAGGTACGGATCATCCTTCTGAGCGGCCATGATCTTTTCCAGCAAACTCGGCTCTAACTGCAGCTGCGCCAACCGTATATCCCTGAATCGAACCCGGAGATCGATGCCCATTTCTTCGAGATCTTGTAGTAGTCTGCGGTCGATGGATAGCGAGGCAAGGTATTTCCGACTCAGAGCGTCCGCCACCACATTTCCCTTGCCCGGAGTGTAGTCGATCGTCAAGTCATAGTCCTTGATTAGTTCGAGCCAGCGCCGCTGTCGTAAGTTCAGTTCCTTCTGGGTGAAGAGATACTTGAGGCTCTTGTGGTCGGTATAGATCGCGCACGCCACGCCATATAGATAGTGACGCCACAATTTTAACGCGAACACAATCGCCGCTAACTCCAAGTCGTGCGTAGGATAGTTCTTCTCGTGCGGCTTCAACTGTCTGGAGGCGAATGATATCACCTTGTTCCGCTGCATGAGCACACATCCCAAGCCCTGGCCTGAAGTATCGCTGAATATCTGAAAACCCTCTGGCCCATCCGGAAGTGCGAGTATGGGTGCCGAAATCAGCCGCTGTTTTAGCTCCTGGAATGAAGCTTCACAGTCATCCGACCACTCATACGCGACTCCCTTTTGAGTGAGGCGAGTCAGTGGCGATGCAATCTTCGCGAAGTCTTTCACGAAGCGTCGATAGTATCCCGCCAAACCAAGAAAGCTTCTAATCTCGCTAGCAGACGCAGGCCTCTTCCAATCAGCAACGGCTTCCACTTTCTTCGGGTCGACTGCAATGCCTTCGGACGAAATGATGTGACCAAGAAAGGATACGCTGCTGAGCCAAAATTCACACTTACTCCGCTTCGCAAATAGCTGGTTCTCTCGAAGTGTCTGGAGCACGGTCCGCAGATGTTCTGCATGCTGCGCCCGATCTTTCGAGTAGACGAGAATGTCGTCAATAAAGACTACCACAAATTTATCAAGGAAGGGTCGAAACACCCGATTCATTAGGTCCATGAAGGCGGCAGGGGCGTTCGTCAGGCCGAATGGCATCACCAGGAACTCGTAGTGGCCGTACCGAGTGCGAAAGGCTGACTTTTGTACGTCGTCCGACTTGATCTTGAGTTGATGATAGCCCGAGCGAAGATCAATCTTCGAAAATACCGAGGCGCCTTGCAGTTGATCGAATAAGTCGTCTATGCGGGGCAAAGGATACTTGTTCCGGATGGTGGCCTTGTTCAGCTCTCGGTAATCGACGCACAGACGCATGGACCCATCTTTTTTTCTTCACGAACAACACGGGCGCTCCCCACGGTGAAACACTAGGCCGAATAAATCCCCTGTCGAGTAATTCTTGTAACTGGGTCTTGAGCTCCTTCAGCTCGGCGGGGGCCATTCTGTACGGGGCCTTTGAAATCGGTCGAGTATCGGGGAATGTATCGATGCTGAACTCGATCTCTCGGTCGGGAGGCATGCCGGGTAGCTCGTCCGGGAACACATCGGGGAATTCTGCCACAACGTCGGTCTGACCTACGTTTGCACCCTCCTGTCGCATGTCTCGGACGGACGCCAAGTAGCCTTCGCACCCAGAATGCAGCATCCTCCGAGCAGAGATTGCCGAGATCAACATGCAGGTCGACGACGCCTCACCACACGAAAAGCAGAATTCAGGCACTCCTGGTATGCGGAAAGTGACCGTCTTCCTGGCACAGTCTATGGTTGCGTTGCACGGCCCGAGCCAATCCATCCCCAGAATGATATCGAAGTCATTCATGTCTAGGACCATCACGTCCAGACCGATCTTTTGACCGCCAATACAGATAATCCCGTCGGTGCAGGCTGAATTAGTGAGTATTGGTGTGCCCGAAGGTGTGCTCACGCTAAGGTCGAGGTCTAATGATACTAACGGAAATTTGTGCTCGGCGACAAAGTCCGCCGCTATAAAACTATGCGAAGCACCTGAATCAAATAGTACGCGAGCAGGCACATTATTAAAACTAAGTATACCTGTCACGACCGTGTCTGAGGCAAGTGCTTCATCTCGAGTCAAGGCGTAGACGCGTCCTTGTGCATTCGGACGCCTGTCTTGATGGTTAGGTGGGGCAGGCAGAGCAGGTCGAGGCGCCTGCACTCGATTCTCCTGTCGGTTCTGTTGGGGAGGGGCATTGCGAGTCTGACGAAGGCTTGGACAATTTTGAGCCCGGTGACCAATCTGTCTGCAAGTGTAACATTCAAGATTGCGGAAGAAACAATGGTCCTCACGGTGTCCCACTCGCCCACATCTGGTACATCGAGGCATCGTTTTCTGACCCTGGTAGCCGCCGTTGTTTGGACGCTTTGACGCGTCGTTGTTGCCTCCCGTATGGCTAGGACGTTTGTGATTGGAGTGGCGCACAACGTCGTCAGCACTGGGAGGATGCAGGCTCTCAAGACGGAGAGCGTGATTCAGAGCCTCGCCCGTGGTCTTGTACTCCGGGACGCCGACATGCGCACCAATAGATTGTCGCAGTCCCACTTCGAACCGTCGCACGCGGCACTCTTCAGTAGGCAGAAACGCACCAGCGAACTTGGACAATTTGTTGAACTCTGCGGCGTACTGCTGCACGGTCCTGTTTCCCTGCTTCAATGACATGAATTCGTTTTCCTTTGCTTGGCGAACGGCAGACGGAAGGTACTCGAGTTCGAAGGCCTTGCGGAACGTGGCCCAAGAGATCGGCGCGGTTGTGTTGTCCGGTCGAATCGCTCGCTTGCGCACGGCCCACCAGTCGTGCGCGTTCAACCGTAGTTGAAGTTGTGCGCAGGCGACTTGCTTTGAGTCTTCGATGCCGAGGAGCTCGAAGTGGTCTTCTAGTTCTTCCAGCCAGTCGATCGCAATGGAGGGACCCTCGGTGCCGCTGAAAGAGGTGCGACACGCCTTCTTGAATTCTGACACTTCGAAGTTGTACTTCTTTGGTGCCGCAGGTTGAAGCTCGGGCTCCGCCGTGTCGACTTCAATGGGTGGAATCGTCGGCACGGTGGTAGCAGGTACGGTGACGGTAGGTGCCGTCGCAGAATTCCCGTTGGCCGCAAACGTCTGGACGATCTGCTGCAGGGTATCCATCTGCTTTTGTTGAAGTTTGATGTGCGCGTCGAAGCGAGCCTCGAACTGGGCCTGTCGTTCCTCTACTCGTTGATGTCGGCTCTCGGACTGGTTCCGCTGCGCCTCCATCATGCGCAGCATCCTTTCGATTGTATCGTTAGAAGGTCCGGCCTGCCGACGATGCGAGCTACTAGAGCCACTGGAAGCGCTCTGTTCTTGCTCGGCCGTGGGTTCCGCCACTTCTGCGATACGAAGGCAACGCATCAGTCTCAAATTATTACGGACTCATTGTATGGAACAACTTATCTCATCGTTGCGTGGTCAATGGTTTAAAACTCTAGACGCGAGGCCAAAGGATGTAAAGCCGTGCTCTGATACCATTATGTCACGCCCCGATTCCGTCGAATCGATAGTCGTCCCCCGGGCGTGATGCCGTGCGAACCTAAGTTGCGTTCGCACAAGGCATAGTCATAAGGTTATCCGAAACACAACATCAATTTGGAGTACACAGAGAAATTGAATAACACATTTGAAATGGAAATAGACTTTTCATTGATAATATGAACTTTACATAGACTTCTTTTTACAATCATTGCCGCGCGGGCTACAACATGACTTCGACTTACAAAAATGAACGCCGATGAGATAGTCGTTTCATACATTACGCCCCTTTTTATACAAGCAAAAACCAATACATATTTCCACCTGCTATGGCGGGAAGTCGAGTCGTCATTTTTCTTTGGACTGATGTGCGGGTCTTCTTCAAAAGGAAATCCAGAAAACAAGCCTTCACACGAACGAGGCTTCAAAAGAGTTCACGCCGCCTTGAGCTCTAGTTGGCACGCCCTTCGTGGTTCGGGGTACCTGCGTGGAGAGCGAGGATCAGTACATTACACTTTGTACTGGTGCGTGGCTATTTAAATTCCAAGCTCTCATTTGGTTGAAGAGTTTATATGACAATTGAGTATGAATGTTTCTAACCATCCTAATGGATTACAAACAAGTAATGACAAGCATAGTGAACTTTTACGTTGAAACTTACCCCGGCGGACCGCGTCGCGCCTTATAAAACTTACTATGTTCTTCCCTTTCAATTGTTATCATTTTCCATACCAAGTGCATTATTTCGTGTGTTGGTCACTGACTCCCAGAGCCATTGTGGACTCCTCTTTGCTTTTGTTAGACGGGGTCCTTTCAGCGTGGGTAGCTAGCCCCGCTGCAAGTCCTCGCCTAATTCTTTTGTTTCCCAATGCCCGCAACGGTCCCGTGGCCTCGGGCTTGCCGTGCGGGGAAACGTTCACCTTGTCGACAAGTTGTCCATGACCGTGCAAGGACATGATTTTTGTTATTAAGACATAGCCTACATTTTCTTTGAAACTTGTTCATTCATTCGTGTCCGTGCCCTTGCAATTATCTTTTCTCTCGCAACAACACTATCGATTTTGCCTAAGAAGGGGGTCGAGAAGAGAAGGGTCAGCCACTCACCTTGAGTTTACCTTGGCGAGCGAACTTGTTGGTCGCGCTAGACGTCGCCTACGCGATTACCTGAAATCGCACAAGCAACCGATTAGAACACTGCATTATTCAAAGAGTTCGATAGGAAATGCGAGTTCGAAATGCAAGCCATGAAAACCATCGAAAACATCCACGAAACGCATTCAGAAAACAAAGCCAAAACCAACGCAAGCGGCGTGAAAAGCAGAGCAACGGGAGGTCTCTCCCGACTCAGCCGCAGAGTCAATCCTCGAGGCGCAACCCGCTGAATATGGGACTTGGTTCCGAAGAAGACATTCCATAACGAGGAATGGATCTTAATTCAACCGTTCCCGTTCGATCGACTCGGTCGATCCCGACCTATCGGTCCCGGCCGAATCGATAGCGACAGTGTTCCTTTCTCGCGCACCCCATGGACAGAGTACGGGGCACGATGTAGGGACGGGGCACTACACGTGTCACGACCCGCACCCTAGAGTAAGGGCACGAGACGTGGGTACGTCCAGCCTACGCCGCAGTGTCGGCGGTAGAACGCTGTCCTAGGTCACAACATCTAGCAATGTAATATCTAAACAGTTTATACTCCCCGAATGGGGGTAACAAAACAATAGAAACTCAATCACAACTAAGGAAGATATAGCACGATATGAACAGAACTCAAGGAAATGAAATAGATAAAACAGTAGTCTAAGATAATCCCAGCAGTACAAGTCTCAGATAAAAGAATATATACAGAACTGATCTCCACATAAAAGTCTAACTAGAACAAGTCTCCAGACTACAAAGATAATAAACTATCTAGACTAGTCTAAACAGTCGGGGGAAGGTCCTCAGCTACTACTGGATCCTCCAGAGGGTCCAGCTCACAAGTGTCGTCTAGGGCTGCCCCGTAGTAGGTGTCCAGGCAAGCCTCCTCCTCGTCCTCTGTAATATTTTCAACAGGTCCAGTCAGGACAGGAGCGAGCACAGTACATCTCAACAGATCATAGCAGGTTAGAAAATAAATACATGCAGTAAAGTAAGATACGAGTACTGAAGAAGTGCAGTATGTAAACAGAGAAAGAACTGTAATAGAAATATCTACTATACATAGAGAACTAGCAGTGACTAGTGAGTCAGAGTACAATCATGAACATGTAAATGGCCTGGGATGATTCTGATAAGACACTAAGGAATGATTCTGATAAGAAACTACGGGTGTATTATTCACATGTCCACTTATACTCCCCCGTACCCCCAATCAATACACAAGGATCCAGCCAGGTTATGTTATATGATGCTATGTAACAGACCCCGAAGGTGATAGACCCCGAAGGTGATGAACCCCGAAGGTGATAGACCCCGAAGGTGATACATAGTAGTCCCATGAATGGGATAAGGATTCTAGGAAGACTCTACGATCATAAGAGTATATGTCGTAAGTGATCAAAGAACCAATGAAGCATATGATACGTCATGTAAGTGAAACGCACAGAACATGTAGTACCGGATGCTCCCTAAGGATAACATCTCGAGAAAGGATCCATATAGTACCAATCCGTGTGACCATCGTGACAGTACAAGTAAAGTAATCTACTGCAGAAAATAATTCTAAGCAAGATATAAAATGATCAGAGAATGTACTCGCCTGTAACTGAGTGTCCGGTATGAAACGTACTGTCCAAGGAGTGGTGTCTGGCTCCTAAACAGAACAGCACAAGTCACAACAAGTCCAGAATAGTAACAAGGAGTCCTACTATGCATTCTACATGATTCTAGGTCAATCTAGGCCAAAGTCAACTCTTGGTCAACTTTGGTCAACCCTGGAAGTCAAACTAGGTCAAACTATTCTAGTCTAGGTTTCTAGGCTATTCTAGGTCATAACAAGTCTGCTCTAGGTTCTAGGCTATGTCATGCTAACCATACATGTATCATGATAAAATCTATATTAGGGTATAAAGCCTATAGCCCTATGACATTCATAACCAACCCCACACAACATTCACACATAGATAACCACACACCATATCACAATGTAACCTGTTAACACACTATTACACATTTAAAAGAGAATACCTATATATATGTATCACATTAGATACACATATCTATATACTAGATACATATCTAGATATTCATATCTAAATTATATACACATGAATATAGGCACACACTTTATATTAGACACAAAACCCCATTACCTATATACTATGTATCATGCATGTTCTACATATAATATATATACATAGATTAATAGAGAGAATCATATGTGTGTGTGTGTCAAGGTGTGGACAGAACATAACAGTGCCAAATAAGAACTGAAAACAGAATTCAATATGGGGGTGTGTGGTCTATATGCAGGAAATAACATGAGGCTGTGTGAACTGCTCAACAATGTAAGGTGCAGGAAAACAAAACAGTGTATATGAAATGCTATGCAGGAATTAGCAAAGGAAAGACAGTGCTTAACAAACAGTGAAGAAACTGGAACAGGAAATCATGTGTGTGCCTGTGTATGTGTATGGCAAGTGACAGTGAAGGTGATATGTGGATTAAGGCTGTGTGTGTGAAAGCTATGCAGGAAGGTGAGCATGTAGGCATGTAGGCAATGCAGGAAATAGTATGTAGAGAAGTATAGGGGCTGTGTGCTACATGGAACAGTATGAATGATGTGCAGGAAAAATATAACAAAGCAATCTCAGGATAACCAAACAAACTCAGGTTATCATTAGTCTTTCATTAGCATTGACAGGAAACAATCAAAGAAAGGAATCAATTTGTAGCTTGACAACAAAACAGTGAATAACTTAACTCAACACATGAACTTATTCTCAGATTTTTAAAGGATGTTAAATCTCAGTTTTAATAGTTCAACTCAACCCAAACTTCAGTTCTATACATTAGAACACAGTGAAAAACTCTAACAGTCCTATATTGCAAATTCCAGATTTTTGAACCAAAACTCCTTCAACAGCCCAAAACTATTCACACACTTAGAACACATATAGGTACACCTATTAGGGATTAAAAACCATAGATTTAACAGTCTAAATTTGATTAATTGAATGACAAAATCCAACTTCAAAACTGGACAGAACCAAACAAGTTGACTGATACACAGTTTTAAACAAACAGGGAATTTAGGATTAATCAAAGCAAATCGAATTAAATAGAATTTAAATGATGGGTAATGAAAATACATAATGCATTCATGCTATGACACTTGTTTGTGTCCACAAATGTGGACACAGACGTGTCCAGAAGAAGAATACACAAGCAGTGCACAACACAGTGTCAAAATCAGTGCACGAAGCAAAACTCCCAAACCAGAGCACAAAATCCAATGAAAATTGGGGAGGATGGTGTCAGTGGGTGCCCCAACATCCTCCCAAAATATGGTGTCGAGAAGAGCCGTGTCGTGTCCACAGTGGCCCCCGAGTAGCAGGGGAAACACTGTAGCTGCGCGCGCGAGCCAGTGCGGCGCGTGTCCAGACAATGAATCCGATACAAAACGACACAATAAGCATCACAGAAGATTAGGGACCAATAAACCATGATAAATCTATATTTCCTATTTAAAAACATTGAACAAATGAGATCGAAATGCCCTTTGTGGCATTTCGACAAACACCTAGGTACCCCCCTCTGATACGTGTCCAAATGGACACGAAACTTATGAAACCCGACACGACACCTATACAGACACTTAGGGGACTCCTAGGGCTTCCTAATCATGAAGACAAATCGAAATTTCATGGAGTATGGAGAAAGTTACCTATGCTTGAACTTTCCAAGAAAATCCCCTTTCAATAGCTCTTCTCTTGATGTCCCAAATCCTCCAAATTAACTCCAAACTGAATCAAACATTCATAGCAGCAAGAAAACCATCATTAGAAACTATTGCAATAGATTCTAGGATTTTAGGACCTATATTGGAATTAATATGGATTTTTCTATGCAAGAACTCACCTCTTTCCAAACTTGAGCTATTCTTCTAAGGAGGGAGGCTAGCCCTAAAACTAGGAGGATATTTATAATGGGGAAGTCCCTATATGGATAAGGTGGCCGGCCACTTGGCATTAGGATAGGGTTGAGTCCAAGTATAAGGCTTGAGCTAAGTTACAATTAGTTAAGGTTGAACCTAATCAATGTTCTAAACCATAAGTCATGGCTCATGACTTTCTAACCTATTGCTAATTTGACTAAACCAAGTCTTAGGATAGGTTTGACTAGAGTCACTTGACCTTAACCATGGCCCACTAACTAGGGTTAGTTTCTAGGTAGGTCTACTAGTCAACACTTAGTCAAAAGTCAACCTAGTCAAACAATTTCAATAAATTCCCAAAAATTCTAATTAATTCTAATAAATTCAAAAATACCCCAAAATGACAAAAATACCCTCACACTAGAAATGTGGTAGTGACACTAACATGCTAATTACAGCTCAAGTCGAAATTCACCGGGGTCCCGAATTAGCTCGGAATGCGATGAAATTCGAACCCGACTCCTATAATAATTAAATAATAATATTCATGAAATAAAATTTCCAAAAATATTATAGAATAAAAAATTACCATTTTATCCCTAACTGGGAAAAGTGAGGGTGACAACTATCTACGCAAGAGAGGTCACTTTGGCGACATCTTGTTTCAATGAGTCTATTCAGAATATTACACAACTATTACTAGTCTCAAAAGGTACCAAAAATTTGAATGTTGACTAAATCTTACAAAACTGAATTATGACCAAATCTTTATGCTTATTTGAATTAAATAATCATAAATCCTTATGCACATGCATATTTAAAATATTATAACTTAAATAAGATAAGCATGAGCATGTGAATCTCTTTACATGATTCAAACAAATATTCTTAATTTAACTAAACTGAGCATTGTCAACATAATAAAATTCACGTAATATTTTACTGAAGATATGGACCAATAGATTGCTTCAAAAACCCATAAAGATTATATTAAAATAATCTGCTGAAGATATGTACGTCAATAGATTACATCAAATATATGACTTAGAACATAAATTTATTGGAAACTAAATTCCAACATATACTGTAAGGCCCTCAATTCTGCTGTATCTTTCTGGGAAATGGCTCTGCCGGTCAAAACAACACTGATAGTATACATATTAAACATTTTTCTATGATCATGTACAACTCCAAAGAGATTACAATAGTAGTACTTATGACAAATTTAAATCACCTTGATTCCTTCACATGCAGCCAGGCTCTTAGTATTTCTGGCTCCAAAATAGTTACTCATCTTCATCGACAACATAGTCATTGATAATGATCATGGAAAGATATAAACTACAAAAAAATAAAATATCTACTGCACATTCAAAGCACCATTTTCCTGTAATTGTATGCCAGTGCTCTTCCCGTGGTCCATCATTTTCAATATTTTCCACTTACACATATAATCGAAAGAAAACCATTATTATTTGCAAGCAGAGAAATAAACAAATATGCAAAAAATACCAAAGAAACCTCGAATTAGAAATCCGAATACCCATATTCGGATCCGGAATGGCCGAGTAAAACATGTGGATAATTAAAATAAATTAATCTAGCAATCGGAACCCTAAATTAATTTCGATTTAACGATCTAGGGTTTCTGAACACCAACAAAATTGAATATGTAAACTTCAAACTCATAAATCAAACAAGGAAGCTCTGATACCACTTTATTAGAAATTTTATTGTGCCCTGTCGATTCATGAGATGAAGAACATAAATTAAATTGCGGAAGCGTACCTGAATCCATTGCTAGACTTGATGGATTTTGAAGCGAACGTCTCTTTATTGGGTTCGATCTTCCAACTTGCTACGACCCTTAATGACAAAGAAAAATTCGAATCCTTTGTCCCTCTCTTTCTGTTGATGGGGATGCAGAAGAGAAAAAGAAAAAATCTCTCTTTTGGTGGCCGTATAAGTTGGGGACCATAACCCTAATGAATACACATATATATAGATATGTGTGTTGTGATATTTCTAATTTGGCCCCTCATCAAATTAGAATTATTCCGGTATCTACACATTAATTCCATGACAATTATACCCTTAAGCCAATTTCCAAATAGACCACTTTAATTTGGCTTAATTATTTAGATAGCCCAAACACAATTAATTTTACATGTGTGGCCCCTAATTATTGAATAATTCCAACAGACTAAAATTGGAGGAGCAATTATATTTCTAGAGGGACAAATTATATTTTTGGAGGGACCAGATTGCATTTTTTATTTTGTTAATATTTAAATTTTGAATTTCATGACAACCCTAACCACCCTCCCTCCTTGTTAAGCTCGGCCTCTACCGAAGAAGATAAGGGAGTGCTCTTGGGAAAAAAAAAAGAGAGGAGTAAAATGTAAAAAAAAAAAAAAAAAAAAAGTTTTTTTTCCCCTTCTAAGAGAAACTAAAACTATGTAAACCTTGAGGGAAGTCAAATGTCCCAAAAGAGGAACATCAAAGAGTACTTTTGCCTACAACTATCCAAATAGGATGCAATTCAATTGTTCCTTTTGTGTTTTATCTTATATTACTGGAACTTACAATTAGAACGTGACAATAAGGATAAATTTACTACGACAGATGGATAGGATGGGCATATGCAACTTATCAGTAATTGTTATGTTTTGATTGACACGTCTTACTATATAAGTGTGTAACTCCACATGAAATTCATTCCTCGATCAACCCTTTATTTTGCCACATGCCCAACTTGTTTTTCCTAAGCTCTTGAGCTCGAGTAACATGAGCCTTTTGGTGTGTCTGTCCTCTTATGCCAACATCCTTTAGTAGAAAGAGTTGACCCTCAGTAAAGCCTAACTAATCTTTCACGTTTTTAACCACACACTTTGAAATGAATGTACATGCACACCTTAAAGGACTCCCTCTATTAATGATGAATGGAGAAGACATCGATCTATATCAAATTAAAGAGTGCTTTCGTACATACCGCGGGGTTGATTCATGCGTGAATCGGCCCCACATATCGCGGTCTTCCATTTGTCGGATCCGTTTACCTGTCTTAGCAGGAGGAGGCTGGTTTCTGTGGGTTCCACGGCCCAACCAATGGGGGACGACACGTGGCGTCGGTTTCGATCGGACGGTCGCTCCTCTCAGTTCATCTAGGTTGGTTTGCAAAATCAGAGTCTTGGAAAAGGAAAGCTTTCCTTTCCAGTGTTTGGATAACAAGAGAAATGAGTTGAAAAGAAAATTGATTTCCAAGAGCAAGAAAAAAAAAGGGAGGAAAATGGTTTTCCCGCCAATTCAAGTATTCACTTTTTTTCTCTTAGAATTCGCTTTCACTTTCACTTTTTTTTTTTTGACATTTCCAAACATCGAAAATGAAATTGATTGAAATTGTAATTTCTCAACAGAAATGAACGACCAAAGAATCAGTTTCATTTCCCTAGAAGAGGGCTTAGACTTTTCCATATCAAAATTGAACGAGGAGGGAGATGTAGTACTGGACGACAGTACCATTAATTATGTCGTGGTTGGTTTGTTTTCCTAACTGTTGTTGTCACTGTAAGGAGGGAGAAGTGGAACATAGCTAGCCAGCCATTTGTTGGCCACAGCTAGCTCTTAATTTCTGCAGGCCTACCATAGATCTATGATCTCTACATGAGTAAGTAAGTAGAGAGCACAGCAAGAGCCACATGCATGTGGTCTCTCCTCAACTCGCTTCAGTACGAGCGAAGTACTGCAGACGGACGGCCTTGCTCTGCTCTGCTCTGCTGCAGCAGCCATGCACGTTGTCCATTAAGAACCTGGCCGGCTGCTTCAACTGCAGCTCGTGCATGCCTTCACATGCTTGCACGACTTATTGTTGTGAGATTTACTTTGTAAGCTCCTTCCTCTAATTGAACAAGTATAGTACTCTATGTTTACGACTACTATCACAAAGATTACTCTCTACTTCTTCGGTTAAGAAAATCAAAAAAATGTTCTTGTTGGATGCTAGCAGGGCTGGCCCACAGGGTTGGGTTGTTCTATGCAGATCTAGTTTTGGTTATCTTTTTAGTCTTATTGTCGGCCGATCTTGGAGGGTCACCCCTGATCCTGGAGGGTCATGCCGAGTCCGGAGGTTGTCCCAGAGAGGAGTTGCCCAAACCCGATGTCTTGTCTAGCTTACCCTGGGCGGACCCTGGATGCTAGACTCGGTACCCCAAATGCCGAAAATGCCTGTGCAAGATGAGCTTACAGGTAGATCAACCTGCAACCTTTTCCCTCTAGCGGACACCTACTGCCTACCGGATCCACAGCAACGGAAGGGACCTGGTCCACTGGGGACGATGGAGCCATTTGGATATTTGCCTGTTTGCATGCTTGACGTGCTATTACTCCACATCATATAGGGGTCAAGATTTTTGCATGCTTTGACCCTTTGAGTGACTCGTGTGCTATATACAGGTTCATACTGATAATCTTAATAGAGTAATGTTATTCTTACGTCCAAAATGTTCCTCCAAACTAGTCCTTTTCTTACGTGGTATCTAACATGTCAGCTGACATGGCAAATTCTAATCCAAAAAATTAATTATGCAGTATTAATATTAATATTGATGTCAATATTAATATTAATTTTAATTTTAATTTAAATATTAATGTTAATGTTGATTTTAATATTAATTTAAATGTTAATTTTAAAGATTACTTTGTCAGCTGTCGTATCAGACGACACATAAATTACCACATAAGGAGAGATACTTTGGAGGAATATTTTGGAAGGAGGAATAATATTTTTCTTCTTAATATCGACTCTCCATTTTACTCTGTACCAACCTTATATTGGAACCATCATCCCCTTCCAATTTCATATCTAATTTCTTACATAGGCTCATGGGGCAGAATTAATCCGTACTCAAATAACAATTGTAAGGACCGAATATCTCTATCTTCGAATATCTGTATTTGATACTGAGAAAACATGAAGCAACATACATGCGGATTGTACTTCAATGTTATAATCATTTAAGGAATTTTTAGACTTTCAGTCTGGAATAAGTTAGTATTTGGATTTTGGAGATTGTGTGTAGTTGTAAGAATTCTTAGTTCTATCTCATGTGCTACATGTCCAAAACGTACTCTAATTTCATTTCTCCTGTGTACCAGAGGGACCGAACTCTACACAAAACTCATGATTAGTTCAGTTGCATGGATTGGCCTAATCCGAGAAACCAAAATTGTCCCTAAAATGGGAGAGATCCGAACCCAAAATTGACTTGTTTGGCATGTTGGGTGCCATAGGAACTCCTCAACACACCCATGTCATAGTGAATATTCAGCCGAGATAGAAGTTTAAGTAACCATTAAGCCAACAAATTGGTTAATTGTCACCCCCCGTTTTGTCAATGCAAAGGAGATTTAAGGTTGGATACCTAAGTGCTTATCAAGTTGATAAAATTAAATTAGATGAGGAATAGAGAATACCTAACTAAAGAATGGAGATGTTAGCTTAGAAGAGAGCCCATGACTAATAATAGCACCAGAAGATGCAGTGTTATTGCAACTCGATGGCTCTCATCATATTGGAAAGAAGCATATCAAACGAGCAAATCCATTGGAAGTGGCAAAGTGACGTTAGAACCTAATCGAAATAAAAGCCTTTCAATCTCTTCTGATAATCCAAGATATCCTTACATAAATGACAATAGAGCTGGAAGATGACTCGAATTAGAGGATGCTTCACTCAATCTGCGGCCACTTAATGGCCTCGTTAATCACCTGTTCCTTTCTCCATTAACACATACATAGGGCCATGACAAACTCTTGGTCTGTACTTGGCCAGGGCCGGCCCTGAGTTTATGGAGGCCCTAGACAAACTTTTAAAATTGGGCCCATATATAATTAAAAAATTAAACTAAAAATAAATTTTAAAAAAATGTTACAACCAAGAATTGAAAGACATCTTGTGTGCAAGTTTAACATACTAACACTACACCACAATTGTTTTGTGTGTTTTGTGATAAAAAAAGATCATGTTACATAATAGTTCTATTTTCGATACAAGATTACTAATATATATATGTTTAAATTAAATTTTTTGGGCCTCTAAATTTCATGGGGCCCTGGACGGTCGTCATGGCCGCCATGGACCAGGGCCGGCCCTGTACTTGGCGCACCTAGCAAAGTTTTGCTCTGACACCCAAAGAGACTACTCTCCAAGACATAGGAGAAATTATTGTACGTGTCGAACTCAACTCATCGTGCAACTTCTACGCCAACCGATAAATTGCATCACATAATACAATAATTTCTCAAGACATAGGGGTCCCGAGTTGTAACTAGACCAACTGAGCTTCCATGTGATATGTAGCTAGATTATCAACACATTGTAAAATAAAAAACCACAAGTTGGGATTTTTGAGAATTCTAGACTGGAACATTGTCTGTGATTGACTCGAGCATCAACATCAGAAGGAGAGCATGCATGTTTCAGCATATTACAGATAATATGTGGGGGGGCAGGCGAGCGAGCGAGAGGCCTCCCATGCAAGGTGGTTAGGTGATCGCTTTCGACATCGGGTCACCTTGCCGGCCCGTTTGCGTGCTGGACCCACGTCGACGGAGGACAGGAGGAGGCCCCGCGAGAGTGTGGAGGAGCAGGCGCGGAGTAGATCGATCGAGAGAGAGAGAGGAACAACGTCCGGCCATAGTCCGTGCTGAGCACATGAAGCCATGTTACTCTTGACACTGGCGAGGGCAACACCTGCAGGCCCCAGTCCCAGTGAGATCGTCCCATACCATCATCAGTGTCCCCTAACTTCTTTCATAACTACTGCCACTGCCACAATTAGCAACTAACGTCCGATTGTTACATTTCTGCAATTCAATCAGACACCTTTTTACCAGGTTTTAGGCACGGATGGAGCTGGTGGAGTCGTGGCGGTCGACGGTGACATATATGATTGCAGGCGGGCGGGGTTCTTCTGTAGTGGCCCCTCAAAAGCACGGTGACACTAGTTTTGACTACTAGTTTGACACGTGTTAATCATTCAATGGAAGTACAAATATCTAACCTAGTTTTGGTGGACGAACAAAAAATGGAACGAGTTGTGAGTTGTGCACACGCAGAAAGCGATACAAATCAACAACGAGTATCTTACGACGACGAGAGTAAAATAACAAGACACAATAAACCTATACAAAGAACACATTTAATGCGGTTCGGTCAAGATCGACTACTCCATACTAGCAGAAAAGAGAGAACTTTATTGAATTAACAAGATAAACTTTACAAGAGACAAGTAAAAAAAAAAAAACTTTATAAATCAACGAAAAATACCTTACAATTACACACATAAACCGTAATCTAAAATTCTCTCCTTACAAATTTTCTGATGACCAGTAAAGAACTCTTCCTCTCTTGATAGTCACTAAGGTTCCATAACTAGGAAGAAATATAAAAGAACCATTGGTCAATTCTTTTATTGGACAAATATTAATAGTACGGAAAGCCCAGTATTTAGCTCTCCTTGATCATCTATTTTTGAAATCTGAAATTTTTAAATCCATCTATTTCGGTAAGCAATTATAATGATAATGTGCTATGTTACTCTTTCGGTTTTTGATTTTGGACAGTTCTCAAAACCAAAATTGAATTTTTTTTAGTATTTTCAAAATTGAAACCGAACCGAATTGTTTTTAAATCGAATCGATTCTCCTTCTCGGTTCGATTAGATTCGATTTTCGGTCCAAATTTGTATAATGCTCACACCTAATAATGATAATGTGATATGTTACTCTTGTAAGACACTTATATTAATGATAATGTGATATGAGAAGGTGAGATGTTGTAAGTAATATTATATGCAAGGGAAAAGATACTTTGCCCGCAGGCGGGCTGATCTGTTCGTTTGCATGGCCGAACCTCATTGGCCCTTCCTATATACATGAGTCCCATGTCGGTTAACCTGCCAATGAAACGGTGTCACGTGACAAACGGACTGGCCTGCGGGCAAGCAAGATAGCAGGGTTCTACCTAGGGGTGAGCATCGGTTCGGTTCGGTCCGAACCGAACCGAAAAAATTAAAACCGACTCAAAACCGAACCGACCAAATCAAAACCGAACCGAACCGAATTAGTTCAGAACCGAACTTGAACCGAACCGAATTGGTTCGGTTCGGTTCATCGGTTTTTCGGTTTTATATATATTATATATATATATATATATATAATATATATATATATATAAATAATATATATATATATATATATATATATATATATATATATATATATATATATAAAGTTATAAACCGGTTTACAAGTTCGGTTTTCGGTTCGGTTCGAAAACCGAACCCAAAAACCGAAAACCGAACCGAAAATAAAAAAAAACCGAACCTTCAAACCGACAACCGAACCGTTTAAAAAAAAACCGAACCGAAACCTTATTTCGGTTCGGTTCGGATCGGTTTTCGGTTTTCAACCGAGTTTTGCTCACCCCTAGTTCTACCTGCAATGTGAGCAAACCCATGATATTGGTAGCTTTGGGGAACAGTAAAAGTAGCCAAACATTATCACTAGCGCAGCACCGACGTACTGAAACAGAAGAATCTCTGTGGACGGAAGAACGAGGAGGTGGAAAAGAGTGTGTAGTCTGTATCACAAAAGAGGACCACCCCTTTAAAGAGCCGGTGTATGAATGAACTGATAGGACTACGACCACATAGCATCAACAAACCTAGGAATCGTACACTGGCGTGACGCCTCCTCTCGATTTGACGAAACATGAAAACAACTTTTAGAAAGAATTATTTAATTTTACGATATGGTATAATATTCAAAATTTATGTTGGTCCTTAAGATCTTGTTTATGTTTTTCATAGTATTCGAAATTCACAATTTAGTTAAAAGGTTTCGTATAATATTCAATATTTATGTTTAATACTCCTTTTTCAACAGTAATTCAAGTTCATCGTCAAGACGAGACCCAGATGCTCCTTTGAACAATATGATAGCTAAAATTAAATTTTAAATATCAGCTTAAAAACAAATAATTCTATTTAAAATATAGTTCTTGGTAGTTTAGATCCCCCGGAATAAAAGTTCTTGGTAGTTTAGTTTAATATTTAAAATTAAAATTTAAATATTATACGAGAGCTTAAAATCAAATAATTCTATTTAAAATATAGCAGCAGGTGTAAGATTCGATAATGGAAAGCTGTCTCCATACCGAACTGTCAAAATAAAGGGTGTCCTAACACATGATATTGGACGGTCACGGAAAAAAGAAGAAAAAAACGAAAACAAAAGTCAAGCCATTCATGCCGTAAGTGAATACACAAAGGGCGCATTTCCTTTCGGAACAGAGTATGATTGTTCTTTTAGTTCAGGAAAAGAAAAGTATGATAGCACATGTGAAGTCTTCTTATTTACCAATAGTAGATAACCAGTGGGTAAGTGATGTAGAAAGGTCTAGAATTCATGTTGAAAAAAGTTTGGAGCATCGTGGAGCGATCGGTGGGTGTCGATTGAGGAAATCAATCGATATGTCGAACGGCTTTACGGGCGACATTATCGGTTTATGGACACACAACATTATCTATTTGCAGGCTCTACAAATCTATTGTCCCAGCCGCAGACGGACTTAGAGTCAAAAATCAAATCGGTATACCAACGATATACTAGTTCTACTCGTTCAAAACGATTTAGGGTTGCTACTTGTTTTGTGTCATAACCTGCCCTCATGTTATAGCATAATTAACTCATTATCTTGTTTGCAATTAGGTAAAAGTTTGGGAGTTTATTTACACTATCAATTGGTTTAAAACTTTCCCAAATCTCTCCTCATGATTTCTCCCACTACTGCTTATTTTCCTTGACCTAAACCCCAACTCTTCCTTATTCTTCTCCTTCTCTCCCAACCATTGAAGAAGGAAATCGAAGACGTGCAACTAAGACTCATATTGAGATGGTGGTCAGAGACTTTGGTCTTGATCGAATCATTAATCTCAGAAAGATCACACTGATTCGAGATATACCACACATGACAATGAGTGCTGACATGGTGACTGAGCTACTGGAGGCGACACAAGACGTAAAGCAGCCCAGAGAATTTGAGGTCAAAGACAGTGGGAGATAAAAACTCTATCGTAGGATGACAAACATAGAGTCCAATTGAGGAGGCATAGAACCAACCCCATCTCATAAGACTGGAGGAGTTACTTGGATATTTGGCCTGGATTCAAAGAGTTTGGGGAAGTCTAGAGCGTCGTGAAGCGTTGGCAGAGGTCAAGTGAAGACAACAAAATGATCAAAAATTGATTGGGCATGATTTCAGCCAGAAGGAGTTCAAATGATATGTCTGACAACATACTTGTCGGTTCTACAAATTTATTTTTTGTGAAATGCTGACGAATTTGGACCGGAAGTCAAACCGGTATACAGATGATATAACGATTCGAGGAAGTTCGAAAATACTGCTTATTTTCAACAAAATTTTAGCCTACCTTGGACCGTTGGACTGGTTTTACTGGTTAGGATTTGGGTTGGTGCTAAACTTAGGGCTTAAGCTAGTTTTTTTTTTTTTTTTGCCCTACTAAAGGAGGCTAAGGAGATTCTTTAGGGTTTGGTCTTACGGAGTTTCAAGGAAGATTCCACCACTACTTCTACGAGATTCGTACTCGTATGTCTTGTACTTCAAGAGAGAATGAAGGTTCAGGTCGACCGGTGTTTTGTCTACTCCGTCAAAAAAATTGTCACTTGGGTTGATTCGGTGACTCACTACTCTTAGGGAGTTCCAAGGAAGATTCCACCACTACTTCTTCGAGCTCGTTAAAGAATATCGGACTAGTATTTTTGTTCAGTCTCAGTTCATATAGTGGTTCGGACAATCCATAGTCGGACTATTTCTTGAGCCGGATTCGGACGGACGACGGACCGTCATGTTCACTTTACACCCCTATTGCGCGGCGAGCAACTATTGCTTGGTGAGAACTCCGTTGGATAAAGTTCCTAACACATGCATATTAGAAGAAGTAAAAACCAAAAGTATGAATTAAAAGTATGGATTCGAGGCACGTTACAACGTTGTCCTTAGAATAAAATTTGCCCCACGAATAGTGCAGCGGGTTCCAGACAATCTATCTCCAAGATATAACAAATTTCTTCGATCCACAATACCGTGCATCCGGTGGTGAATAACGATCACAGCCTTTGCCCAGAGTTGGAGTTGGACGGAGGAGGAGTTGAACGGAGGAGAGGTTCTGGTTGTTTTTCTCTTCTGTGCGAACATGTTTCCAAACGAGAGAGAGAAAGATTTGTTCTGATGTAAACAAATAAATTGTTTCTGTTTTTAAACATATCTTTGGACCACCAATCGTGTCCAGCATAATCTCATGCGATCTCCCACGAATCCCGTAACGGAATTACGTAAGAACATGTCTACGGAAGACCAGGCAACTGAACCAAAATATTTTAAATGAAATAAAATAAAAAGGAATTCGGAATTACCTTTATATCTTTGGTCCGATCCGCGGCGCGCCAGACGCTTGATACGACCCCCTTCTCCAGATCCAGTGATTGAAAGAGGACGAGGTGAGTGATGCATTAATCACTTGATCAAAAGTATTGCAATAGACATTACCAGGAGAATTAAAGCTTTATTGAAAAGAAATGGCAGATGCTATAAGAAGAAGATGACAAAGAAATCTAATTGAGGAAAGTCTATCATTCATTCTCCAGGTACCTTTACTGCTGCTCCTTCCCTTTCTATTTATAGTACTCCTACATTATTCCATGACCTAATACATTTATCTAAATGATTAATGAGCTGTTAATTTCTGTAGGAATAATGAGCTGGCTGATTGTAACAGAATGGCTGACCTGGCAATCTGGGAAGAACATGGCTGATGTGGATAACTGCTAACTGAATGCAAATTAAATGGCTGAAAGGGAAATTACCTGCTCTGCTCCTACTTAGCTATTCCTACTGCATTCCTACTGCAGAATTAGAGTGACATAAGCTGGACTTTATCAATACCCTACCCTTATTTTGACCTTGTCTCAAGGTCAAAGTGAGGATATGATTTAATGAACTTCTCGTATGGTACCCATACAGCATCTTCTGGCCTTCCATCCTTCCATTGGACTTGCAAATCAACTGCAGCCTTGTTGTGCCTTTGCACCAATCTCCTATCCAGTATCCAATCTGGCTCAAGCAGTAGTTCTTCCATCTGGGTTGGGTTTTCTTTTTGCCAATTTGATTTAGCCCCTAGCTTCTTTTTGAGTTGGGATACATGGAACACAGGATGGATTAGAGCATCATCTGGAAGTTGTAATTTATAAGCAACTGGTCCAATCCTTGCTACCACTTGATATGGCCCATAGTATTTGGGTGATAACTTCTGTGGCTTCCTCTGAGCTACAGATATTTGCCTGTAAGGTTGAAGTTTGAGGTAAACCAAATCACCTACCTCGAATTTCCTATCAGTCCTGTGTGAGTTGGCCATCTTCTTCATTCTGTCTTGAGCTAGCAGTAGATTATCCTTCAGTAATTGTAGGGCATTGTCCCTAGATAACAAAGCTGTGGCAACCTCCTTATCTTGAGAATGATCTGGTACATAAGTGAGGAGGTGAGGAGGAGCCCTGCCATAGACAGCTTCATAGGGGGTTATCTTAGATGATGTGTGCCAGTTGGTGTTGAACCAATATTCTGCCCAAGGAAGATGTGCACTCCATTCCTTTGGTTTGTGGCTGCAAAAACACCTGAGATAGCCCTCTATGCACCTGTTTGTAACCTCAGTTTGTCCATCTGTTTGAGGGTGGTAAGCTGTACTGTATTTGAGTGAAGTACCCTGTAATTTGAAGAACTCTCTCCAGAACTGACTTGTGAAAATTGGGTCCCTGTCTGTCACAATAGACTTGGGCATTCCATGAAGTTTGAATACTCCATCTACAAAGGTTTGTGCCACAATAGCAGCTGTATAGGGATGTTTCAAGGCAAACAAGTGAGCATACTTTGTTAGCCTATCCACTACTACCATGATGGTAGTTCTGTGGTGACTGAGAGGTAATCCCTCTATGAAGTCCATAGAGATGTCTTCCCAGATTTGCTCTGGAATTGGTAAGGGTTGTAGCAAACCTGCTGGAGAGATGTTTTCCCCCTTGTTTCTCTGGCAAACTTCACACTCTTGCACATAAGTTTTCACAGATTTTTTCATTCCTGACCAGTAGCAAACCTTCTTGAGCCTCTGTAGTGTCTTCAAATACCCAGAGTGTCCAGCTTGGAGTAGATCATGGTGTTCCTTGAGCATTAAGGGAACAAAATCTGAGCTTGGGTCAATGAGTAACCTGTTTTTGTAGTAGAGGAGGCCATTGTGCTTAGTATATTTTGCTGAATTTAACAGTCCTTTGTCCCATTTCTCCTGCATTTGAGAATAAAAAGGTGAATTGGCTTGTTGATTTTTGAACTGTTGAATCCAATCAGCTTGAACCACAGAGATAGCAGCCCAAGTTACTTCCTCCCTCCTTGATAAACTGTCAGCTGCCTGATTTTCTCCTCCCTTCTTGTATTCCACTCTATAGTTGTACCCATGTAATTTCATCACCCATTTATACTGTGCTTCAGTGTATACTCTCTGCTCTAACATGTATTTGAGTGGTTTATGATCAGTTTTGATAACAAACTGCCATGCCCCATAGGTACTGTCCCCATTTCTTAATAGCTAAAAGAATAGCCAGCATCTCCGTTTCATATGTGGAGAGTAACAATGATCTGCCCTTCAACTGTTGACTGAGATAGGATAGTGGTCTTCCCCTCTGCATTAAGATAGCCCCTATGCCATTCCCAGAAGCATCACACTCCAAAGTAAATTCTTCATCAAAATTTGGCATAGCTAAGACAGGGGGTTGGGTTAGAGCTACCTTTAATTTCTCAAAAGTAGCTTGTGCTTTGTCATTCCACAGAAATGAATTCTTCTTGAGAAGCTGGGTGAGTGGTCCTGCTATGGAGCCATACCCTTGTATGAACCTCCTATACTAGCCAGTGAGGCCTAGGAAGCCTCTCAACTCCTTAAGTGTCTTGGGTTTTGGCCAGTCCACCACTGCCTGGACTTTGTCCCAGTCAACTTCTACCCCTCCTTCTGAAATCTTGTGGCCTAAATAACCAATCTGAGATTTGTTGAAGGAGCATTTACTCCTTTTTAGCTTCAACTGATGATCTGCCAGTTTCATGAATACCCTCTCTAAATGTAAAAGGTGTTCTGTATAGTTGCTGCTATATACTAAAATGTTATCAAAAAATACTAGTACAAACTTTCTCAGGAACCCTTTAAAAATGTCATTCATCATTGCTTGGAATGTTGAGGGAGCATTAGTAAGCCCAAAGGGCATTACTAAGAATTCATAGTGACCCTCATGGGTCCTAAAAGCTGTCTTGTGAACATCTCCTTCATGCATCCTTACTTGATGATAACCTGCTCTCAAATCCAGTTTAGAAAAATATTTTGCACCATGCAGTTCATCAAATAATTCTTCCACTAGGGGAATTGGGAACCTGTCTTTGATTGTGTACTGATTTAAGCTTCTATAATCAATACACATCCTCCATGTGCCATCAGATTTTTTTACTAGAATAACTGGGGATGAATATGAACTTGTGCTAGGTCTAATCACTCCAGTTTCAAGCATTTCATGTACCTGTCTTTCAATCTCATTTTTATGGAGAAAAATGCCTATAAGGCCTGCTGCATACTGGATTAGCCCCATGAATCAATGGAATCTTATGATCATAAGATCTCCTGGGAGGAAGGCCTGTAGGCTCTGAAAACAAATGCTGATATTTCTCCAATAACTCCTTTAAGTCACCCTTGATGTCTTCCTGTTCTGCTTCCTGTGAACTCTCCTGCCAAGTGCACATTTGGATGACAAAGAATTGTGGCTTTTGTCTGAGGTCTCTGAACTCTAGCTCACTGATCTGCTTACTTGTGGGCTTCATTCCTTGAAATTTTTGTTCAGTTCCTTGATATGTGAATATCATGGTGAGATCCTGGAAATTCCACATGATAGTCCCAAGAGTGCTAAGCCAATTTGCCCCCAACACAATTTGACACCCTGTAATGGGTAGTGGCAGTAAATCAGTAGTGACCCTTGTACCTTGGCATTCAATGATGACTTCTTTGCACAGGCCCTTGCTAGTGAGCTTATCCCCATTTGCAACCAATACTTCAAAAGCATTCCCATGAGATAAGGGAATCTGGAATCTCTCACTGAAGGCAGTATCAATGAAGCTATGTGTGGACCCTGAATCAATCAAAATGATAACAGGTTTGCCTTTAACTGTCCCTCTTATCTTCATGGTGGATTGATGCAGTGATCCAGAAAGGGCCTGTAGGGATATTTCAAATAAACTCTGAGAATTGCCATCAAGGGTCCCTCTGTCCTCTGGAACTGCCACTGGTTCAGTTGTCTCAACAGGATCTTCATCTTCATCTGCTATTAACATGAACAATCTCTTGTCTTTGCATTTGTGTCCCCTAGACCATTTCTCATCACACAAAAAACATAGCCCCAGGTTCTTTCTTCTCAAGAGTTCACTTGGGGATATAGTAGTGGTTTGATTTCTGGAGAAATGTCTTCCCTCTGGTCCCTGAGTGGCCCCTTTGTTCTGAGCTTCTTGGGTGTTTGGAAATGAAGAGAAATTTCCTCCTGTCCACTTGCTATGTTGATTTAGAGATTTGAAGTTCTTTTTGATGGCTGCAAACTTTAACTCATGCAGTTTGGCCACTTGCATAGCTGCTGGCAGGCTGACTGGATTAGCAACCAGTACTTCATACCTAACTTCCTCCTTTAGCCCCCCTATATAAAAACTGATCAAGCTTCTTTCAGGTGTTCCAGCTACCTTCTTTGAAAGCTTTTGAAAGAGGGATGTGTACTCTTGAACAGAACCTTCTTGTTTCAACAATTTAAGATCAATTGTGTGATCTGTAAATTGAGAAGGCCCAAATTCTATTCTGATACAGTGGTGAAACTCTTCCCAGGTAACTGGTCTGCCCCTAATGGTGACAAGCCAATCATACCAGTATGCCCCTGTTCCTTTGAGTTGTACAGAACAGAACTTTACCTTGTCACACTCCTGAATGCCATAGAAGTTAAAGAAAAGGTTTACTCGAAGCAACCACTCTTCTACATCCCCTTCTCCATCAAATTCAGGTAACTTGAGCCTAGGAGTAGGCTGGCCCCAACCTTGTCCTCCCATACTAGTGCCAGTGTGAAATCCTGTAGGGGCTGGTGAGCCCATATGTGCAACAGTTGAATTTTGTATTCCCTGTGCCATTCTAGGTGTTTGGACTGGTGAGGGATATATGAATGGAGGATGTTCAAATGGGTAAAAGGGTGCTTGAGGTGTGAATGGTACATTTCCTGGTGGAAATTGGTTTGAGAAGGGTGAGGGTGGGTTGAATGGAACATTTCCTGTTGGAAACTGATTTTGTGTGAACTGAGGTCTGGGTGGATGGATCTGGGGTGATAGTGTGAGTGTGGGTGGTGGTGGTAGGGTGGTTACAGGTGGTGGATTTTCTGCAGCTCTTCTGGATCGACCAAATTCTTCCATAAAATGACTGAGTTGATGGCTGAGATCTAAAACCATACCTTCCAGAGCCACAAGTCGATCTTCTCCATTTGCTGCTCCCCGAGCTTCTCTCATCTCCTGCTGTGATTCTCGAGTGCTTGATCCTTGTTCCTGACTGCTCTCCATGACTGGATAGAGAGGCTCTGATACCAAATTGATACGACCCCCTTCTCCAGATCCAGTGATTGAAAGAGGACGAGGTGAGTGATGCATTAATCAGTTGATCAAAAGTATTGCAATAGACATTACCAGGAGAATTAAAGCTTTATTGAAAAGAAATGGCAGATGCTATAAGAAGAAGATGACAAAGAAATCTAATTGAGGAAAGTCTATCATTCATTCTCCAGGTACCTTTACTGCTGCTCCTTCCCTTTCTATTTATAGTACTCCTACATTATTCCATGACCTAATACATTTAACTAAATGATTAATGAGCTGTTAATTTCTGTAGGAATAATGAGCTGGCTGATTGTAACAGAATGGCTGACCTGGCAATCTGGGAAGAACATGACTGATGTGGATAACTGCTAACTGAATGCAAATTAAATGGCTGAAAGGGAAATTACCTGCTCTGCTCCTACTTAGCTATTCCTACTGCATTCCTACTGCAGAATTAGAGTGACATAAGCTGGGCTTTATCAACGCTAAATGCACGACTAATAGATATGCACTAAATTGCACACCAGCTCACGGGTTGGATGAGATGTAGCCCATCCCTCACAAAACCTACTCTCCTAGCAAGGAGGGTAAAGCAATATAGTAAAGGAGAATGACTTCTCCTTTTCCATGTGGGACTAAAAGAAAATATGTTATTGTAATACTTTTACATTTTTCTCATTCTTTAGAAGTTGTAAGCGGCCGGGCTCTTGGGACATATTCGTATGTGCTTGGCTCTCGTATAATATCGTTAAGTTAATTTTGTGTTGGTTTCGGTAGTCAACATCTGTGACATCCGCTTCACAAGTTTCTGATTTTCAACATCATCGACCAGAAGCAACTTTCTGACTGCGGGACTATCATGTTAAGAGGCCTTCTTAGCTTAACGATATGAGCTTTGCACCTGTTAAAATTAACATCAAAGCTCAGAATTGATTGCTGTTTTCCTTTTATGATAAAGCTACTGAAACTCCATATTACTCGGCAATTATAAATAATTAGAGTTAATTGAGAGTAATGATTTAATTTGAGTTAAAGATGAAATGATTTTGTATTAAATTGTTAACTGCCAGCTGGTTGTTCATTGAGAGTAACCATGATTTAGGCTGATAGTCATTGGCTAATTAACTCAAGCTAGGGACTGATCATTTTGAGATTATGGTTAGAAAAGTCGAAGAAAAAGGAAGGTATGAAGTTTCCTTCATTTTTGAAATTAAATTTATAATTTAGAAAGAATATTAGCACAATGGTTTAATAACTATTTAATGGATAGGCTTAATATAAAGAGCAAATTATCCTAGTAAATCTATAACGGAGATTGAGAGCTGATGTCAAAGTGACATCATATATATCAACAACTATTACATCGACATGACAAAGAAAGCCTTCATTAAATTTTTTGGATTGTCTACACAATTATTTTCTTCCAACAATTCAGTGAGGATCAATCTACCACCTGTAACATTTGGCACAATATCCTAAACTATATATAAACATATCATCATAATATGCATGCAATACGTTTTCGACAAAATACAAAATTAATGTAAATGCTTCTTGTTCATAATATAGAACCATCTGCTTACTGCTAATTAAGCACATCCTTACGACGAGCTGTCACAGGGTCCTAAGCTAAATCTTGAAAATCTTAATGCCATAATACATTTTAAATCCTCCTAGCCATTATATCCTAATCCAATAATTCTTGTTAAGAAGAATGTCCGTGTTGTGACAATTCCACCCAGAAGAAGGTAATGGATTACTATCGATAAAGTTAAAGCAAACATGTCGGAGCGAAAAAAAAAAACACAATGGGCCATAAAAAGAGCTTTGGTTAGAGTGAAAATTAAAGAACAAATAGAAAGAACGAGAGGAATATGATTATCAAAATGAGTCTAGTGGCTACAAGTCTCGAAGTCTTAGTTAGCACTCTAGGCTTTGGGATTGCCACCGACGTCAAGCGGGATAAAGTAATACTTGCTATAAGCTTCTTAAAACGGGCCAGAACCATGTTAATCGAATTTAAAGCGAGCGAAAAAGGACTGCTTTGACATGGTTTGTGTGTTACTGTTTTTTGAATTTTTTCTATTAACAAAACGCCTTCATACCCACATGTTGTCTTATCTTATGTAAAAGGGTCATCTATGATTCATTAAAGAGGTCCTGATGAAACTCAAAGGTATAAATCATATAATTTACAAGTCTAACCTCTATGAACATTCCTCTCCAAAATACATGATACTTTATCTCCATCACATTCGGCATCTATAACAAAAAAACTACAGTAACTTACTCCAGTAGTATTAGTTTGTTTATTTGTAGTTAGTTTAATTGTTTTAAGTGTGATATTAAGTAGTTTCTTAATGGCATTTTTTTAAAAAAAGTTACTTTCTTAATGGGTGAATATTACTAAAACAATTGTATTTGAAGTTTAGCAACCATACTTGTATTAACATGGTCTGTCATGTGACCAAAGTTTATTAGACAAGGATGTTGGAATTATTCAATAATTAAGAGGACACACATGTAAAATTAATTGTATTTGGGCTATCTAAATAATTAAGCCAAATTAAAGTGGTCTATTTGGAAATTGGTTTAAGGGTATAATTGTCATGGAATTAATGTGTAGATACCGGAGATAATTCTAATTCGATGAGGGGCCAAATTAGAAATATCAAAACTCACATGTATATATATGTGTGTATTCATTAGGGTTATGGTCCCCAACTTATATGGCCACCAAAGAGAAGTTTTCTCTTTTTCTCTTCTGCATCCCCATCAACAGAAAGAGAGGGACAAAGGATTCGGATTCTTCTTTGTCATTAAGGGTCGTAGCGGGTTGGAAGATCAAACCCCAATAAAGAGACGTTCGTTTCAAGATCCATCAAGTCTAGCAATGGATTCAGGTACGCTTCCGCAATTTTATTATGTTCTTCATCTCATGAATCGACATGGTACAATAAAATTTCTAACAAAGGACTCCTATTAATTAAGGCCTCATAAATCAATTAACCAATTAAAAGCTACTAAACAACTGGGAATTGCTGAGAAACCCATTTTCGGGGTTAGTTTTTATGAAAAATCCATCCGCAGGATGGGTTTTATGAAATGTCCAGAATTATATATTTTCACGTTAAATATTCCAAGATTCCCTTTAGATGCTATGTATTTACAAAATTAATACCATAACTACCCCTCCGCACAAACTCAGATTTGGATTGCGATTTTCGTCTTCTTCTTCTTCTTCTTCTTCACGAGAGATCTGAATTTCATTGCTCTCATCTTCACCAGAGATCGCAAAGATCGTTCGTAGTTCACCGTGCTTTTTTTTCAGTCGAACTCCGATCATCGCTCATCTTCTTCTTCTTCTTCTTCTTTTCCGACAATTAGGTCAATTATGGAGAGAAGATCTTCTTCTTCTTTTCCATAAGAGTTAGCATCGTTTTGAAAGAAGAACGAAAACTCTTGTCAAATTTTTTTTCACAAAACAAAAAAATAAAAAATTAGGTTTCTGTCAACTGTTCTCCGTCGATATAACACGAAGAATAGTCATTCTCCTGCAGTTTAACAAGGAGAATACCATTCTCCGTGTAAATTAGGCATTCTCCGTGTTACTAAAACGGAGAATGGCATTCTCCGTGTTTCTAACACGGAGAATGGTCATTCTCCTGTGTTTTAACATTTGAATGACCATTCTCCGTGTAATTTAGCACGGAGAATGGCCATTCTTCGTATAATTTAGAACGGAGAATACCATTCTCCGTACTAAATTACACGGAGAATGGTCATTCTCCTACGTTTTAACACTGGGAATGACCATTCTCCGTGTAAATTAACACGGAGAATGTCATTCTCCGTGTAAATTAACACGGAGAATGTCGTATAAGTTGTAATGCCCCGCTCCGCACGGTGCATTATGCTGAGTCGTTGACTCGAAGAGTACCGTTGACCCGATTGCGTATCGATGCGAATCGATACGAAAGTTACGTTGTCCCGAGAAACGTATCGACCCGAGGAACGCATCGAGTAATAACGATGCAAGTGTTAAGTTGTCCCGAGCAACACATCGAACTAAGTCGATGCGAAGAGTTGCCTTGTCCCGAAGAATGCATCGAGTGAATCGATGCGAAGCGCCGCGTTGCCCCGAAGGATGAGTGCGTTGAATCGGCTCGAAGATTCTAAGAAATCGAATCGACCAAGGCACAAGTCTGAATCGATGAAGTATTGATTTTAGTTGGTTTCGTGTGCAGGTTATACGTTGACGTAAAAATATTAGAGGTCGACGTTTTGCCTTATTCAGTAAGGGGTCCGCGAAATCAAATCGTCGCCCTGCGACGGACAAAGGCGTTGGCACGCTAAGGCGAATTAGACGTATAATTCAATAAAGCACGAAGTGCTCGAATGGCTAAGTCAGGAGAGTGGCCGTGCAACAAAGTTAGGGAATCGAGCCGCATCGGCTCGGCGAAACGGCAAAGGCATATCGACTCAAGGTGGGAGGATTGACTTCTTTTTTACTCCTTCATTCGATAAGTCAAATGTATCATTGTATGCTAAAAGTTAACCTATCGACGCCACGGGCGTGGTCCGATCGGAAGTAAATCATAACGTGTGTCGAACACTAAGTTAGTACAATTGAAATGAAACGTGCATCAAATGCACAAGTCGCTACGAAACATTGGATATCGCTAAGGCGAGCGCCTCGGTGTGCAAGCCGCAATAACATGGGATAACTGTACTCGGCGAGTGCCTTAGTGCACGAACCATACCGTGCCTTCGCGCACGAGTTAGAACGGCTAGAACATTGAAAGACAATAGGCGAGTGCCATATCGCGCAAGCCCCGAACATTGAATGCTAAGTTATATATCATTTGAAATACGGTAGAAACGTGCCTACGTGTACGAGATCACAAAAGACGGCGAATGCGCGCAGCTGCACAATACTTATCAAAGATGGCGTCGTTGCGACGAGAAGAACAGTTGTGGCACGGATATGGCATAACTGTCGACGCGGCATGGTGCCCTTCGAAATGTTCATGGCCTTAGGGCGTTCGTTGAGGACATTGGGGCGTTGTGCCAATTGAAATAGCGATAAGCGAACTTGCTTGGTTGTATGAAATATAAGATTCGTTGCATGGTTAAATGGTCAAATGTACTTAAAGAATATAAAAGCCCGTGCATGGGCATCCCTCGAACGCGACGCGCCAGGGTGTTGGGACCGTTCGGCCTAGGAGGGATTTCGTTTTCGGCATTGTTGGTGCACTTCATTTAGACGGGTAGCGACCTTCTAGTGAATGTGATAAGCCACTTGCGCGCGATTATTTCGGTGGCCTCTGATTGTTGGTTAGCAACCGCACAGAGTTACCATCGTCTTATGTTTTCGATTCGATGAGTATAAGTCCATTCTAGCTGTGACAAGCTAGTGACCTTCATATAGTTAAGGGCGATGGGTTGGAAGTGCAAGGTATACGTATATCCTGCATGGACGGATCCTGGGTCAAATGCGCAAGGTACACTCATATCGTGCGTGTGTAGATCCGCATAGAGAGCACTATAACATGACAGGGAAATCTGATAGGCGTATTCACCTTGCGTCGGTGCAAGGGCGAGTGCGTCGGCTTGGTAAGTCGTGCCACGAATCAAACACGGGATTGCTTGCTTGCCTATTCAATTCGATAACATGCTGCTATGCTAACATGCTTTACGCTTTCAAATTATGCCATGAAATTGACCCTAAGGAGAACATAGCAAGATCATAAGCTAAGTTGCATGATTCAACATAAATATTACAAATGTCGGTTTGGAAAGATGATCTTTGATTCAGTACATGCGAGGACGATCATAATGATCCCCCACCAGCTTCATGCAGGGTGCAGGAAATGGATGGCTCGAGGCGAAGTGTTGCTTGAACGCGTTGAGGCTCGAAAATGCCGAAGCGTATTGAAGCGTGCGATCGCTTGACGCTCGGACCCGCGACAGGATTGATGCGGCCGAGATATAGAAGGCATGATGTATGAAACGGTGAAATCCTTTGTGGGCAAGAGAGAACCTGAGTGTTGTAGCCAATCTGGCATATATTGTTAGGCTATCGAAAGCCATTGTAACCTCAGTTTCGGATATCAATAAAGAGAATTATTTTGTATACTCTGTTTCCTTTCGTTGTTAATATCGAATCAAAAGATAACCATTTGAGAACTTGTCATCTTGCCTTGCACGAGCGCAACTTCAGGCTCGTGCGGCATCACGCCCCCTGCGAGGACGATGATTCGGGTGATTCCGGGTCGGGGTGTGACAAATTGGTATCAGAGCTCTAGGCTCAATTTCCTCTGGACGCTTGTTTCATTTCAATTCCAAAACGTTGCCCACCACCAATCGAAATCACTCTTGACTCTACTCGATGCCGCACTGGATGTTCCATACAATAAGTCTAATACAAACCATGTAATTTTGCCGCGTGTTGTTTGGAAATTACATGGTGTTCGGGGGAAAGTCGGAAAAATGTTTGTTGCTGTAAGTGCAACAAGTTGCGAGATGTGAATTCAAAGATTTGTTGCCGCGGGATGCAACACGTCGTGAATTGTGGTTTGAGATATTCGTTGTTTACAACGAACGATACGAGAAATGTTGGTTGCATCGATACAATGATAGTCGTGGAATGTTGCTGCAGCAATTGCCACGCGTTGATTGTAATGATGCGTTGAAAAGTCGAAGAAAGTTGATATGGAATGTGTTGAAACGGATTCACATATCGATTTCGAATGCGCATTGCGATGGAAAGTGATAAGTCAATATCGAATGTGTTGAAACGGATTTGAGCATTGACTTGAAGGTCGAAAATGAAATATTAAATCGTTGCACGAGATGCAACGGATATCGATAATAAAATTTGCATAAGATGCAAACGGAAGAAAACAAAAGTTATAAATCGAGAAAATGGGATCGGTTCGGTTGCGCACCGAGTTCGTGTTGGCAAATGAATGCATTGGCCGAATTGTGTCGGATTTGATTTAAATCAAAGTTACGGTTGTGATCATGCACGATCACTGCGGAAATCGTAAGTCGGAAGAGATCGTCAGTTTATACTAAGTATAGTACGAGGGAAATGACTTGATTTCGAGTGGTATATGCTATACCACGTAGGCGATGAATGACTCGATTTCGAGTGGTATATGGGATACCACTTGTGCGATGAATTGCATCGGCGTATTGTGAGAATTGCGGAAGGTTTGTCCGCAACAGACGGGTGAGTACCGAGACTCGATTGAAAATTTGTGCGACGGCATGTTGATGCAAGTGTTCTTCGAAAATCGGTTGGGACGATAAGGCGAGACTCGTATCGATGAACGATACGTCGGACGAAAGTTATAAGTTGGTCGGACGACCGAGACTAGCGAAACGATTATGCCTTGATGCAATAATCGGATCGACGGGAAAGGAATACTCGAGCTTACAAATGAGTCGCACGACTTGCGATCTCGGTAGAAATGTTGGACGATACGAATCGAATCGCACGACTTGCGATTTCGATAGAAATGTTAGGCGATGCGAATTGTAATTGAATCGCACGATGTGCGACTTCGGTAAGAAAGTTGGTTGACGCGAGAAACTGTGCCTATGAAATAGTTGGTTAAGTTACAACGACACTCATTTGAGTACGACTGAAAACACGCAAAACTTAGAGGGCAAAATCGTATAACTCGAGGGCACGATGTTGGATAATCGATAACTCGGTTACGCGATCAAAGTATAGCGGGATACGGCAAATCGGAAGATGAGTTGATGCGTATGGAAAAGTTCGTGGCGAACTTGGATGTATGCGATGCGAGTTAAGTTGACGTTGGAAACGGATTCGAAGTCGACCCTCTTGCTATCGAAATTGATATGAACTATCAAGATCGATACGTAAGGAAATATAAGCACGATATGGGAATACAAAATGGAGTACGCCTTGCGCTATCAAAATTTTGTAAGTAACAATACGAGAATGGACGAACTTGGTTGATCGTAAATTTTGTGATTGATCAAAGACGAGACTATAAGTCATCGACGATTGTTTGATGCGTATAGCATCTCGTGTGTCGACCCGCGAATAAGATAGACTCGAATTCGATACGAGTAGATGTTTCGTAAATTGTGGAATCATCGACGGCAGTGCATGACTTGACTCGGAGGATAGTTGCGCATCAAGTTGCGCCGATAGAAATGGTTGTGTCCGAAATTGGGTATTCGTATAGAATCGTCGGAACGTGATTTGGCTCCGAAATAAGATATAACATGGTTCGTATTAAACTGTCCTTCGTTAATGATCCACAATTATCGAGCGTAGCTTCGGGGCAGCTGACCCTAGAAGACTTGACCGCCAAATCAAATTGAATGCTGCAGATCGTAAAATGACCCATGCGATATCGCATATGAGATTGCACCGATAACAAATATAATACGGTACATGTTGATGATAAGTCTAGGCGATTGAGAGGAACGTGCTATGCACGAGAAGGAATGATAAGGGAATGGCTTACGAGTCATGTCGTTAGATTCGGATTCACCTTGCAATTGAGCTTGCGTGAAATCGAAATTATGTTCGATGTTGCGAGACGGGTAAGTTGGGAATTTGGCTAGTAAATTCCTACTCGTTAGGAAATTGAATGTAAGACGCGTCGTTAAGACATTCGTGTCAAGGCGATCGTTGCCTTGGGCACCATCACCTTGATGTAAACTTTCGTGTCGGATAGATTGTGGCCTTTGTGCAATGTCAATTTAAACTTGCGTGGAAGGATTTGAGCACGGTTTCTAGGTAAGTCACCTAGCAGACGTAGTCCGAATGTTGATGCTTTTGCAAGTCAACAAGAGAGAATCATGTCGAGATAGGATGCGAAGTGAAACATCAGAAATCGTTGGATAATGACGCCGAACGCACGGCATTGCGGAGACTCGTTGTGATCGGATGCGTGACGGCTTGACGCGACGCGTAGAACTGATAGTCCCCGATGAAACATACAAAGTGAGAAATGCAATTTTTGAATCGCATCGTGTGCCTTGACTTTTGTTGGCGGATCGCGTATGTATCAATATGCATGTGCGCTAGAATTGCGAGAACAAGTAATAGAGCCAAGTCCGATCGAGAATACGAGATAGTAAGTGATTGAGAATGAGAAGTTACATGTTAGCGTTGTTCCGATATCTTACAACTAAGCTTGGCTGAAATGCGTATATTGGTGGGACGCCTAAAATATGTGTATGATTCCAAACTAAGTTGTACGATCCAAACGATAGTGAGACGAGATCGTGGAACGATCTAATGAAACCCTTGGAAATTTAGTATTGGTTTCGGTTCGGGACGAACCTTGTTTTGAGTGGTATATTCTGTAATGCCCCGCTCCGCACGGTGCATTATGCTGAGTCGTTGACTCGAAGAGTACCGTTGACCCGATTGCGTATCGATGCGAATCGATACGAAAGTTACGTTGTCCCGAGAAACGTATCGACCCGAGGAACGCATCGAGTAATAACGATGCAAGTGTTAAGTTGTCCCGAGCAACACATCGAACTAAGTCGATGCGAAGAGTTGCCTTGTCCCGAAGAATGCATCGAGTGAATCGATGCGAAGCGCCGTGTTGCCCCGAAGGATGAGTGCGTTGAATCGGCTCGAAGATTCTAAGAAATCGAATCGACCAAGGCACAAGTCCGAATCGATGAAGTATTGATTTTAGTTGGTTTCGTGTGCAGGTTATACGTTGACGTAAAAATATTAGAGGTCGACGTTTTGCCTTATTCAGTAAGGGGTCCGCGAAATCAAATCGTCGCCCTGCGACGGACAAAGGCGTTGGCACGCTAAGGCGAATTGGACGTATAATTCAATAAAGCACGAAGCGCTCGAATGGCTAAGTCAGGAGAGTGGCCGTGCAACAAAGTTAGGGAATCGAGCCGCATCGGCTCGGCGAAACGACAAAGGCATATCGACTCAAGGTGGGAGGATTGACTTCTTTTTTACTCCTTCATTCGATAAGTCAAATGTATCATTGTATGCTAAAAGTTAACCTATCGACGCCACGGGCGTGGTCCGATCGGAAGTAAATCATAACGTGTGTCGAACACTAAGTTAGTACAATTGAAATGAAACGTGCATCAAATGCACAAGTCGCTACGAAACATTGGATATCGCTAAGGCGAGCGCCTCGGTGCGCAAGCCGCAATAACATGGGATAACTGTACTCGGCGAGTGCCTTAGTGCACGAACCATGCCGTGCCTTCGCGCACGAGTTAGAACGGCTAGAACATTGAAAGACAATAGGCGAGCGCCATATCGCGCAAGCCCCGAACATTGAATGCTAAGTTATATATCATTTGAAATACGGTAGAAACGTGCCTACGTGTACGAGATCACAAAAGACGGCGAATGCGCGCAGCTGCACAATACTTATCAAAGATGGCGTCGTTGCGACGAGAAGAACAGTTGTGGCACGGATATGGCATAACTGTCGACGCGGCATGGTGCCCTTCAAAATGTTCATGGCCTTAGGGCGTTCGTTGAGGACATTGGGGCGTTGTGCCAATTGAAATAGCGATAAGCGAACTTGCTTGGTTGTATGAAATATAAGATTCGTTGCATGGTTAAATGGTCAAATGGACTTAAAGAATATAAAAGCCCGTGCATGGGCATCCCTCGAACGCGACGCGCCAGGACGCTGGGACCGTTCGGCCTAGGAGGGATTTCGTTTTCGGCATTGTTGGTGCACTTCATTTAGACGGGTAGCGACCTTCTAGTGAATGTGATAAGCCACTTGCGCGCGATTATTTCGGTGGCCTCTGATTGTTGGTTAGCAACCGCACAGAGTTACCATCGTCTTATGTTTTCGATTCGATGAGTATAAGTCCATTCTAGCTGTGACAAGCTAGTGACCTTCATATAGTTAAGGGCGATGGGTTGGAAGTGCAAGGTATACGTATATCCTGCATGGACGGATCCTGGGTCAAATGTGCAAGGTACACTCATATCGTGCGTGTGTAGATCCGCATAAAGAGCACTATAACATGACAGGGAAATCTGATAGGCGTATTCACCTTGCGTCGGTGCAAGGGCGAGTGCGTCGGCTTGGTAAGTCGTGCCACGAATCAAACACGTGATTGCTTGCTTGCCTATTCAATTCGATAACATGCTGCTATGCTAACATGCTTTACGCTTTCGAATTATGCCATGAAATTGACCCTAAGGAGAACATAGCAAGATCATAAGCTAAGTTGCATGATTCAACATAAATATTACAAATGTCGGTTTGGAAAGATGATCTTTGATTCAGTACATGCGAGGACGATCGTACTGATCCCCCACCAGCTTCATGCAGGGTGCAGGAAATGGATGGCTCGAGGCGAAGTGCTGCTTGAACGCGTTGAGGCTCGGAAATGCCGAAGCGTATTGAAGCGTGCGATCGCTTGATGCTCGGACCCGCGACAGGATTGATGCGGCCGAGATATAGAAGGCATGATGTATGGAACGGTAAAATCCTTTGTGGGCAAGAGAGAACCTGAGTGTTGTAGCCAATCTGGCATATATTGTTAGGCTATCGAAAGCCATTATAACCTCAGTTTCGGATATCAATAAAGAGAATTGTTTTGTATACTCTGTTTCCTTTCGTTGTTAATATCGAATCAAAAGATAACCATTTGAGAACTTGTCATCTTGCCTTGCACGAGCGCAACTTCAGGCTCGTGCGGCATCACGCCCCCTGCGAGGACGATGATTCGGGTGATTCCGGGTCGGGGCGTGACATAAGTTAACACGAAGAATGTCATTCTCCGTTTTATTTAACACGGAGAATGACATTCTCCGTGTTTCTAACACGGAGAATGGCCATTCTCCTGCGTATTAACACTGGAATGACCATTCTCCGTGCTAAATTACACGGAGGATGGTCATTCTCCATTTTATTTAACACGGAGAATGCCATTCTCCGTTTTATTTAACACGGATAATAGTCATTCTCCTGCGTTTTAATACTGGAATGACCATTCTCCGTGCTAAATTACACGGAGAATAGCATTCTCCATGCTAAATTAAGACGGAGAATGGATTTAGCACGGAGAATGACCATTCTCCGTGTAAATTAAGACGGAGAATGGCATTCTCCTTGCTAAATTACACGGAGAATGTCATTCTCCGTGTTACTAACACAGAGAATGGCCATTCTCCGTGTAAAATAAAACGGAGAATGTCATTCTCCGTGTTACTAACACGGAGAATGACCACCCTCATGCGAAATTAACATTCTTCGTGTTCTAACATGGAGAATGACCATTCTCCTGCATTTTATGGTCAGTTGAAACTTTGAAGGGCCATAACTTTTGACTGGGAGGTCGAAACGAGGCCCGATTTGTCTCAAAATGAGCGTATCTTCGAGGAGCCTGAGAATAACCGCTTCTCTGTTAGACAATCTTTTGAAATTTTAGAATCGCAAAAAAAAAATGATGTTTGGACCTCCGTTTTAGCACTTTTGTCGTTTGTCTCGGTCTTTCCGAAATTTTTCGACGAGTTTTTGAAGATTTTTGAGGAGAAAACCTAGATTCGAAAGTGAGCAGCGTATGGAAGAAGATGAAGTATCGAAAAAAAAAATTTAAGGGTAGTTTCGTGGGTGTTTTCAATAAATTAGAAGGAAGGGAAAACGGTCATTCGGAACCCTCTTTATATATTTTTTTTTCTAATTCTGGGCACGCGATGAAATGTTATTGCGCGGTGGGTTTTTCATAAAAAATTTTCGTTTTTTGGGCATTTCATAAATTTCCCCACTAAACAATGGTACTCCATTTAGGATAGAGTATCCATACCGAGCACTGGTACTATTTGGTCCTTACCATATAGGTATCCAAAATTTTATTTTATTTTAATCTTAATTTTAATATTGGGTATTTCTTTGGTACTTAGTTGCCATTGTACTTTTGTTTTAAAATAAAAACTTTCTTAAGTTTTAAACTGATATACATAGCTTTCAAACTAAATCATATGATGACTACACTAAAATAAAATTTAGACTCAGTTATGAAAATGCATTATTAGTCTTTGGTCTTGATACACCGGCATACATTATCACGATCTATACACAAAGAACTCCAAAAAGGATTATGAGAAATTAAAAAAAATTAAATGGGGCATTGAGAAAACTGTTGTATGTGCTGTGTCCACACAGCAGAGCTTGCAAAAGCTCAAATTCCAAATTCATTTAGTCCCACATCGGCTAGGTGGGAAGACTCAACCATTCATATATTGCTTTGCTTCCCTTTGCTCCATTAAGGAATTGTGCCACATGCGTGTACCGCCGCCGCCGTTTGTTTTTGCGCGTGTAACGGGTGTGTGTTACAAATCTTTTAAATGCTGATTCGATTTCCACGATTCAATTTCCTCTTATTCGTGTTCGGACTGAGACCTTAAAATTTTTTTGTTCCTCTATTAATTTTTTGACCGTTACAAATATTTTAAAATTGTAACATTTGGACACATTAATTTGTCCAGGTTCAATGTATCACATTTTTTTGTATTTGTTATCACTTTGTAACGTTAAACTTTATTGATCATTATTTCTAGCCGTTACAAACGTTGTAAATCTGCCTACTAAAAATCATGTTCTTTCCTTCGTCGTTTACACCGAAAAATTCCTACTAAAACTCTCTCGAATTCTTATCGATCCGGAATTCTATTGTTCATCGTCCTTGCTCTGGGCAGAGCTAAGTCAAGGGTCACTCTCTCTACGTTGTGTGCAACAAGGAGATTCCGGTGGAACAAGGATTTTACCACTAGAAGCGTTCGGATAAAGTATGCACATAGACCCGGATTAAATCTTAAGACGGTGTTATGTGCGTGACTTCCCCGGAGGCCGGTAACAATTTATTATTTTATTTTTATTGGATTCCATGTCCGAGCAAGTAGGCCACCTAAAAATGCTTTCTTTTAACATCACATTACCTCGATATGGAGAGTTTGAGCAAATGTCAAATGATAGTTTAAGTTATCCTTAACTCAACTTCACATAGAATTATTGGGCTAATTATAGTACTAGGCTACTAGCTAGGCAGTAAAGTAAAGCTTCTATTGAGTTGAACTCTTTTGCGTCGCACATTCTTCAGAACATTAATCTAGGTTGCACGAATTTAGATATGTACACGATATATATATATATATATATATATATATATATATATATATATATATATATATATATATATATATATATATATATATATATATATATATATATATATATATATATATATGGATTTGGAATACTACATTTCTATAAAATTATATACAAATACAACATCTACGTTGCACGAATTTAGATATGTACACAATATGGATTCAAATACGACATTTCTATAAAAGTAATACAAATACAACATGGATATGGTTATATACATAGTTTATATATTAGATCTTAATAATATCATTTTTTTTATATGGATTAGTTCACTTCTAGCCCATTCAAATTTATGGTAGTCCATCCCAACTACAGTTTCTGGATCCGCACATGGGCAAGATGAAAACCGGACAAATCACTTTTAATCAAGTTTTCGATCTCTTGGAGCCTAGACATGCATGAGATGCCAGCCCTTAAATGAGTGTTGAGGAAGTGTCATCGATCGTTTACGTGTTTGATACAGATACAGTCATCTAGAGGAGTATTTGTACATACATAGCCTACAATTACACTGGTGAACTCTCTAAAGATTGATAGATCTGAACTATATGCAGAAAGCTATGTGCAATCTGTGTGGTAGAGATTCTAATTCACTGACTTCCCCCAAATGATTGCAAGCGATAACATTTAAAAACAGCTGGCTCATATATATCATTGGGTTTTAGTCAAGTTGCAATGCACGGGGATCGATCCTTCACATGATGATGCACTGCTAAACAAAACATGGTTATTGCTATAAATGTGAACAAGTAGGCTTTGTAATTTGGATTCAAATATCAATCAAGACACAGCATGCCCATCCCTTGGACTTTCTAATCATCTCATCTCTCTCCATGTATATATATATATATATATATATATATATATATATATATATATATATATATATAGGTTACAATCTTGATGAAACGCTATCGCTATCATTACTACAACACTTAAGTTGCAAAGCAAAATTGGTGATGGGTATTCGTCTAGCCTGTCTGAAGAAGAAGATCATGCGCATGCCATCAACCAAGAATCACAAGTCTCACGCAGCTGATGTCCCGAGGGGACATTTCGCTATGTACGTGGGGGAGACGGAGAAGAGGTTCATTGTCCCGATATCGTACTTGGATCATCCGAGGTTCCGAGACCTGCTTCGCGGGGCAGAAGAAGAACATGGCTTCGACCACCCGACTGGCTACTGTCTGAGTGTTCCATGCAACGTGGAGTGCTTCGTGACGGTTACGTCGCAAATTATAAGTGGACTTGGATGAGGAGAAATTAAGATGTGTTAATGTTAATACCAGTAATTTGATTTTCTTGTCAGTAACTGAGTGCACATCTTTTGTTGCTTGTAAAGTTTGTTGAGATCTGTACATACTGATATTGAATTGCGCACCGCAGAGTCCAAAGAAGAGGTTGTCCGATCGATAGTTCATTCTTGTATGTGCAAAATTTTTTTTTGCATCTTGACCTATATGCTTCCACATTACTATAAAGGACCATGAGCGGTCCTTCACAATGAAATCCACAGTACAATAAATTCTATTTCTACTTAGCAAACTTTTGGGTTGAATCAATCATGAGTTTGACTAGTTTTTTTTCTTCTTTCTTTTGAGAAAGAGAGAGAGAGAGAGATATATCACAACTGTTAGTCTCGAGCCGGATCAAAGATGTAGATCAAGGGCCAGAAACAGAGGTTCACACAAACTTTATAGTCTATCCTTTGTTTGATCTTGATGTTGTAGTCGAGATCCATGCAAGAAACTTGTTGTCTGATAGTACTCGATTCAAACGAAACATGTGAGAACCCGGGTTACATGCACACAATAATTAAACCCGTTCTTTGCTTGCAAACACATTTGCAATTCGGATAGAACGTTTTAGAAACATGAAAAGATCGAGAAGAAAGAAACAAAAGACGTTATTCTCTTTGCGTTCGAAGATGCTAAACAAACAAGGAGGAAAAAAATACAAATATAACTCTTTTGCTGGGATGATCAAAATCACCATTGCTCAAAGCAAGTCGTCCCACCCTCAGAAACCAGCAAGTTCACAAGAGAACTTCTGGAACGCTATAGGTCACCTTCAGGATTGCTTGAAACTCAAATAAGTTACAAATGCTCTGAGTGACGCATAGTCTGCTGCAGGCACATGCGTTGTCACATAGACCCCTCGGGATGTTGGCTGCTATTTCTCTCTGTTCTCTCAGATCTTTTCGACTCTCTTAAATGGTGGAGGTGAGGCTCTATTTATAGAGCAAACCAGCACCTATGTGCGCATAGACGTGTACACGTGCGCATACGCGTTGACCGACCAAATCCTACGAAATCCGGGTTACAGTGTCCTATGCGACAACACTGACAGCGCCGAAAGCAACCGCAAGCATGCACACCACACATAGCGCTAGCGCATACCGTCCTTCGTCCGATTCTGAGTTGCTAAGTCCCTCCGGTGCTTAGCTCCTAATTAAGATTTCCAAAGTGAGTGACCAAAACAAAGATTGTTCTATGAAGTTAAACTTAAACCTCTAGAAAAATCATGCTACATGCATGGACCATCACACCCCGTGTGCATATGTCAATCCAAGCATAGTTATTATATTGGCGACATATTTTAATATAGGCAACATATTTTAATAATATGTCGCTGGACGTCGCTATTCAGCGACGTAGTTTATGTAGTGTCGCTGAACGTCGCTATTCAGCGACGGTTTGCGACATCAATATAAGGGAGTCGCTATATTATATGTTTAGCGACGGAATTTTATTCCGTCGCTAAATAACGTCGCTAATAGAACATATTTTAGTAGTGTGGTGGATATAAACATATGTCGTTTTTCAATGAGGGACTAAAATTCCCAAAGCCAAGATAGAAACCCCAACAACAACAATTGTCATTAGTGAACCAAATTACCTCAAATTAGCAGACGACCCAGATTAGCTTACATATGTAACATCAATAGCCAGTCATTAGATTAAATATTGCACTCACTCTCCTTATTGACTTTAGACATTCAGTAGGCCTGCATATCATCTCCTCCAACTCAATTACAGGTTTGACATGACTACATGGGCTACAGTTGTTCATGCTGATTTCTGGATTATTTTTCTCGTTCGTGGTCTTTGAGGAGCAAACACGGAAAGACAACTGAGGCCAAATATATACAGAAGAAATATAGTTTTTTTCCAATCACTAAACATTCCATGTTGAAAGACTGGTACTACTGGTGGGCAGCCTCATGCGCTTCCTCTTATCAATTGAATGATATATGAAAATTAGTTGAGATATATGAAAATTATTTGAGATTGGCTTGAATTGGATTAGATAGAAACATGCACACATTCTAAGCGGGACATCCCACTACCAGCACGAGGTTCCGCTAATGCGCGCACGATAGAGTCAGCACTCTCCCGAGATATGACTCAGGAAATTTTTGTAGGGTGCCAAAGTCGTAAAATTGGTTGTAGGGGTCAAGTTGGCGAAAAATGGATGAAGTCTCTAGAAATTAGTTTTTCTTTCCATCTAACCAATCGAGATTCAATTTTATTAATAAGGTGTCTCCAATCATGTTTCTTGAGTGCACTCAAAGAAAGTCCAAGATAGATTCATTAAAGAAAAATGATCCATTTTACAATCAAAAGCAATTTGCTAGCAACTCGAGAAAATTATATCCTCCTCCAACCATCACGCATGGTAACCTTCAGTCCAGAAATAAACTCAAACAAAAATATAATGAATTTGAGAATTACAATTTGATTCAACTACTATTGATTTTTATTTCATCCATTGTCAATGGATTTTGCTGACACATGTCATGTCTTCTGAGAGACACTTGTATGTGATTTCAGTAGTCCACTGACGATCTTTGAGAAATTTTTAAGGGTCTGCTTGGTAACGGTATTTTCATCGGTTTTGGGGTATTTTTAAACCGCTCGTTTATGAAAATTTCTGCTTGTTAATTTTTTTGAGGCACCGGTTTTGGTTGGCTCAAAAACCCCAAAACAGGTGTAATGTATTTTTGGGTGGCTTTATAAACACCAAAAATCGGTAGATTTTGAACGGTTCTATTTTTTTATTCCATTTATATCATCACAAAAAAAAAATATAACTATTGATACCCTTCCCTATTTAATTTATTCATGTAAAAAACTTTCAGAACCGCTCGTTAGTGAATTACCAAGCATGGATTGGACTGGTTTAAAAGTCGCTACTTAAAACCATCCAAAATCGGATCCCTCATAATCGCTCATAACCGGTACTCTAAAAATATCCCATAACCGCTACCCCTACAATTGCCAAGCAGATCCTAAGGGAGCATATTTTATGTCTCATTTATTTATGTCCAATTTTGTACCTCTTTCTATTACATGTGGGTCACCATCCACATATCTACTCCCATGGCGCATAGGTAATAGGTAGAGGAACAAAATTGGACAGAAAATAAATGGCACCCATTTTCTCATATATATGCTTTAGAGTTTTCTTTGCTTCTTAGCTTGCTATTTATACAAAACAAGGCACGTTCCCTCAACAGGCCAGTTGGCCCTAGTCCCTGGTTCGCCATTACGACGAGGAAAAAAAATTGGACATTATACATTATTTCCGCCAAAATCCCAATCACATTTCACGGAACAATATTGACTTGGACTTGAGCCATCAGCAATGTGTCTCTCTCTCTCTCTCTCTATATATATATATATATGACCATAGTTTATCACTTCACAAACACAACTAGCCTAGGCTTCAAAGTCCTCAATTAAGCCTTAGCTGATATTTGATATGCAAAAACTACATTAAGATGAGCGCACACACACAGAAGAGGAAGATGGTAGTGTAACTTCGGTGGTATTTTCTACTGACTATTGAGTGGCTTATATAAGAAAAGTACATCATAACCTTCTCACTACAAACTCTCCTAAAAGAATGGATCACCATATGTCTCCTTGAGACATAGTCTGCTGCCTCCTTGAGAAATGGTCAGCAGCCACACATTATTTAGCACAAAGTTTAAATAACAATCGCTCCCTAAACTTTTGCGGTTACTTGATGACGATCATCCCGATCTTGGAGCGAAGCTCCTGGAACCTGACCCGGCCCAGGGCCTTAGTCAGTATGTCGGCGAGCTGCTCCTCCGTTTGGACATACTCTACCTCAGCTGTCCCATCCTTGATGCAGTCACGAATGAAATGGTACCTCGTCTGAATATGTTTGCTGCGATCATGGAACACCGAATTTTTGCTGAAGGAGATTGCCGATTTCTTATCGATGCGCAACTTTGCACATCCGATGTCGGCGCCCTTCATGTCCGCCAGCAACCGTGCGAGCCAGATGCCTTGGCAGGCGGCGGTGGTTGCTGCAACATACTCGGCTTCGCAGGATGACAGTGCCACCACCTTCTGCTTCTGTGATTGCCAACTAATGGCACTGTTGCCGAGGAAGAACAGTACGCCTGTCGTGCTCTTGCGATCGTCAACATCTCCGGCCATGTCGCTGTCGCAGTAGCCGACTAGCTGGAGCTTCTCTGCTCTTCGTCCGTAGCGGCAGCCGTAATCTCGTGTACCAGCAACGTACCGGAGGATGTGTTTTACTGCTGCTAGGTGCTCAGTCGTCGGATTCTCCAAGAAGCGGCTCACATACCCGACTGCGAATGACAAGTCCAGGCGGGTGTGCACGAGGTACCTCAAGCTTCCAACTATGCTCCGGTACTCTGTGGCATCTGCCGACGGTGCAGCACTATCTTTGCTAAGCTTCAGACGTGGATCCATAGGTACATGGCAAGGATTGCAGTTTCCCATGCCACTCTTCTCCAGAATCTTGGTTGCGTACGCAGACTGGTTCACTGTGATACCGTCTGCGTTCTGCTGCACCTTGATGCCAAGGTAGAACGAAAGCAAACCGAGATCGCTCATCTTAAATGAGCTACTCATCTCGCGCTTGAACTTGTCGATCTCGTCCGCATTGTTTCCCGTGATAATGATGTCGTCGACGTAGACACCCACGAGCAGCCTTGCCTCGCCATGACCGCGCATGTAGATGGCGTGCTCCGAGGGGCTCCAGCTGAAACCAAGTGTGGACATGCACTTGCCCAGCTTCGCGTTCCTGGCCCTCGATGCCTGCTTCAGGCTGTAGAGCGCCTTGTGAAGGCGGAAAACTTTCTGCTCCTCGTCGACGGCTGCAAAACTGGATGGCTACGCGACGTAGACCTCATCGTCGAGCTCGCCGTTCAAGAACGCCATTTTCACATCCATGTGATGGACAGCCCAACCGGCATGACCGGCTAACGCCAGTAGCAGCCTGGCGGACTCGAGTCTGGCTACTAGCGCAAAAACCTCATCGTAGTCAATCCCGTGCCTCTGCATGTACCCCTTCGCGATGAGCCGGGCCTTGTACGTAAACATGTGCTTGACGACGACGTCGTGCTCATCCTTCTTCGTCTTGTAGACCCATTTCAGTCCAATGGGGCGGTGATCCGCGGGCAAGTCCACGAGCCGCCAGGTGTTGTTCTCCTCAATGGATGCGAGTTCATCCGGCATCGCTCGACGCCAGCACTCGTGTTGCTCCGTTTCCGAAAAAACAGAGGGTTCGTCGTCCATGGCGAGAAGAAGGTCCTCGGAGTCGTGGTCGTGCACCGACTCAGCTTCGTAGATGTCTTACAAAGAGCGGTATCGACGCGGCGGTTCGTTTAGTGAATTGGGCGTCACTCCTGACGGCGGAGAGACGAATCGGATTGGAGTCGCATCCGTTGTCTCAGATGTCGAAGTCGCTGGCGTCGTCCCGCCTGATGTCGGGGTTGTGCGAGCGGGCGTCACGGTCGGTGGCGAAGATGCGTGACCGGTTCCCACCTGCTCGGGTAGAGGCAGTGTCCGCGTCGATGCGGGTGTGACCGCTCCCACAGCCTCTGGCGATGGACCTCCGTTCTCAGCCGAATCGAACGTGTCGAGAATATGCTCATGGGGAAAATCTACAGTGAATGCCTCGTCGATCCCGAAGAGGCTGGTGTCGATGTCGGTGTGTGTCCAGTCCCACTGCCCCGCCTCATCGAAGATGATGTCGCGGGTGACATACAAGCGACGACCGACTGGATCGTAGGTGTAATGCCCCGCTCCGTACGGCGCATTACGCTGAAGCGTTGACTCAACGAGTCGCATTGACGCAAAGGAAATGTATCGATGCAAAACGATACAAGAGTTAAGTTGTCCCGAGCAATGCATCAAACTCAGTTGATGCGAAGAGTTGCCTTGTCCCGAAAGAATGCATCGAGTTAAATCGATGCGAAGTGTCGCGTTGCCCCGAAGGATGAGCGCATTGAATCGGCTCGAAGATTCTAAGAAATCGAATCGACCAAGGCGCAAGTCCGAATCGATGCAAGTATTGATTTTAGTTGGTTTCGTGTGCAGGTTATACTTTGACGGGAAAATATTAGAGGTCGATCTTTTACAATATTTAGTAAGGGGTCCGCGAAATCAAATCGTCGCCTTGCGACGGGCCGAGACTTGGGCACGCTAAGGCAAATCGGACGTATAACTCAATGAAGCACGAAGTGCTCGAATGACTAAGTCAGGAGAGTGGCCGTGCAACAAAGTTATGGAATCGAGCCGCATCGGCTCGGCGAAACAACGAAGGCATATCGACTCAAGGTGGGAGGATTGACTTCTTTTTACTCCTTCATTCGATAAGTCAAATATATCATTGTATGCTAAGTTAACCTATCGGCGCCACGGGCGTGGTCCGATCGGAGATAAAATCGTAGTGTGAGTCGAACACTAAGTTAGAACAATTGAAATGAAACGTGCATCAATATGCACGAGTCGCTATGGGACATTGGATATCGCTAAGACGAGCGCCTCGGTGCGCAAGCCGTAAGAACATGGGATAACTGTAATCGGCGAGTGCCTTAGTGCACGAACCATACCGTGCCTTTGCTGCACGAGTTAGACGGCTAGAACATTAAAAGACAATAGGCGAGCGCCCTAGCGCGCAAGCCCCGAACATTGAATGCTAAGTTATAGAACATGGGGATACGGTCGAAACGTGCCTACGTGCACGGAATAATAAAAGATGGCTTCGTTGCGAGAGAATACAGTTGTGGCATGAATGTGGCGGAACGGTCGGATATGACATGGTGCCTCGAAAGGTGTTCAAGACCTTCGGGTCGTTCGGTTGACGAGCATTGAGTTGAGGCACGATGCCATTGAATCATTGAAACGAAGTATGAAATGTAAGAACACAGAAAGTTAACGAAAGAGATGCGAGACGATAAGTCTGAGTCTCGAACTCAAGACTATGTTTGGTTGTTTGAATTTGATTACTTGAATGATAGGGCGTTACATGGTCGATTGGAATGGGCTCGAGATTAAATTGTGATAATAGCCCGTGCACGGGTGTTTCCCCCAAAACGGTTAAATGCCGGAGGAGCGCCCCAGAACCGATTGGCCGCGGAGGGATTCGAATAATCTTTGTAGGCGCACATCCTTAAACGAGTAGCGCTCGTCTTATAGATGGGAAAAGCCGCAAATGATGGCATGCAGCGGGAACATTTCGGTTGTTGGGCCCGTAACCCACCCGTGAAACGCCGGGCAGCCCGACAAATAGAGAGAAAAGAAAGGAACTCCTTTAGTCCATTCCGACGCGGATACGCCAACGGCCCTCATATAGTTAAGGAACGATGGATTGAAAGTGTAGGCGCGTATGCGTCCCGTATAGAGATCCTGCTTAGAGATGCACAATAATATGACAGGGAAGGATTACGGCGTATTCACCTTACGTCGGTGCAAGGACGAGTGCGTCGACTTGGTAAGTCGCGCCACGAATCAAACACGAGATTGCTTGTTTGCTTGCCTATTAAATTCGATAACATGCTGCTATATAACATGCTTTACGCTTTCGAAGATGCCATGAAATTGAACCTAAGGAGAACATAGCAAGATCATAAGCTAAGTTGCATGATTCAACATAAATATAAAAATGTCGGTTTGGAAAGATGATCTTTGCTTCAGTACATGCGAGGACGAACGTACTGATCCCCCACCAGCTTCATACAGGGTGCAGGGAATGGATTGCTCACGGCGAAGCGTTGCTTGAACGCATTAAGACTTGGAATACCGAAGCGCATTGAAGCGTGCGATCGTATTGACGCTCGGACTACGCAGCTGGATTGATGCAGCCGAGATATAGAAGGCATGATGTATGGAACGGTGAAATCCTTTGAGGGCAAGAGAGAACTTGAGTGTTGTAGCCAATCTGGCATATATTGTTAGGCTATCGAAAGCCATTGTAATCTCAGTTTCAGATATCAATAAAGAGAATTGTTTTGTATACTCTGTTTTTCTATCATTGTTAATATTGAATCAAAAGATAACCATTTGAGAACTTGTCATCTTGCCTTGCACGAGCGTAACTCCAGGCTCGTGCGGCATCACGCCCCCTGCGAGGACGATGATTCGGGTGATTCCGGGTCGGGGCGTGACAAATTGGTATCAGAGCTCTAGGCTCAATTTCCTCTGGACGCTCGCTTCATTACAATTCGAAAAGTTGCCCACCACCACTTGATATCACTCTTGACTCTACTCGATGCCGCACTGGATGTTCCATACAATAAGTCTAATACAAATCATGAAATTTTGCCGCATGTGTTTTGGAAATTTCATGATGTTTGCTAAGAAAGTCGCGAAGGGTATATTGCATTGAATGCAACGAGCCGTAAAAATGTTAGTTGCTGCAAGCGCAACAAATTATGAAATACGATTTGAGATGTTGTCGCAATCTAACATGTTGAATGAGAAATAAAATGATGCACGAAGTGTAACGAGTAATGGTGAATATGCGTTAAAATGAAAGTGAGAAGTGATAAGCCAATACCGAATGTGTTAAACGGATTGTGCATTGACTTGGAAAGTCGAGAGTAATTCGTTGCACGAGGTACGGTAAATATCGAAAATGATCGTTGCACGATGTGCAACTCGTATTAAAAAGTAAAAAAATCATTGTACGTGGTGCAACGCATATCAAATTAATCGTTGCACGAAGTGCAAAGGAAATTGGAATTGAATCGTTGTATAAAGTGGAATGAAAGTGTCGGAAATAAATCGTAGCACGATGTGCAATGCATATCGAAAGTAAAATTTGTTGTACGGGGTGCAACGCATATCAAATAAATTGTTGCACGAGATGCAACGTAAGGAAAGAATTGAATTCATAAATCGATAGAACGAATCGTTCGGTTGCACACCAAACTTATGTTGGCAAGCGAGAACATTGACCGAGTTGTGTCGGATTTTGATAGAATCAAAGTTACGGTTGTGATCAAGCACGATCACTGCAGAAATCGTGAGTCGGAAGAGATTATCGGGTTATACTGAGTATAGTACGAGGGAAACGGCTTGATTCCGAGTGGTATATGCCATACCACGTAGGCGATAAATGACTCGATCTCGAGTGGTATATGGTGTATCACTTGTACGATGATTTGTATCGACACGTTGGAAGAATTGCAGAAGGTTTGTCCGCAACGGACGGGAGAGTACCGAGACTCATATGAAAATTTGTATGGCGTTCTGTTGATGCAAGTGTTCTTCGAAAATCGGTTGGGACGATAAGGCGAGACTTGTATCGATGAACGATACGTCGGACGAAAGTTATAAGTTGGTCGGACGACCGAGACTAGCGAAACGATTTTTTGCCTTGACGCAATAATTGGATCGACGGGAAAGGAATACTCGAGCTTACAATGAGTCGCACGACTTGCGATTTCGATAGAAATTTTAGGCGATGCGAATTGTAATCGAATCGCACGATGTGCGACTTCGGTGAAGAGTTGGTTGACGTGAGTAATCGTGCCTAAGAAATAGTTGGTTACGTTACGGCGACACTCATTTGAGTACGACTGAAAACACGTAAAAACTTAGAGGGCGAGATCGTATAACTCGAGGGCACGATGTTGGATAATCGGTAACTCGGTTACGCGATCAAAGTATAGCGGGTTGCGGCGAATCAGAGAACGAGTGGATGCGTATGAAAAAGTTTGTTACGAACTTGGATGTATGCGATGCGAATTAAGTTGACGTTGAAACGGATTCGAAGTCGACCCTCTTGCTATCAAAATTGATATGAACTATCAAGATCGATATGCAAGGAAACGTAAGCACGATGTGAGAATACAAAATGGAGTGCGCCTTGCGCTATCAAAAAAAAATTTGTAAGTAAGGATACGAGAATGAACAAACTTGGTTGATCGTAAATTTTGTGATTGATCAAAGACGAGACTATAAGTCATCGACGATTGCTCGATGCGTATAGCATCTCGTGTGTCGACCCGCAAATAAGATAGACTCGAACTCGATGCGAGTAGATGTTTCGTAAATTACGGAATCATCGACGGTAGTGCATGACTTGACTCGGAGGATAGTTGCGCATCAGTTGCGCCGATAGAAATGGTTTTGTCCGAAATTGGGTAGTCGCATAGAATCGTCGGAACGTGATTTGGCTCCGAAATAAGATATAGCATGGTTCGTAGTAAACTGTCCTTCGGTGATGATCCATAGTTATCGAGCGTTGCTTCGGGGCAGCTGACCCTAGAAGACTTGACCGCCAAATTAAATTGAATGCTGCAGACCGTAAGATGACCCATGCGATATCGCATATGAGATTGCACCGATAACAAATATAACACGGTGCATGTTGACGATAAGTCTAGACGATCGAGAATTGTTGGATCAACTTTCGAGTAACAATGATATAGTTAGATTTTGAGTATTCGTCGGATGAATGCTCGAATGGTTATGTTGGTCGACGGTCGAACTAGAATTCACCAACGGACTTGGTGATTCGGATAGACGATTGCGAGAAACGTGCTATGCACGAGAGGGAATGATAAGGGAATGACTTATGAGTCATGTCGTTAGATTCGGATTCACCTTGCAATTGAGCTTGCGTGAATCGAACTTGTATTCGATGTTGCGAGATGGATAAGTTGGGAATTTGGCTAGTGAATTCCAACTCGTTAGGAAATTGAATGTAAGACGCGTCGTAAAGACCTTCGTGCTAAGGCGATCGTTGCCTTAAGCACTGTCGCCTTGCTGTAAACTTTTATGTCGGATAGATTGTGGCCTTTGTGCAATGTCAATTTAAACTTGCGTTGGGAAAAAATCTAAGCACGGGGACTATGTAAGTAACCTAGCGGGCGTAGCCCTGAATGTTGATGCATTTGCAAGTCAACAAAGAAAAATCGTATCGAGACAAGTTGCATAAGTAAGACTTCGAAAATAGTTGGGTAGTGACTTCGAACGCAAGGCATTGCGGAGACTCGTTGTGATTGGATGCGCGACGGCTTGACGCAATGCGTAGATTGATAGTTCCGATGAAACATACAAAACGAGAAGGCGATTGTGAATCGCGTCGCGTGCAGTGACTTTATTGAATGAATCACGTATGTATAGAATATATGTATGCGATGAAATTTTGAGAACGGTTGCTAAGGATAAGTCCGATCAAGAGTACGAGATGGCAAGCATATGATTGAAATTTACCTGTCAGCTTTGTTCCAATTTTCTACCACTGGAATTGATCAAAATACATATATCTTCGGGACGCCTTGAATATAGGTATGGATCCAAATCGAGTTGTATACAAAATCCAAATCGAGTTGTATACAAAATTCAAATCGAGCTGCAGGGATGACTTTGAAATGTTAATGAAAAGCTTGCACGAAGTGTGGAATTGAACAACTTTAGTGGGACGAGATCGTGATACGATCTATAAAACACTTAGTCGGAGTGTTAGTTTTGGTTCGAGGACGAACCTTATTTTGAGTGGTATATTCTGTAATGCCCCGCTCCGCACGGCGCATTACGCTGAAGCGTTGACTCAACAAGTCGCGTTGACGCAAAGGAAATGTATCGATGCAAAACGATACAAGAGTTAAGTTGTCCCGAGCAATGCATCAAACTCAGTTGATGCGAAGAGTTGCCTTGTCCCGAAAGAATGCATCGAGTTAAATCGATGTGAAGTGCCGCGTTGCCCCGAAGGATGAGCACATTGAATCGGCTCGAAGATTCTAAGAAATCGAATCGACCAAGGCGCAAGTTCGAATTGATGCAAGTATTGATTTTAGTTGGTTTCGTGTGCAGGTTATACTTTGACGGAAAAATATTAGAGGTCGATCTTTTGCAATATTTAGTAAGGGGTCTGCGAAATCAAATCGTCGCCTTGCGACGGGCCGAGACTTGGGCACGCTAAGGCAAATCGGACGTATAACTCAATGAAGCACGAAATGCTCGAATGGCTAAGTCAGGAGAGTGGCCGTGCAACAAAGTTATGGAATCGAGCCACATCGGCTCGACGAAACGACGAAGGCTTATCGACTCAAGGTGGAAGGATTGACTTCTTTTTACTCATTCATTCGATAAGTCAAATATATTATTGTATGCTAAGTTTACCTATCGGCGCCACGGGCGTGGTCCGATCGGAGATAAAATCGTAGTGTGAGTCGAACACTAAGTTAGAACAATTGAAATGAAATGTGCATCAATATGCACGAGTCGCTATGGGACATTGAATATCGCTAAGGCGAGCGTCTCGGTGCACAAGCCGTAAGAACATGGGATAACTGTAATCGGCGAGTGCCTTAGTGCACGAACCATACCGTGCCTTTGCTGCACGAGTTAGACGGCTAGAATATTGAAAGACAATAGGCGAGCGCCCTAGCGCGCAAGCCCCGAACATTGAATGCTAAGTTATAGAACATGGAGATACGGTCGAAACGTGCCTACGTGCACGGGATAATAAAAGATAGCTTCATTACGAGAGAATACAGTTTTGGCATGAATGTGGTGGAACTGTCGGATATGACATGGTGCCTCGAAAGGTGTTCAAGACCTTCAGGTCGTTCGGTTGACGAGCATTGAGTTGAGGCACGATGCCATTGAATCATTGAAACGAAGTATGAAATGTAAGAACAAAGAAAGTTAATGAAAGAGATGCGAGACGATAAGTCTGAGTCTCGGACTCAAGACTATGTTTGGTTGTTTGAATTTGATTACTTGAATGATAGGGCGTTGCATGGTCGATTGGAATGGGCTCGAGATTAAATTGTGATAATAGCCCGTGCACGGGTGTTTTCTCCAAAACGGTTAAATGCCGGAGGAGCGCCCCGGAACCGATTGGACGCGGAGGGATTCGAATAATCTTTGTAGGCGCACATCCTTAAACGAGTAGCGCTCGTCTTATAGATGGAAAAAGCCGTAAATGATGGCATGCAGCGGGAACGTTTCGATTGTTGGGCCCGCAACCCACCCGTGAAACGTCGGGCAGCCCGACAAATAGAGAGAAAAGAAAGGAACTCCTTTAGTCCATTCCGACGCGGATACGCCAACGGCCCTCATATAGTTAAGGAACGATGGGTTGAAAGTGTAGGCGCGTATGCGTCCCGCATAGAGATCCTGCTTATAGATGCATAATAACATGACAGGGAAGGATTACGGCGTATTCACCTTGCGTCAGTGCAAGGACGAGTGCGTCGACTTGGTAAGTCGCGCCACGAATCAAATACGAGATTGCTTGTTTGCTTGCCTATTAAATTCGATAACATGCTGCTATATAACATGCTTTACGCTTTCGAAGATGCCATGAAATTGAACATAAGGAGAACATAGCAAGATCATAAGCTAAGTTGTATGATTCAACATAAATATAAAAATGTCGGTTTGGAAAGATGATCTTTGCTTCAGTACATGCGAGGACGAACGTACTGATCCCCCACCAGCTTCATGCAGGGTGCAGGGAATGGATTGCTCACGGCGAAGCGTTGCTTGAACGCGTTAAGGCTTGGAATGCCGAAGCGTATTGAAGCGTGCGATCGTATTGACGCTCGGATTACGCAGCTGGATTGATGCGGCCGAGATATAGAAGGCATGATGTATGAAACGGTGAAATCATTTGTGGACAAGAGAGAACTTGAGTGTTGTAGCCAATCTGGCATATATTGTTAGGCTATCGAAAGCCATTGTAATCTCAGTTTCAGATATCAATAAAGAGAATTGTTTTGTATACTCTGTTTTTATATCATTGTTAATATTGAATCAAAAGATAACCATTTGAGAACTTGTCATCTTGCCTTGCACGAGCGCAACTCCAGGCTCGTGCAGCATCACGCCCCCTGCGAGGACGATGATTCGAGTGATTCCGGGTCGGGGCGTGACAGTAGGCCCTGTAAGCCTTGGACCTCGCCTCATAGCCAACAAACACCATTGGCTTGCTCTGATCGTCAAGCTTCTTCAAATTTGGCTGCACCATCTTCACGTGAGCAATGCAACCGAAAGTACGTAAGATGCTTACATCGGGACGTTTATTGTTCCACGCCTCATATGGCGTCTTTCCCTTCACCGCAGTTGTTGGCGCCAAGTTCAGTAGGTACACTGTCGTGGTCACCGCCTCGTCCCAGAATGCCGCCGGCATGCTCTTCGCCTTGAGCAAGCTTCGAGCCATAGCCGCCACAGTCTGGTTCCGTCGTTCGATGATGCCGTTTTGCTGGGGAGAGTAAGGCGAGGTGAGGTGGCGCTCACAGTAGTCGTTGAAATCGTTCGACGTGAACTCGCCGCCACGGTCTGTGTGTAGTACACGGAGCTTGCATTTAGACTCGACCTCTGCCGCAGACTGAATGTGTTTTATTGCCTCGCTCGCCTCATCCTTGGATCTCAGCAGCTTGATCCACATGAATCTGCTATAGTCGTCAACGAGGAGAAGGAAGTAGGCTTCCCGCCAGGTGTCGTCGGTGAGATCGGACCGCATAAATCCGCATGCACCAGATCGAGGGGGTTGGTGGCACGGTAGTTTGTGTGCCGGAGAATGATGTGAGTCGCTGCTTCCCAGCCAGACGACTGTCGCATAACTGATCGACGTGATCAATGTGCGGAAGGCCGACCACCATGTTATCGCTACTCAGGCGACGAAGGGCGTCGAAGTGTAGATGGCCATAGCGCGCATGCCAGCGCCACGCCATGTCCGAGCCTTGTGCCGTGAGGCACACTGGCTGCGCGATTCGTAATGGAAGGATATATAGACGATTTGAAGTGCGTGATACCTTAGCGGAGGAGGTGGCCCTATTTATCGCGGATCCGGAGCTTTCCATCCTCGATTAGCGTATAGAGCAGCCGGTCTCGTCCAATTGCCCGATGCTGACGATATTGCTACGCAACCGGGGAATGTAGTAGACGTTGGTGAGGGCTCGATGTTCTCTGCCTTGGCCCGTGAACACTACCGTGCCCAGGCCTTGGATGTCAACGACGGTGCCGTCGCCAAATTTGACGCTGCCCCGCACGCCGGTGTCGAGCTCGAAGAAGACTGCATGCGCACCCGTCATGTGGTTAGACGCTCCCGTGTCGAGGTACCATGTCACTTTTTTGGTGTCCTCCCGCTCCCCAAGCTTTACCATGGCGCGCTCCTCGTTGAGCATCACCTCCTCGATCTCCTAGGCGTGGGTGTCGGGCGTCTCGGCGATCGTGCACACTTGTGCCATCAGGAGTGCCGGTTCGTCCTCCTCTACCTGCGCCAAGAGAGCCTCGTCCTCGTCCTTCTTCTTCTTGCGGCATTCACGAGCCCAGTGGCCCAGTTTGCTGTAATAACGGCATTTGTCGCGAGTTGCACCAGAGCCTCTCCTTTCACCGCTTGGCTTGGAATCGCGTGCTCTCGAGTCCCTCTCCGGGACGCGCCACTTCTTCTTCTGGCCGTCGTTTCCGGCGCCACTACTAGACGAGCCGCCTCTCTGTTGATTCTTGCGAACAGCCTACTCCTCCTCGGTAAGCAGTAACTTTCCACCCGAGGCATTGTCATTCTCGAGCTCGTCCCTGACCTCCGCTACCTTGAGCCTTCCCATTAGATCCTCGATGGTGAGCACATCGAGATCCAAGAGTGTCTCGATAGCCAGGGCGGTATGGCTGTACTTCTGGGGAACTACCGCCAACAGCTTGAGGACGAGCTTGTCTTCGGAGATCGTGTCGCCGAGTGCGGCGAGTTTGCTCGCCAGAGTAGTGAGACGCGTGGAGAAAGAGTCCACACCCTCACCGTCCCGGAACGCCAGCTGATTGTACTCTTTTCGCAGCAAATGTGCCTTTGCTTTCTTGACGCGATTGTTGTCGACGTGCACTGTCTTCAAAGACTGCCATGCCTCCCGCACCGTCTCCTTGATCACCAGTGAAGGGATCGCCGCCGGCGGGACAGCGCGGAGGAGAGGCTCCATTGCTCTCCTATCCAGCTCCCGCTCCGTCGTTCCGGTGTGCACCGCCGCCCAGAGACCTCTCGCCTCCAGCATACACTGCAGCACCAGGGCCCATTCGTCGTAGTTTGTACGCGTGAGTTGTGGATACTGCGTCCCGTCGGACTTCTTGAACACTTGCGTAATACCAGGGTGCCTGCCACGCTCGAGCCGCTCGCCGGGTTCGACGCCGACATTGGTGGAGGTGTGCTTGGATTCTCGTCCGCAGCAAACGACATGGCTCTGATACCAAATGATATTTGATATGAAAAACTACTTTAAGATGAGCACACACACACAGAAGAGGAAGATGGTAGTGTAACTTCGGTGGTATTTTCTACTGACTATTAAGTGGCTTATATAAGAAAAGTACATCATAACCTTCTCACTACAAACTCTCCTAAAAGAATGGATTACCATATGTCTCCTTGAGACATGTGTTGGAATTATTCAATAATTATGGGGCCACACATGTAAAATTAATTGTGTTTGGGCTATCTAAATAATTAAGCCAAATTAAAGTGGTCTATTTGAAAATTGGCTTAAGGGTATAATTGTCATGGAATTAATGTGTAGATACCGGAGATAATTCTAATTTGATGAGGGGCCAAATTAGAAATATCACAACACACATATCTATATATCTGTGTATTCATTAGGGTTATGGTCCCCAACTTATACGGCCACCAAAAGAGAGGTTTTCTCTTTTTCTCTTCTGCATCCCCATCAACAGAAAGAGAGGGACAAAGGATTCGGATTCTTCTTTGTCATTAAGGGTCGTAGCAAGTTGGAAGATCGAACCCAATAAAGAGACGATCGCTTCAAGATCCATCAAGCCTAGCAATGGATTCAGATACGCTTCCGTAATTTAATTTATGTTTTTCATCTCATAAATCGACATGGCACAATAAAATTCTAACAAATGGTATCAGAGCCTCCATGTTTGATTTATGAGATCAAAATTTTAGAATAATTTTTTTAGTATTTTTCAGGAACCCTAGATCGTTTCATCTAATTTGATTTAGGGTTACGATTGTTCAAACAATTTTTTTATGATGATCCATTCAATTTAGAACATATACATCTAATGTTGTTTTAGAAATCGTGCATTCATTATGGAGATTCATACTTATGTTGAATAAGTACGAATATGGGTGACTTCAACTTTGGAGATTTATTTAATGTGTCAATTTAGTTCAAATGGATTTATTTATTATTTTTTAACTAATGGTGAATATGAGATGGCTTGGATTTAGTATTTGGTTTTAATATTATTTATTTATGGATATATTAGTCTAAATTTATATCGTATTGGGGTCTGATCTAGAATATTGTAATATCGGGACCATCAATTTTTAGTACATATACATGTGATGATATGGAAATAATATTTTTAAATTATACAAAAAGATTCACATGTTTATGAGATAGTAGTTAAATTTTGGTACAATCTTTATTGATTATTTGAAGTAATATTTTGATTGATAGATTCGGTTATTAAATAATTACTCTCCAAATTGGTCTAAAGTTTGCTTGTTCTTCTTTTAAAAAAGATTTTCTTTAGATATTTGGATACTTAAAGAGGAAAGAGGTGCTGATAATGCTCAGTTTAGATCAAATATGTTCAGTTTTGGATATATATTTTGGAGTTATTATTTTCAGTTAATGTCTATGAATTTTTCTTTGGATGCATATCCTCCGTAGATTATTTCATAAATTTTGTTATAGTGATAATATCCAATTTTGTCAAATTGAAATTCATTATTATGCTTTTGATTACCTTATTTGAGTAATAATCTTATGAATATGCATGTATATAAAGTTTTGGACATGATTCAGTTTTGTAAAATTCAGTCAACATTCAAATTTTTGGTACTTCTTTATAACTAGAAATAGTTGTCTAACATTCTAAATAGACCCATTGAAACAAGACGTCACCAAAGTGACCTCTCTTGCGTAAATGTTCTATGAGGGATGTTGGATGTTTGTGTGTGTACATTCATGCGGGTATTAGCCGGCCCAAAGGAAGGTTAATACTTGGCCGAGTTGCACACATACTTGTGGTGATAAATGTGTGACAATTATAAGGTTTACATGTGAATAATAACCCGATCCAAAGATACGCTTATTATTTGACATAACTTATTGTCAACATTTGATCATTACACCAAGAGTACCACTTGCAGTTAATATCACTGTCCAAAGACTTGATATTAATGATGTACTAGGTATCTTGAGATGGGGTTCACCATTATTTGAATTTGTTTGACTATATTTTACTCTTTAGTTATTAATTAGAGCATGTATGTTTTTTGTTGCTTTGTTCTCTTTACAGTTAATGTTGCTATAATATCTGCCAATAAGAATTTAATTTTCATGTTCAATGGAATAAACTTTAAGGACAATAAGAAAATGAATACAGTAGCTGCTAAGGGTCAAGCTCAAAAGAAACAACAATATAAAACTAAGGGTTATTCTTTTGTGATAAAGCATGACACATAAGGAAGAAATGTACAAAGTATTACGCATGGCGTCTAAAGAAATATACATTTCTAAATTTGGTCTGTTCTGAAGTTAATTTAGATTTAGTACCTAGCTAAAAACTCATGGTAATTAGATTCTGGTGGGACTGCCCACATTAATGTTTTAGGCAAGGTTGTCTGAGTTACCGAAAGTCAATTGATGGTGAAAGATAAATCTATATGGGTGACGGCAATTCGGTAGAAGTGAAAACAATAGGACATTTTAGGTTATTTTTTGGAACCGATTATTATTTGGATTTGATAGACACTTTTATTGTACCGTCTTTTAGATGAAATTCAGTTTCAGTTTTCTTAATGGATAAATCTGGTTATCATTGTTCACTTGGAAACAATAAGTTTATTCTATCTTTAAATTTAAATATTATTGGTAACGGTTCCCTTAAGTTTTATGATAACCTATATTCAGTTGAAACTATTGCAGCTTAAATAAAATCTTGCAAGTGGAGTCATGTGGTACTAAACACAAAATTAACAATAAATATTTTTAGCATCATTATGACATAAGCGATTAGGTCACATCTCTAGAAATAGAGTTGAACGACTTGTGTCTGATGAGATTTGGATTTTATTGACTCTATAGACTTTAATGTCTATATTAATGTGTAAAGAAAATACAGAACAAAGTTCAATTGTAAGCAGCTACTTTATTGTCTATGCTGACAAATCAAGGGGTTAATAATTATACGGTCCCACACTAAAAAAAAAATTTGAGACGAGAAGTATAATATTTTTTGAGGATGTTGAGTTTGGGGGAGAAATAAAGTTAGGATCATTGTCTTTGAGAAGGAATCAATTACGATTCCTACTATCACTATTGACGATGTGCAGGATTCTATACATGTCATGATCAAGAAGTGAATTCGGAGTCTCAATAAGACAATGTCGAATTACCTCTATAAGTCATTGTTGAGATACCTTAACAACGACAACGTAGCGGCACCCCATTCAAGATAAGGTAATTATTCATAAGGAACAAACTCAACAACCTCAAGAACCAGTAATGTTAAGAAGGTCCACAAGAGAAAGGAGAAATATAATTTCTGATTATATTGTCATATTTCTTTAGGAACGTGAGGAAGACCGTGGATACTGGAAGATGATCTATAATCATCTTCCGTCAGGCCATGGAAAGTTCTAGTTCTCAAAGTGGATTGATACAAAAAATAAGGAGTATAAGTTCATGCAAGACAATAAAGTTTAAGAACTTGTCCCATTACCAAAAGGTATGAAGTCCATTGGTTGCAAATGGACATTTAGAACCAAGAATGATTCGAAGGGTCATGTGGAGAGGTATAAAGTACGTCTTGTAGATAGTGACTTTACTCAAAATTTTGGAATTGATTTTAAAGCATTAATGCTTTTGTCATTCTCTTGGATTAATTCCATTTGGAGCTAAGTCCCAAAGGGGCTTAGCGACTCAGACTCGGACTCGGGCTCGGGCTCGGGCTCGGGCTCGGGCTCGGACTCGGACTCATGGACTCGCACCAGGCTGACTGTGCAGACTACAAGTCAGTTATGGAAAGACTGATTCAATGCGATTAATTCAGATCCACTTTTTGTGGGATTTAATTCAATCTTTCCATAAGATTTGAATTAATTTCGTTGCCATCTTTGTGGGATTTAATTCAATCTTTCCATAAGATTTGAATTAATTTCGTTGCTATCTTTGTGGGATTTGAATTAATTTCGTTGCCATCTTTGTGGGATTTGATTCAATCTTTCCATAATATTTGAATTAATTTCGTTGCCATCTTTGTGGGACTTAATTCGATCTTTCCATAAGATTTGAATTAATTTCATTACTATCTTTGTGGGATTTAATTCAATCTTTCCATAACTGAAAAGGCGGTTAGAGTTTCCACCCTCTCTCTATATATACTCTCTTCTGGCCTACTTTGTGAGGTACTACGAATTTTATAAGTCAGAAAAGAGAGAGAGAGAGAGGGAGCTGCTGTCGCCATTGCAAGTCCATCCGAGGAGTCAGAACAGAGGTGACTTCGAGCGTTCCACAAGTTCTTCAACTTGCTGGTTCCTGGAAGCAATTCGTGTGGGGCGAATCTTGCTTTGAGCAACGGTGTTTTGACACCCCAACAACTTTTCTTCATCTCTTCTTTCTCTAGATTATTGTAACTCATTCTGTCCCAATTGCAACACGTTTGCAAGGAAGAACGAGAGATCTTCTCTTCTCTATTTCCCTCCTTTATATTGTAATCTGGCTATTTGGTTTTTTGTATCATCGCAGATCTTGAGTTTGATCACAGCAAAGTTTTTTGTGTGACATCTAAGATTTCAATTGCATCAGTTTTCCATCTTTGGTCAAGCCCCGGGATGACATCTGCATCCCCCAAGTCCTTCATACTGAACTTGGTTGAGAGGAACTTCTTTGTCTCCGTGACACAGCCTATATCCGTCCCTAGGATTAGCATATCGTCCACGTACAGACAAACGATGACTCCTCTTCCATCAGCGAACTTTGTGTAAACACATTTGTCTGTCTCGCTGACTTTTTAGCCGTTTGACCTAATAACTTTGTCAAACTTCTTATGCCACGTCTTGGAAGCTTACTTCAAACCATACAATAATTTTACCAACTTGTAGACTTTGTCTTCAAGACCTTTGACGACAAATCCATCTGGCTGTTGCATGTAAATCTCTTCGGTCAGCTCCCTATTCAGGAATGCTGTCTTTACATCCATCTGATGTATCACCAACTTATGTATAGCTACTAGAGCGATTAACGTCCTGATGGTGGTCATCCGAGCTACTGGAGCGTACGTGTCAAAGTAGTCTATTCCCTGTTTCTGAGAAAATTCCTTGGCTACCAGCCTGGCCTTAAACTTGTCAATAGTTTTATCTGCCTTCATCTTCTTCTTGAAGATCCATTTACATCCGATGGGTTTTTCTCCTTCAGGTAGATCTACCAACAACCATGTGTTATTGGAGGTGATAGAGTCAAACTCGTCATTCACTCCCTCCTTCCAGAAGATAGCATCTTTGGTCTTCATCGCCTCATCATAGGTAAGCGGATCTGCTTCCACATGATAGGTGATAAAGTCATCTCCGAAGTCTTTAGGTCTCCTCGCTCGCTTTGCTGACGGCTCTGCGAGTTCTGGTACAAGAGTTGTTTCATCAACAACAGCTTCTTCTTGGACTACTGACCCATATGAGATTTCAGTCTCATTTGCACCTACATCATTTTTCGGAATGTCCGAAAGAACAATGTTTTTGTCTTTTGCAAACTTGTCTTCAAAGTATTCAGCATCGCGAGATTCGATGATATGATTTGACTCAATATCAAGAAATCTCCGAGCATCACTCTTCTCGGCATACCCCAAGAAGATCGTCTTCGTAGTCCTTGTCCCAAGCTTCTGAATCTTCAGATCTGGGAGCTTCACATATGCTAGACACCCCCACACTCGAATGACATTCAAGTTTGGTCTGACTTTGAACCAGAGTTCATGAGGAGTTACGTCCGAAGTTGCATATGGCACTCTATTCAGAATGAAAGTGGCCGTTAATGCAGCTTCTCCCCAGTAGCATTTTGGAAGACCTGCAGTAAGCAGCATTGAATTCATCTATTTTGTTAATGTTCGGTTCTTCCTCTCTGCTACTCCGTTGGATTGAGGAGAATATGGAGCAGTAGTATCGCTATGATTCCATGTTCTTTGCAGAACGATACGAAGTCATGAGACCTGTACTCCCCACCTCGATCACTTCTCAACCTCTTGAGTTGTTGTCCAGTCTGCCGTTCAGCTTCGGCCTTGAACTCTCTGAACTTCTCGAAAGCTTCGTCTTTAGTCTTGAGAAAGTAGACGAACACGTATTTTGAGAAGTCATCGATGAAGGTTATGAAATACTTCATCCCGGCCTTCGTGGAGAAATGTTTGAAGTCACAGATATCGAAGTGTATTAACTCCAGAAGATCTGTGCTTCGATTGACCCGATGAAAGGGTTTCCTTGTGATCTTCGTCTGAGCACATACTTCACACTTCTCCACCTTACCCCCACTTTTGGAGATAAGTCCTAGACTAGATATTTTGTTAATTCTTTTACAATGAACATGTCCTAGTCTATTATGCCACAACTCAAGAAAATAATCAGAAAATACAACTGCATTAATGTCATCAAACTGGTTGACAAGCTGAATTTTAAACATTCCTTCGATTTGATAAGCCTTTCCGAAGTATGTTCCCTTCTTGGACATCACCATTTGACCAGCATTGATGTCCATCCTCAAGCCTGCATTGCAGAGCAGGCTCCCAGAGATCAGGTTCTTAGCAATCACCGGAACATGCTTCACACCTTGAAGCGTCAGAGTGTTCCCAGAAGTGAGTTTCAGCTCCACAGTCCCGATCCCCAGAACTTTAGCTTGGGCCTGGTTCGCCATGACAACCTTCTCAGATATCGGCTGGTACGTGACGAACCATTCCTTGCCAGAACAGACATGGCAAGTCGCACCAGTGTCTATCCACCAGTCAGAGTCAACCCCCACAGTTGTGACATGTGCGATCATAGCAACAATGTTAGAAACCAATGAAACCTTACTAGGCTCACCTTTCTCTGATTGTTTAGGCTTGGATCTGCATTCACTCTTGTAGTGGCCTTTCTTGCCACAATTAAAACAAGTCACTTGGGACTTGGACTTCTGTTGCTTGAATGAAGGATCCTTCACTTTTAGATTGGTGAAGTCATTTTTCTTGTGATGAGAAGCGCCCGCCTGCTTTTCCTTGGGATCTCTCGTCTGCACTAGATTGGCTTTAGCCAACTGTTTGGACAGAGTGTCCATCTTCTGTTGGAAACGCATCTCGTCCTCAACATGGATCTCTTGAAGTAGATCTCCCAAGCTAATGTCTAGCTTATTTCTGAGCATCCTTGCATAGAAGGTACTCCATCCAGCATGAAGTTTTGAGACGATCCCTCCAACGACAAACTTGTCGGGAAGGGACATCTTTTCGTCTTCCAGTTTCTGACGCAGCTTCAGAAATTCCTTCACCTGTGGCAACATGGACTTCTCGTCCTCAAAGAGCAATTTGTGATATTTTTCAACCACAAACATCTTGCTCCTGTTCCTGTCTTCTTCATACAGTTTTTTCACAGACTCCCATATGTCTCTGGCAAATTCCTTCTTCGAGTAGGATTCTGCCAGGGAATCCTCCATAGCATTCAGGATGAGAAGCCTGCAGATGCTATTTTTCCTTCTCCATTTGGCCTGGAGTTTGGTAGCCGCATTGATTGCGTAGTAGACCCAGTGTCTGGAACAGAAGGTTCTTCCTCCAACAGTACATGATCAACATCTTTGAGTTGAAGAGTTAGATAAACCTTCCTCTTCCAGACTTGATAATGTTCTCCATCGAACTTTTCCAACTTGCAGTAGTCCGATTGGACGAGCGAAGCATTAATGTTTTCCATCTACAAGGATCTTGCATTCTATTGAACTTTCAAAATTCATTAGTTTGGTGATGATCATATAAAGAAGAGTTGTATAAAAATTTAGACTCACATTAGATAGCAAATGGGATGATTTGGTGTAGATATAAGCGAGATTTTTTTTATAAATCATATGGATTAAGTCCAGTATCATAAATTATAAAGAAACTCTGGTTCAATCCCACTGTCTTCCTAATAAGTGGTATTAGTTCAACTTTACAAATCGAGCTAGTTGAATTGAACATTCCAGTTGCTTCGAGACAGATTGTGCTAACATGTTATAATATGTATATCTGAATCAACTACTACTAAGACTCATGATACGTATAATCAGAATCAACTTGACTACTTCTAAGATGGAGTTGTCGCAAAAGTTAGCTCCTATGGTGGAGCATCCCCATATATAAGGTAGTCCAAGCCAGGGGCTTAAGGTTCGAGGATTATAATAGTTTATTTCTAAGGTAGGCCTATAAGTTGGTGTGAAATGGTCCTAAGATTTTATGGACTATACGAATTGATTTTTTCGGTTCACGCCTATATCAATAGCGGCGAGGTCTGGTGAACATATGAGTTTAACTCTATTTTAAATCGAACGGGTCAAGATGATATATGTTGGATCCCCTACAGATTGATGGTGCTCACCTGTATACGAGCTAAGATAGAAAGATCATTGGGTTATATCTCATATCTGATTCGATCCTCAAATTTTGCAAGTTTAGTCACGAGATACAAATTGTATATAAAATTTAGTCTCATATCGCATACACAGTAGGAAGATGAGAAATAGATAAATAGGATTAATCCTAAACCTAATAAAGGAATTCATTTCTAAGTCATATGAGTCTACTGTATGGATTAACTTTGGTCTCACTTTCTTGCTAATAATAAGGCATCGTTTGGTTTGCGGAAAGGAAATAAAATCAATTTCTTTTTTTCTTTTTTTATCTTTTGGGAAATTGTAATTTCCATCCTTCTTTTTTTTTTTTCCTGATATTTGGAAAGGCCAAGAAAATTGGAAGGAAAGTGAATCCCTAGAGTGGGAAAGTGAATCCCTAGGTGAGGGGAACCACTTTTCCTCCAATTTTTCTTTCTTTTGGGAATCAGTTTCCTTTCCCAAACATTTTATTTGGCATCCAAACATAGGAAAGGAATTACTTTCCTTTCCAAATGCCATGATTCCGTGAACCAAACATAGCCTAAGTTTTTCAGTTCAATACTCTGTGTACAAAATCATTTCATGAAACCAAATTATACACTTATTATTAGTCTTTGAAACCATATTTCGAATGGTTGCCATTTTACTGTGGCTCCCATGCTCTCTCCATTGAGCCTGGGAGGGACAGAATCACTCCCATGACAAGGCATGTGATCACTGTGATCTCAAACCATGCTATTCCTTGTAGGGGTGAGCATTCGGTTTATTCGGTTCAAACCGAACCAAATAACCGAAAATCGAATTGGACCGAAAATCGAATAAGCAAAACCGAAACCGAACCGAATTGATCCATAACCGAATCAAACCGAACCGAATTAAATCGGTTCGGTTTTCGGTTTATTCGGTTTATTCAATTTTTTGGTTTATTTGCATTTTTTTGTTAATATATATAATAACTAAATATACCTAAATTTATTTAGTATATACCTATAGTATATACATATGTATATTCGGTATAAACATATATATATTAATACATGTGTGTGTATATATATATATATATATATATATATATATATATATATATATATATATATATATATATATATATATATATATAGTAACTAATTTTTCTTATTCGGTTTTCGGTTTTGGACCGAAACCGAAACCCAAAACCGAAACCGAAACCGAATAAAAAAATTTAGTATTTTCAAAACCGAAACCGAACCGAATTTTTTTAAAACCGAACCGAATCTCTTATTCGGTTCGGTTCGGTTCGGTTTTCGGTCCAAAACCGAATAATGCTCACCCCTAATTCCTTGTATTAAGTATTTAGCTCCCAATATGCATTCACAACTGATCTTCTGATTAAAGGAATATATTCTTCACTACATGAGGACAAGTTATAATCACAAAATCACACTCGCGGTTCTAAACTTTAGAAATATATTAGAAGAAGGATAATAAGGTTGAAAAATTATAAATGCAGATACATATATATGAGTGGTACCCAGACCGTCAATAGGTTTGACGAGATGCATCCATACCGTTATTAGGTTTGGCGAGATGGCAAAAAATTGTCATTAGGTTTGGCAGTATGGGTTTTTTTTTTTTTGAGAGAGAGATCGGATGTTTGCTTTGGTCATTCTTTTTTTAAATAGAGTCTAAAAGAGAGAGAGAGAGAGAGAGAGAGAGAGAGAGGGGGGGGGGGGGGGGGGGGGGGGGGGTGGGTTGGGTTTGGGGGTGTTTTGGCCATTCTTTCTTTAATTTTTGAAAAAAAGAACACCCATCCCGTCATTAATAATGACGGTATAGTGAACATCTCGCTATTTCTTTCGGTGGTACGGTAGAACGACGACAAGTTATATTTCATATTGTCATTTTTTTTGGCGGTACTTGTGCATATATCGTTTGAATTTTACAAAACTTCTCCTCTCTCCTCTAATATCACGAAACTAAGTTATCGAATCTGAGTTACAATCTGGAAACATGATCACATGCAGCTGCCACCATTTCCTACTGTTAGTTAAGGCCACTTGGTTGTAGGTCAGTGAAGGGAAGCCAAGTTGATACGTACGTACGTAGGCCATGGCCACTCACCTTCTTGTCTAGGCATGCCAAACATCTAGAGGGCACTGGGTTCCATGTCCGAGCAAGTAGCCATGCACCGAAATGTTTTATTTAACATATCACGTTACCTGATGGATCTGAGATGCATGCCTGGATGCGGATAGGGTTTGAACAAATGTCAAATTAACATAACTTTGCGTGCAATCATTTGCCTAATTATAGTACGTACTATGTTCACCTTCAGCTAAGTTGAACTCCATCATAACCTGCATCGTGTATTCGTGATGGGAGCTGCTATTTTGGCCGTGGTTTTTGGACCGTGGTCCTGGCCCGCCGGCCACCTGTCGGATCTCATTGGGAGGGGAGGTCGGGATTTTGGGGTGTGGGTCCGAAGCATGCCCGGGGGGGGGGGGGGGGGGGGGGGGGGGGGGGAGCAATATGGCGGTGGTACGTCGGCACAGGCACAGCCACGGTCACCCCATGGCGGTCAAATAAAATTTTCCATTCGTGATTTCCTTTCCAATATGGAGGTGACACGTCGGCGCGGATATATCAATGGAAATTGTAATTTCTCAAAGGAAATAAATGTCGAGCAATTGATTTCCTTTCCATTCCTTTCTGCGAACCAAATGAGGCCTTATTGCATCCATATTAGTAGAGTACCATTTCAAATTCAAAGTCGACTTACTACTAACAATGCAGCTCGAGGTTACCTGTAAGTCTCAACTTGCATTTAAACAAGGGAATATGAGAAAAGATAAGTTAATAAAAAAATTCTAGAATCCCTCAATTTGGTAAAACGAGGGAATTGAATGACATTTAGTGCGACATCATTTTTTCCTACGACAATTTTTTATCACAATCAAGATGCATATCTTCTTCATTCAAGCCCACCAAAATCTACAATATGAAACGAAATTTATTTCTAATTGTGGATTGCCGCATAAGTTTGAGCAGGATACTGAATGAGTTTGACCAGGACATTGAGATAGTGTTGTATTATCTTTTTGTTGTCTTATTATCCTCTTTTAGACCAGGATATGAGTTTCACAGCCAGTATAGCTATTGTATCTTCTTATTTTTTGACGAGGTGATCCCTCCACAAGTGGAGGATAGAATATTATTGACTTTTGGAGTTCGCAAGGTTAATGAATCTTGGAGAAGACCTTTCGTTTTTTGGAGTTTTCAATATTAATGAACCTTGAATGGTACAATCTTGAAGGGGAGCATCTCTGCCTCATGAAGCTATATAAGCAGGTTGGAAGAGCAACAAATAATATACCTAATGTAGTATCAAGGTTATCTCTCAATCGAGGATGAGTTGGTGTGGAGGAGCAACAAACTAGTGATCCACCTAAAGTAAGCGAGAAAGTATGTTCCTTCTTGCATGAGAGTAAAGAATATTGTGAGGTTCTTGAGCGAATCCAAGAGAGAATCATTGTTAACCACCGTTGAATGAGATTGTAATTGTAATCTCATTATTCATCTTGGAGAAAAATTAGAGCTTTCGGATGACGTAGGCACGCTACCGAACCTTGTTAATTTTCTGGTGTTCTTTTATGTTTTATTTATTTTCGCATTGTACATCGCTCCCAACAATTTTCACTATACTTGATTAAGCCCCGGGAGTTCTTTCTCCCACAGTATATATAGGGGGAAAAAACTTTTTTTTCTTGAGCCTAATGGAAACCACTCCTCTCTTTTTCTTTTACTCAAAATCCATACTCTGTTACTCCTAACAAAAGCAAACTCAATAATTAGGAAATATGCAAACGGCTAACTAAAATGTAAATATTCACGGATTCGCCGAAACAGTTGTGTACAAATAAGGTTCCACAGAGAATCTATACTAGCTCAGCATGCAGTGCTAATTGGTAGAACTCTATTGCAGCATATACTGAGGAATGGCGATAGAAATTGGCTGGGTACTCAAGACTGGAGTTTGGTGCTAGCTTTCATGATAAGCAACTCAATTAAATTTGCTTGCAGTACTTGTTTAATTCCATTATTAACGTTAGGCATTCAGTATCTTTCCAAAACTGAAGGTTGGGACATGGCCACATGGCTAGTGCAGGTTTTCGTGCTTTAGAGCTTCAAAATTGCTGGTTGGTTTATGGAATACTGTTCTCGTTCATGGTCTTTGAGGACCAACATAGAAAGCAACTGTGGGCACATATATACAGAGGAATTAAAAGCTAGTTGTTGATCTCACTAAAACAGTCCATGTTGAAAGTCTGGATCAAAGTGGTGGGAAGCCAGCAGCCTCATGCTTAAAGTTGTATGAAAATTATTTGAGATTGGCTTGAAGTAGATCAGGTCAGGTGTAGTCCCAGCTAGGGCTGCAAATGAGCCAAGCCTTTCGCGAGCTGCTCGAGCTCGATAAAAGCTCGTTTGAGCTCGGTTCGTTTAGTAAACTAGCTGAGCTCAAGTTTCATTTTCGATCTCGTTAATAAACGAACTAAGCTCAAGCTTAGAAGTATTCGGCTCGTTTGAACTCGCGAGCTGGCTCGTTTATGAGCTTGCGAGCTAGCTCGTTTAGGAGCTTGTTTGTTCTTTGTTAAATTATATATATATATATATATATATATATATATATATATATATATATATATATATATATATATATATATATATATATATATAGAAGCGGATCAAAAGCTCCCCTTAGAAAACCCCCTAAAAAAATTTTCACTCTCAGCCGTCCATTTAATGTTAAAATTAATGTTAATATTAATATTAAATACTAAAATTAACATTAAACTTAACATTAAAATTAATATTAACATTAATATTAACATTAACATTAATATAAAAATAAAAATAAAAATAAAAATAAATATTAACATTAAATGGACGGCTGAGAGTGAGGGAGTTTTTAGGAGATTTTCTAAGGGGGGGCTTTTGATCCGCTCCCTATATATATATATATGTGTGTGTGTGTGTGTGTGTGTGTGTGTGTGTGTGTGTGTGTGTGTGTGCATTATATATTTATATGTCCTTAATAATTGATATTAAGTATTTTTTTAAAACTAAATTTTTATAAATAAATTGTTAATTTATATTACAGGTACTTGAATTCAAACCTAACTAAATTGAAATCGAGCTCATTAAGCTTGAAATCAAGTTTAATGAGCTTAAATAAAGTTGAGCGAGCTTGAAATCAAGCTTAACAAGCTTGATTTTGAGCTTATCAAGCTTGTAATTATCAAACTTGAATCAAGCTTGCTTATCAAGCCAAGCTCGAGTTCTAACCAAGCCAAGTTCAACCTTAATATAAATAAACTCGAGTCAAGCTCAAGCTCTAAAATAAAAAAAATTATCAAGCTCGGGCTCGAGCTTGAGCTCGATTAATTCTAGTCAAGCCAAGCTCAAGCTTACAAAAGCTTGGTTCGGCTCGTTTGCAGCCCTAGTCCCAGCAGAGACAGGCTTGAAAGTATAGAAACCAAAACATGGTCCATATATTTAGTATTTACTTCAACCTGCAGGAAACAATACCATCGACTTTAATAGATAACTCAATATACTCGAACTTAAGAGACGTCTCAGTGCCACGAGGCTCACCCCTCCCACCCCAATATATGATCAGAGGCTGTTTCTGCGACTTGAACGCACATCCACAGGACCACGAGCATTTAGAAGTACTACTTGAAAATGACCAGAGTAATATAACTCAACCTACTCATAAAATTCCTATCCATATCCAAATGTAAGCCAAAAACTGTTGGCGGGGAGCAGTTGCAATTGCGGCGGAGGTGGTCCTTTCCAGAAATTCTCTGCGCTGCCATCGTTCCTCTTTTTAATCACTATTCACACCACAAGGCCTTCTGTATTGAAAGGGAAGGTCCCTGTTCTTTGCATGGATATGGACAAAGCTTATTTATCAGCGCACATGCGAGAGGTTACTCTTGCTCAACTGCTATTCCAGCAAGATATATGCATATCTAGTGGTAGTACCAGTTGGACTTGGATGCAAATGCAAGTATATAACTCTCAACTACTTTCATGAAGCTTTGGAGTCGAGACTGAATTGGTGACTAGTAATTAAAGACTTCCATATAGTTTAGTTTTTTCTTGGAGGAATTTAAGATCATAGTACATGCATTTTGGTTCACTACTACTAACTTTATTTTGGTAAATTCCTAAAGTTTACTAAATCGTGTTATATCTAATTTCAGTTAAGTCCTGTTAGCGGAATTTGAGAAATGAGAACCAGGGTTCCTCATATGCTTCAGTTGGTAATATATCTTAAGGTTATTTAGGTTTAGGGTCTCTTAAAATATTCAAAATTTGTGTTTTAGGTCTTCATATTGTCCAAAAGAGGATTTGGCTCTCGTTCTGATGGTTGGCCATGGGTTGACCATAATGTTAAATTTTGTATTTAGTTCTAGGGTCTTGTATGTTATTAGAAATTTGTGTTTAGATCTCTATTTTAGACGATTGATAGTCAAAGTCAACAATCAAGACGAGATTCAAGCTCTTTTCGAAACATTATGGAGACCTATACAGTAAATTTTGAATATTATACGAAACCTAAAACTAAATAATCCTTTATCTTACCCTTCTATTTGTACAAAACAAGGCACGTTCCCTCTACAAACCAGTTGGCCCTAGTCCCTGGTTTGCCATTAGTAGTATTCATTAGTATGAGGAGTAAAATGAGATATTTATATAATATTTTCGGTCCGTCATCCCTGCCACATTTCACTGCACAATACATGGCGCATGCCATCAACAATGTGTCTATATATATGTACTTGCATACATGCCCAAAATTATCACTTCATACATACAAAAATAACCTCCAAGTCCTCAACTAGCTAAGCCACAGGAGCTTCATACATATCTACATTCCTTCCAAACTTCAGACCGATGGGATTCCGGCTGCCGGGGATTTCTCACGCCAGACATGTCCTGCAGAAGTCGTTGCACCGGAACAAGAAAGCCTCCGGAGTCGCGGACGTGCCGAAGGGCCACTTTGCGATATACGTGGGGGAGACGACGCACAAGAGGTTCGTCGTTCCCGTGTCGTACTTGAAGCATCCGCTGTTCCAGGGATTGCTCTACAGAGCCGAAGAAGAGTTCGGGTTCGAGTATCAGAAGGGCGCTATCAGGGTTCCGTGCAAGGAGGAAGCCTTCGTGTCGTTGACTTCTCAGCTGGAGGTTTCTTCTTCGACTGCATTTATCAGAAGATAGAGAGTGCTCGACTGATGCATCATTAATGACCCATCTTGCTCTTATATGTATGGTAATGGTACTAGTATTATTTGCAAATGGTATATATGTAAATTATTTTTGAAGTGAAATCAGCTTCTTCCGAACCATTCATTTTTGGCAGTAATTCGCAAGTAAGAGTGAAATCTTCATTAAATGTTAAAAAAATTATGGCTTACTATATCTCTACTTATATATCTCTTACTATACGCTTGAGCCTTCTTTCCACTAAAAACCTAGGGAGAATGTTATTTTGCTAATACTATATATTCCCAGTACTTGATGCTGGGTTGTCTTAGCATTACTATACTTTCTATATTCATTGCGGATTGGTTATTATTTGTACAAGTTTAACTTATGATAAGTTTGGAGTTACTAGGCCAAACGAGTATTTCACAAAGAATGGACAAAAGGATTTCATTAATAACCGACTGTTTTGATCCTTTGGAAGTAACTGGATGATTTTTTTTTTCCTCAATCTACTATATGCTAAATAGTATAATGGATATAATATAATCCTCATCCGTGCTCTTGGAGTTTTTGTACGGTTAACTGAATTTTCAATATATCAAGAGTAATCTAAGTTCTATCTTATCTTTCACACATTTTATATCCGACTTTATAAAATCAATTATGCTATGCTATTTGGCTCCGAAAATATTTGGGTGATGCAATATCCCATGGCATCTGACATGGCAGATGACATAACAGCTGACATGACAAATTTTAATCCAAAAAATTAATTACCCAATTTTTTTAATGTTAATATTAATGTTAATGTTAATGTTAATGTTAATATTAATGTTAATGTTAATATTACTAATGTAGCGCCCCGCTTTCGATAGGCGATGGAACTTCATAATATACTTGCGCCGAGTCAGATCGGCCGAGAACTTAGATGGCCATCTGACTCGATCGCTAAGCTTGGTAAACGATAACGCCTTGCGGCATCGATTCAAATCGATTTGAACGGAAGTTACGAGAATCGATCCAACTAATGGAACGACTTCTGTTGGAATAAGTCCTAGATGCAGCGGGCTGCGTCTCGGCGAGTGAGCTCTCTATAAGAGTCCCTTCGACGGGACCGGACCGCTGTATGATTTTCTTGGAGCTTTTGTGTCACCCCCATTTCCTGTATTTCGTATTTGTACTCGTAATTTGATTTTGGAACGTATTTTATTTTCTCGACTTGTGGATTCGGGTTCTCGTAAATGGGTTTTGGACCATGGCTTGGTTTTATTTTGTGGAGTTGGTTTGGTTTGGTTTGGTTCATCATGAGTGGTACACCTTAGCCTATTCTCCCCCTCCATTCCATCACAACCACCCTCATTAAAACCTACCAACCTTTTCTCTCTCCTCCATAACTCCATTAATTTCTTTCAACTTCTTCTTCTTCCTTCTTCCACACAACTCCCCAACCCATAGGCAAGTGCACCTTGCCATCAAATAAGCACCACTTTTTATTTGTCCATTAACTAGATTAGGCCATGGAGAACAACTTTAGAACTTGACATTTTGTGATTTGGAGCTTTCATCCTTCTAGATCTAGGTTTTAACCATTTTCGAAAATCCTTGGTTTTGATCTATTAAATTTTGATTTTTGCTTATTTTGATGCTTCCATGTGGAAGAGAATTCGATTTTACTCAAGTTAGAACTTTGAAAATCTAGATTTGGTTTTGATTTGGCAAAGTTATGAAGAATTGAAATTCTTGGTGTTCTTGGACCTGCTCTCGGCCAGGAAGAACATCCCTCTGCCTTGCACCCTTTAGCGCATGGCCGGTTGTGCACCCCCCCGGCCTGTGCTCTTTAGCGCAGGGCCGATTGCGCATGACCTCAGCCAGTGCTTTGCGCTGCGCTGGATTGCGCTGGCGTAAGCCATCCATGCGCAAGCCAGCCATGCGCAAGCCGACGTCTGCGCAATCCACCCTTGCGCAATCTATCCCTGCGCACTCCACTCATGCGCAATCTGACCCTGCGCCATCCATTCCTGCGTAACCTGATCCCGCACAATCCATCTGCTGCGCCATCCATCTCTGGCGCAGTTGGTACCCTGCGCAGCTCACCCTGCGCAATTGGCCCCTGCGCACCTGACTCTTGCGCAATCCAACCCCATGACCCCTTGCACAATATGTCCAATTATGGAGATTTGGTTTTATTTTTCCTTAATGCTTGGCTCTTCTATAGCCCTGTATTTTGATATATTATTAGATATTTTGCGCCCATTTTATATCCTTACGCCTTTTGTCATGAACTTGATTTTTACTTAATACGTTTGGATTGACTATTGTACATGGCACGGTATGGCAAGGAACTAGCATGACATGACAGTGACCCGTAGTGGTGCACTCCTGACATGACCAACCTGACATGACAGTGACCAGTAGTGGCACACTCCTGACAGTACCCTGACATGAATTATCTTGATAACTTGATAGTGGCCCGTGGCGGCGCACTCCTGACTTGACTTGTAACTTGACTCGTATAATCAACTTGACACCGTGGGTGCTCCTGCTTGCTTGCTTGTGCAATCCACTTGTCTTGTCTTGCATCATGTCTAGGACGTGACTTCCTGGGTACCACGGCCAGGGACTCGCGCTGAATTGGATTAGGCTAATTATTAGATCAAACTAGAACATGGAGAATTCTCAGTCACAGGCAATCTCGTTATCTGGGCGCTTTAATGGACTTGTAGCTTGCCGACGAATAGAGCACATTTCCAGCACACTGTCATGTGTTGCACCCTCTAAGTCACCTAAGGGTACATTTGTCTCCCGGGTAATGTACCCACCTATAACTCTCAACCCGCGGAAGGATAACTGGATGGTCTGCAGGGCTTGGGACTGGAAATTCTCACTTGCATCTTGTTAGTAATTAGGTTTGTGATAATCCTAGTTAGTTAAAGTAGTAAGCCGTAGTATTTGTTTGGCCGATTGCGAATGGATGGTGTCCAGCCTTGTCTAAGTCTTGTCTAGCCCTGTACCTGAAACTCTTGATCATGATTGTTTTACTTATCTCTAACGATAAAGGGGTAGAGACAGTGAGCTATTCAGGCGAAGGGGTACAATCCTGGTCCTTGTTTGGTTTAAGGATTGTAACCTGGCTCCCGGAATGGTTCCACGTCCCTAGTCGTTTATCGCTCTGTGTACTTTTATTACTTATACTTTCCTTTTATTCTTTATGTTCTGATATGCTGGCTTTTGTTCTTATTTGTGGCCTCCTTGTGGCACTTGCTCTTTCTGGGGTTTGACCCAGCTGGTTTTGTGTGGCCAGATTTCGGAGCAGCTCCCGAGGATCTACCAAGCTTCCAGCCCAATGGTGTCAACTAGACGGAACCCGGGCCAAGAGTGGGTTTTCCTTTTTTTTGTTTCACCCACTTATATGTAAATTTATTCTTTTGAGGCGTTTAGCCGACGAGCACCTGTTAGCTCGATGCACATTTACTTACTGTCTGCCTACGGGCTGTTAGCATGATTAACAAATCCTAGGGTTAATCATGTATGACTGAACTCTTGCTAGTCCCATCATTTTGTATGACTAGCTTCATGATCATCCAATATGTAATATTTGGGACGCCTTATATATATATTTGATGCTCTAATATCTTGTAACTCTGTTAATTGCTTGAGATTGAGACAATAGGCTTGACCTTAAGAGACTGCTGGCTTGTAGTAAACCCTCATATCTAGACAGCCGTGACCGTATAGTTGAGATGTATTCTATTTCAATATACGTAGCTGGCTATGTCTGCCCCCGCTCTCCAGTATTCTGGTTCTGGGGCGTGACACGGTTTAAGTGGTGGCCCATGCAGGTCTTGTCAATCAAGAAATATGGGGGTTTACCGAATAGATGTCTCAATCAATATTCGCCCTTGATCTCTGCTCGTATCTTCAAATCCCTGAGATTCTTGACCTGATCACATGCTTGTATCATTGATCTGTCCTGGTCCTTTTCTTACTGTTCCCTATGTCGTCTTCTTCAGCGGCATTACTTCCGGACCTACCAACCAGCCAGAGGAAGCTCGACAAGCACCCCAGCGCCAGGAAGATCAAGCTCAGCACTCTGGAGTAGCCTCCCGAGTTATACTTTCCGGAGGCTCAGAACCTCCAGTTCAGGCAGCTCCGCCCGCTCAACCAGCTAGACAGGATGAGGGACCTTTGGTAGGGCTTATCAGAGAACTACTTGCATCCCAAGATCGTCGAGGCGACGTCTTGCACCAGGAAGTTCATGATGCACTAAACCGAGGGGGTCTCCAAGGGAATCAGGCGGCCAACAGTTTCAAGCGCTTGAACCCTCCCTTCTTTGACGGCAGTGAAGATGCGATTGCCGCAGACGCTTGGCTTCAGGATACCGAGGTGGTTCTAGAAGCAGCTAGGACACCTGAGAATGAGAAGGTGGCGGTGGTACGCCTACAGTTGTTAGACTTGGCTCGCGATTGGTGGGCAGCTCAGGCCATGGGGTTAGCGGCACCAGTCACTTGGGCGACGTTCAGAGAGAGATTCCAGACAAAGTACTTCGATGCGGTGGCACGGTACGACCTGCAGACCCGGTTCACCAACTTGAAGCAAGGAGGCAGGACGGTCGATGGCTATGCGACCGAGTTTTCTAGGCTGAGTAGGTTCGCCCCCACTTTGGTGGCGACCGAGTTCGATAGGGCTCAGCGGTTCCAGCAAGGGCTGCACTTAGAGATATTATTGGCTGTGGAGCAGTTCGAGCACCAGACGTTCGATGCAGTGTTGAAGGCAGCAAGGAGGCATGAGTACACCTCCCGGAGAATTGTGGACAGGACCGGAGGCAGGAAGCGGTCCCACAACCAGATGCACCAATCTTCAGCTCCAGCCCCGGCAGCTAGGGGTATAACCATTGGGACTCCGAGACGGGCGGCCTCAGTGACGTCGGTTCAGCATTCAACCCCGACGTATCCGCAGCAGCAGAAGCAGAAGCAGTCTTCCGCGGTGGGATGTTCTCATTGCGGGAAGCCGGGCCATGTAGTGGCAGAGTGTCGTAGGGCACAGGGATTGTGCCTGGCTTGTGGAGGAGCAGACCACCAGATAGGGACCTGCCCGAATAGGGGAGGTCCATCATCATCCAACCTTTCTAGTTCTTCGGTGAGAGGACCAGCCCCAGTTCCAGTCCAGCAGCAGTTCACCCAGTCTCCAGCACAAAACCGACAGAGGGGTTTCCAGCAGAGGGGACCCGCAGCTAGAGGTCAGGCTATGATGATGACCATGGAAGAAGAAGTTGCACCAGGTGAGGTAGTGGCAGGTACTATTCTCGTCAACACCTTTCCAGCATCTGTATTATTTGATTCTGGTGCATCGCATTCATTCATGTCTGCACGATTCGCGACACGGATAGGATTGGAGCCCGAGTCATTATCAGTGAGGCTCAATATACTTACTGGTAATGGTCTTGTGGGAGTAGATCGAGTGTTTTCCTCGTGTCGGATCATAGTTAGCGGTAGAGAGTTCCCCGCTAGGCTCATAGAGTTCCCTATGGCAGACTATAATGTAGTCCTAGGCATGGATTGGTTGAGAAACCATTATGCTAGGATAGACTGCCATGTTGGCAGAGTTGTCTTTAGTATTCTCGGAGAGCCAGAGTTTTCATTTTCCAGAGGCACAGTAGAGCCATCTTCTCCAGTATTGCGGATGGCAGTAGCAGCAGTGCAGTTGCCCCGGATAGTTGAAGAGTTTCCAGATGTCTTCCCAGAGGAACTTCCAGGGATGCCACCAGAGCGGGAGATCGAGTTCACCATCGACTTGATTCCCGGGACAGCACCAGTATCAGAGCGAGTCTACAGAATGGCACCTTCAGAGTTAGAGATTTTGTACAAGATGATTGAAGAACTCAGGACCAAGGGATTTATTCGTGCAAGTGGATCGCCTTGGGGAGCTCCGATGCTTCTTGTGAAAAAGAAGGATGGTACGTCTAGGCTATGTGTTGATTATCGTACCTTGAACTCAGTGACAATCAAGAACAGATACCCTCTCCCGAGGATAGATGACTTGTTTGATCAACTCAAGGGGGCTTCAGTTTTCTCGAAGATAGACTTGCGGTCAGGATACCACCAGATCAGAGTCAGAGAGCAGGACATCCCGAAGACGGCGTTCAGATCTAGGTACGGGCATTGGGAGTTTCTAGTTATGTCCTTTGGAGCGACCAATGCGTCGGCAGTGTTCATGGACCTCATGAACCGTATTTTTATGCCTTACTTGGATCAGTTTGTGATAGTATTTCTTGATGACATCCTGGTCTACAGCAAGAGCGAAGCAGAGCACGAGCAGCATCTCAGAGTTGTCCTCCAGATTCTCAGAGAGCACCAGTTGTACGCCAAGTACAGTAAATACGAGTTCTGGCTCGATCGTATTTCTTACTTGGGTCACATCATTACCAGAGGAGGAGTGGAAGTGGATCCCCAGAAGATTGTGGCTATCGAGGCATGGCCAGTACCCAGCTCAGTTGTCACGCCCCAGAACCAGAATACTGGAGAGCGGGGGAATGACTCAGCCAGCTACGTATTACGGGTAGATGAATACCGTATAATACGATCAATGATGTCTAACCAGACGAGGGGGTGCATACTACATAAAGGTCTCACTATGGTCACTTCACATCTATTGTCTCAATCATTCGAACAAGAAACAGTAATAGAGAATATGTAAGATAAAGCAGTAAGGCGTCCCAAACGCTCTGTCAAAATGTTCTTGATATCTGGCTTTACAAAACATAGCCAGATCTGATGTAGCAAAAATATACACAATTGTTATCAGCTGCAGTCTGACTTTAGTTACAATTATGTAAAAGTAAGTACAAGACAATCCGACTAACATGTCGGTGCCAAACGGCAAAATATAAAGTAAGTAACAAAACGAGCGGAGAAGTAAGGAACCCACTCGAGTCCTCCTGCGATCATCCCTCTAGTATTGACCATCTTGGAGGTGGAAGTAAGCTGAGTCCTCGGGAACCGGCTCTAAATCTGGCCATGCAAAACCAGAGAGGTTAGACCTCTAACAGCAAGTACCGCAAGGAAGCACGATATGAGGTATTAAACCAGTAAATAAGAGAATATAATAATAGATCTCTGCTCGCTACTGAGATTCACGTGACATCACGACACTTCGAACCAACCTCCCAACCAAACAAGGACAGAAGTTGGCCCGTCATGTCATGATGCTCTGATCATCTCAGTTAGTTAACAGAGTAGGTACAGTACACAAACAAATCAACTTAAACGGCCATCCAACTCCTACGGCTTACTACTGTGAGTCCCAAGTTATCCTGGAATAATACAATAAGGATTTTTCAGTTCTTACTATGGACAAACAAGGCTAGTCTATCCAATCAATCAATTGCGCCAATCATAAATTAGACGAGTCCCAGCGGGACGCCCGTCATCAATATACAATATACAATAATATAAGCAGATACTGCTCCCTGCCCGTGTGGCAGATTTGCAGTATCTGTGGGAACCAGCCGGCCTGTTGGGCACTAATAGTCCCAAAGAGGGCTGCCATGTAAGAACTCGGAAATCCATTTTCTCCATGCAATCATTATTTTATTTAACTTAGTAGCTTCTAGGTTAAGTGAAATTCTATACCGTGGATCATGGTCATTCAAATGAGTACTCTCGTACGGGGTACGATATGCATTTCTACAACGATACCAGTGCGGTTAGGTTGTAGGTCTTACATAGCGTAATGCAACAATCAAAACTAACTACGGGATAATCATGCCTTGACCATAAAGTACACATGCTGCTTTTATAGTAAAATAAATAAATAAATAAATTGAAGCCTACATGTATGCCTGTATGTCAAGATTCGGGATCGGCCAATCGATTATAGTAGTTCATACTTAATATGAACGTGTCTCATTCATTCATTTCAATAAGACGACTAGCCAGTCTCTTAGTCCCATCTAGGAACGCATGATCAATAATTAATCAAGATAACAATCAATGTTAATTAATGCCAATTCGGGAAAATAAAAATGGAGAAATAAATAATGATTGGGAAATAAAGAAACTCATGCGCTGTGGGAAATGATTGGAGAATAAATAAATCTCATGCACTGTGGAAAATGATTGGGAAATAAAGAATCTCATGCGCTGTGGGAAAGGTTGGGAAATAAATAATATTATGCGCCTGAGGGAGATGATTGGGAAATAATTAAACTCATGCGCTGTGGGAATGCGGCTGTGAGAAATAAATATCATGCGCTGTGGAATAAGATTGAGAAATAAATAATCCATGCGCCTGAGGAATGAGATTGGGAAATAAATATCATGCGCTGGAAATAAATAATCCATGCGCCTGAGGAAGGTGGCTGTGAGAAATAAATAAACTCAGGGAAGCTGTGGAAAATAAATAAACTCATGCGCCTGAGAAAATCGGTAGGAAATAAATAAACTCATGCGCCCGAGGGAAAGGATTGAGAAATAAATAAACTCATGCGCCTGAGGGAAAGGATTGAGAAATAAATAAACTCATGCGCCTGAGGGAAAGGATTGAGAAATAAATAACTCATGCGCCTTGGCTGTGAGAAGTGATTGGGAAATAAATAAACTCGTGCGCCTTGGCTGTGGGAAGTGATAAATAAATAAATAAATTCATGCGCCTGAGGAAGGTGGCTGTGAGAAATAAATATCATGCGCTTGAGGAATGAAGATTTGATGCGCTGTGCCATGCGCTTGAGGAATGAAGATTTGATGCGCTGTGGGAATAAAGATTTCCATGCGCTGAGGAATGAAGATTTGATGCGGCTGGGACTGTTCTTCTTCTCCGAATTTTCTGAGAACAGAACCATGGGAACCATGGAAGCCATTGCTTCCAAGCTTCATAAATCCTTCATCCCAAACCCAAATATGGACTTCCATAGGTCAAAATTGGGTAGAACGAAATTCTCTACAACATGGAACCATCGAAACTTGAAGATAACAAAGTTTACTAGATCAAAACCTAAGAAATCCGAAAATATATCAAACTTAGATCTACAACAAAGAAGCCATGGAAATTGAAAATGCTAAGTACTAAAGAGACTTAGAATCAAATGAGGAAGATGATGGAACAATAAAAATGGGGATCCATCAAGAAGCAAGTTGGCACTTGCCTATCTCTTCTAGGTTGGTGGGAGAGTTATGAGAAAGAAGAAGTGAAATGGAAAGAAGTAATGAAGAGAGAGAAATGGTTTTGGGCTTTAAATGAAGGGGTGGTGGTAGGTGGGAGTATTGGGCCGGGTCCAATGGATTCATCCAAGGCCAACCCGCAAGCAAAGCAAAGAGGTAAAAGCAGAAAATAAATGCAGGAATAAAAGCAGGAAATAAAGTGCAGAAATAAAATTGCAGGAAATAAATTAACATGAAAATTTAAAGAGCAGATTAATTAACTAACATAAATTTACAGAAATCTAAATACAGAATAATACATGGTAACTATTAAATAAATACGTATTCTGGGAACGGGAAGTGACATCTCTACCCTCCTTAGAAAAATTCCGTCCTCGGAATTTCAGATCTAAGCATGATAGAAATATCGAAGCTAAACTAATCTAAGTATAAACAATTGAGTAAGCAATCATTCTACAATGATAATAACAAGTAATGTATCTACATCTAACAATCTTCAACATTAAGTAATTCTACTCATAAGGTGACAAGCATGAGGAGTTAAGACAATCAAGGTATACAGAAGAAAATATACCTTGTGAGTCAAACAGGTGCGGATACCGTGAACGGATATCATCCTCACGTTCCCACGTTGACTCTCCTAAAGAGTGATGACCCCAAGCAACCCGGACAAGGTTAATTGTTCGGTTCTTGAGTATCTTCTCTCTTCGGTCCAAAATAGACACAGGCTGTTCCTCGTAAGACAGGTTGGTACCAACAACCAGCTCAGAATGATCAAGGACATGGCTTGGGTCCGATACATACCTTCGTAACTGAGATACATGAAATACGTCATGCACCTCTCGTAACGAAGGTGGAAGGGATAAACGATATGCAACATCGCCTACCCTCTCAAGGATAACAAACGGGCCCACGTATCGGGGACGCAACTTTCTGCGAATGCCAAATCTAATGACCCCACGGGTAGGTGAGATCCGCAAGAATACATGGTCCCCAACAGAAAATTCTAGCGGCCTACGATGCCGGTCTGCCCAATGACGATGCCGATCCTGCGCAACTCGAAGTCGCTCTCTAATTCCTTTAATCACTTCCACTGTCTGAACAATCATCTCCGGGCATAACATCTTTCTCTCCCCAATATCGTCCCACGCTAGTGGCGACCTACACTTCTTACCATATAGTGCTTCAAATGGCGCCATCTGGATACTTGCTTGATAACTGTTATTGTACGAGAACTCGACTAAGTGCAGGTGGCTCTCCCAAGATCCTCCAAAATCCAGAGTGCAAGCTCGCAACATGTCTTCCAAAGTCTGAATTGTTCTTTCTGATTGCCCGTTTGTCTGGGGATGGTAAGCCGTGCTAAACCTTAACTTGGTACCCAGGCTATGATGTAAGCTCTTCCAAAAATGTGATATAAAACGGGTATCTCTGTCTGACACAATACTGATTGGGACCCCATGCTGTCTGACTATCTGCTGCATATATAATTCTGCCAACTTCTCCGTAGATTGACCTACTCTAAAAGGAAGAAAATGTGCCACCTTCGTAAGCCGATCTACGATTACCCAAATAGCATCCTTACCACTTGGGGATCTCGGTAAACCGGTCACAAAGTCCATTGTAATATGCTCCCACTTCCATTCCGGGATAGGAAGCGGTTGCAATAACCCAGCTGGCCTCTGCTGTTCTGTCTTCACTTGCTGACATACCAAGCAACGGGAAACGAATCTAGCTATCTCCCTCTTCATCCCATTCCACCAGAAGTGCTGCTTGATATCTTGGTACATCTTGGTCCCTCCAGGGTGTACAGAGTACTGAGAACTGTGAGCTTCTGCCATAACCTCCTGTCTGATATCTCCACTAGGCACACATAGGCGTGTCCCAAACCTAAGGGTATCATCTTCATGAATTTGCATCTCCTTTCTGAGTCCTGACTCACACTCTGTCCTAAGCTTCTGAATCCTTGGGTCTTGTGTCTGAGCTGCCTTGATCCTATCTACCAAGTTGGATTGAACTTGTAGACTCGCCAGAACTCCAACATCACTAGGAAGTATAACCTCGATGCCCATCTCCTGAAGGTCTTCTAAAATATGCCTCTGTGTTGTCAACATAAATGCGCCGCCTCTCCTGCTAAGAGCGTCTGCTACCACATTAGCCTTGCCTGGATGATACTGAAGCTCCACGTCGTAATCCTTGATCAACTCCAACCATCTTCTCTGCCTCATGTTCAGCTCCTTCTGAGTAAAGATGTACTTCAGACTTTTGTGGTCCATGTACATCTCCACTCGGTCACCATATAAGTAATGCCTCCATAGCTTCAAAGCGAATACTACGGCCGCCAACTCCAAATCATGAGTTGGGTAATTCTTCTCGTGGTCTCGAAGTTGCCTAGATGCATACGCTATCACCTTCCCATGCTGCATGAGGACACATCCAAGTCCTTTACCTGACGCATCACAATAAACAGTAAAACCTCCGGGTCCAACTGGCAATGTAAGAATAGGTGCTGATATCAACTTCTGCTTCAAATTCTCAAATGATGCCTGGCATTCTGCCGACCAGACGAATGGTACATCTTTCCGTGTCAATCGGGTCATGGGTGCTGAAAGTCTCGCAAAGTCTGATACAAACCTTCTGTAATATCCTGCCAATCCCAAGAAACTCCGCACATCTGCTACGGTCTTGGGTACTGGCCAACTTTCTACTGCTTCTACCTTCTTGGGATCCACTGCTACTCCAGCTCCTGATATGATATGACCCAAAAATAAAATGTGATTCGTCCAGAACTCACATTTGCTGAGCTTGGCATACAACTGGTTCTCTCTCAGAACCTGTAACACTTTCCTGAGGTGGTCTTCATGCTCCTCTTCACTAGTTGAATATACAAGAATGTCGTCGAGAAACATAACGACAAATTGATCCAGGTACGGCATAAAGATACGGTTCATCAAATCCATAAATATTGCTGGAGCATTGGTCAAACCAAACGGCATTACTAAGAATTCATAATGCCCATACTTCGACCTGAATGCTGTCTTGGGAATGTCTTCCTTCCGAACCCTCACTTGATGATACCCTGAACGAAGATCTATCTTGGAGAAAACTCTGGCCCTGCTCAACTGATCAAATAAGTCGTCGATCCTGGGTAGTGGGTACTTGTTCTTCACTGTTGCTGCGTTAAGCTTCCTGTAATCAATGCACAATCTGGATGATCCATCCTTCTTCCCCACAAGTACCATTGGTGCTGCCCAGGGCGACACGCTAGCTTGGATGAACTTCTTCTCCTTCAGTTCCTCTATGTGCTGATATACCTTGGCCTGCTCTGAATCCGCCATTCTGTAAACCCGATCTGATATCGGTTTAGTTCCAGGTGCCAATTCTATACTGAATTCAATATCTCTAACTGGTGGTAGACCTGGAAGTTCTTCGGGAAATACGTCCAGAAATTCTTCAACTACCTTCGGAACTTGAACTTCTTCCATTGCCGTCACTACTCCCTGCTCCTGTTGAGTTGCTACTGATCTGACTAAGGTGAACCGCTTCATGCCTGGAATATCAAAAGATACACTCCCTCTACGACAATCTATTGTCGCATGACTGTCTTTCAGCCAGTCCATGCCTAAGATAACATCGAAATTTCCAACAGGAAATTCTATCAACCGGGCGGGTAAGGAATGCCCGCAAACTACAACGCTACACGCTAGAATAACTCTACTAACTCCTACGAGCCCATTACCAGTGAGTATATTCAACCTTCCTGGCAATGTCTCGAACTCCATACCTAGCCGTGTTGCAAATTGTGCAGATATAAATGAATGGGATGCTCCCGAATCAAACAATGCTACTGCGGGATATGAGGCGACGAGAATGTTACCTGCCACAACATCTCCCGATGCTAATGCCTCTTCCAAGGACAGAGTGAATGCCTGCCCTCGACCTCCTTGCTGGTTCCCATGCTGCGGCCTAGCCTGGTGCTGCCGCTGGCCCCTGCCTTGGTGATGCTGGGGTGGTCTATGCTGGTGTTGTTGCATCGGCGGTCCCTGCTGCCGAAACATCTGAGCCTGCGTCATGAACGGACGCTGGGCCAACGGTCTCACTGCTACCGCTGGTCCTCGATACTGTCCTGCCCCTGGTGCTGGCAGAGCAGGAAACTGTTGTACTGGTCCTCCTGACCTCGAATTTATGGGACATGTGGTAATCCGATGATCTGGATTTCCACATATCAGACACAGCTCGTTCAATGTCCGACACACATCTCTAGTGTGCCCTATCTTCCCGTAATAAGTGCAGCCCGCTGGAGGTTGCTGGTTCTTCCTCTGATGCTGTTGCTGCTGTCTTGGTGGTACTGGTCCTCGTATCGCCACATCGCGGATACGAATGCCAGTAGATGGTGTTGTTGTCCGGGGTGCTACTCCCCCTCCTCCTTCAATCTGACTGTGGGATCTCTTCTGACCCCCAGTCCTTGCCGCAAGCCTCTGAATGGTTATCTCATGCCTTCGAGTTGCCGTCAATACTTCATCAAAAGTCTGGTAATTGTGCCCCTCTATCAATTGCAAGAGCTCAAGATGAAACCCTTGCTGGAACCTCATAGCCCTCTGGCTCTCTGTTGCTACCATCTCTGGGGCGAACCTACTCAATCTGCAGAACTCTGCTGCATAAGCATCTACAGTCTTGCCAGCCTGTCTAAGATTAATAAACTTCTGTTGTAGCTCAAATTGCGCCACAACTCCATAGTACTTCGTCTTGAATCTTGCTGTAAAATCATCCCAAGCCACAGGACGTCTGATGCCTACCTCCTCTGATTCCCACCAATCACGTGCTAGATCTTGAAGTAACAGCTTCACTAGATCCACATGTTCTTCTGCTGGCACCTTAGCTGCTGTCAGAATAGCCTCAATATCCTTAAGCCATGCATCTGCTGAGATGGCATCCTCCGTGCCCTCGAAACGACGGGAGTTGTACTTGCAAAACCTGGCTGATGCTCCTGAATCTGGCCTTGCCCCTCTTTCCAAAGCTGTCTGCAATCCTTGGTTGAGCAACACATTCTGCTCTTGCAACTGAGTGTGCATGCGCTGCTGGGCCAACATCTGATGTTGCTGAGTAGCCATCATCCCTCTCATGATCTCCAGAAGGGCTGGTGTGTCCACTTCCACTGGGGTAGGTGGAACTATTGGTGGTGTTGGAACCTCCGGATACTGCGGTCCAACTGCTGGTTCCACTATCACCTCTTCTTGAATAGCCTCTTGAGGTTGTACTGGCTCTTGTTGCTGACCAACCTGGTCAGGTTGCCCATGTTGCCCTTGTTGTTGTTGCCCAATCCTGACAGATGCGGACGAGGTGCCCCTAAGAAAAGGGACAAGAGAATAATCAAACGGTCGGACAGGGAAGATCAATGAAGTCAAAGGATACCGGAATGTCAAGCTAGAATCGAGAATACGAATCAGGAGATCAAGGGAAAACATGTGTGATTGAGACATCCTATAAATTAAAACACCCCACAAGTCTGAAATCAGACCTGCATGGGCCACCACTAAAACCTTGTCACGCCCCAGAACCAGAATACTGGAGAGCGGGGGAATGACTCAGCCAGCTACGTATTACGGGTAGATGAATACCGTATAATACGATCAATGCTGTCTAACCAGACGAGGGGGTGCATACTACATAAAGGTCTCACTATGGTCACTTCACATCTATTGTCTTAATCATTCGAACAAGAAACAGTAATAGAGAACATGTAAGATAAAGCAGTAAGGCGTCCCAAACGCTCTGTCAAAATGTTCTTGATATCTGGCTTTACAAAACATAGCCAGATCTGATGTAGCAAAAATATACACAATTGTTATCAGCTGCAGTCTGACTTTAGTTACAATTATGTAAAAGTAAGTACAAGACAATCCGACTAACATGTCGGTGCCAAACGGCAAAATATAAAGTAAGTAACAAAACGAGCGGAGAAGTAAGGAACCCACTCGAGTCCTCCTGCGATCATCCCTCTAGTATTGACCATCTTGGAGGTAGAAGTAAGCTGAGTCCTCGGGAACCGGCTCTAAATCTGGCCATGCAAAACCAGAGAGGTTAGACCTCTAACAGCAAGTACCGCAAGGAAGCACGATATGAGGTATTAAACCAGTAAATAAGAGAATATAATAATAGATCTCTGCTCGCTACTGGGATTCACGTGACATCACGACACTTCGAACCAACCTCCCAACCAAACAAGGACAGAAGTTGGCCCGTCATGTCATGATGCTCTGATCATCTCAGTTAGTTAACAGAGTAGGTACAGTACACAAAAAAATCAACTTAAACGGCCATCCAACTCCTACGGCTTACTACTGTGAGTCCCAAGTTATCCTGGAATAATGCAATAAGGATTTCTCAGTTCTTACTATGGACAAACAAGGCTAGTCTATCCAATCAATCAATTGCGCCAATCATGAATTAGACGAGTCCCAGCAGGACGCCCGTCATCAATATACAATATACAATAATATAAGCAGATACTGCTCCCTGCCCGTGTGGCAGATTTACAGTATCTGTGGGAACCAGCCGGCCTGTTGGGCACTAATAGTCCCAAAGAGGGCTGCCATGTAAGAACTCGGAAATCCATTCTCTCCATGCAATCATTATTTTATTTAACTTAGTAGCTTCTAGGTTAAGTGAAATTCCATGCCGTGGATCATGGTCATTCAAATGAGTACTCTCGTACGGGGTACGATATGCATTTCTACAACGATACCAGTGCGGTTAGGTTGTAGGTCTTACATAGCGTAATGCAACAATCAAAACTAACCACGGGATAATCATGCCTTGACCATAAAGTACACATGCTGCTTTTATAGTAAAATAAATAAATAAATAAATTGAAGCCTGCATGTATGCCTGTATGTCAAGATTCGGGATCGGCCAATCGATTATAGTAGTTCATACTTAATATGAACGTGTCTCATTCATTCATTTCAATAAGACGACTAGCCAGTCTCTTAGTCCCATCTAGGAACGCATGATCAATAATTAATCAAGATAACAATCAATGTTAATTAATGCCAATTCGGGAAAATAAAAATGGAGAAATAAATAATGATTGGGAAATAAAGAAACTCATGCGCTGTGGGAAATGATTAGAGAATAAATAAATCTCATGCACTGTGGGAAATGATTGGGAAATAAAGAATCTCATGCGCTGTAGGAAAGGTTGGGAAATAAATAATATTATGCGCCTGAGGGAGATGATTGGGAAATAATTAAACTCATGCGCTGTGGGAATGCGGCTGTGAGAAATAAATATCATGCGCTGTGGAATAAGATTGAGAAATAAATAATCCATGCGCCTGAGGAATGAGATTGGGAAATAAATATCATGCGCTGTGGAACAAGATTGGAAAATAAATAATCCATGCGCCTGAGGAAGGTGGCTGTGAGAAATAAATAAACTCAGGGAAGCTGTGGAAAATAAATAAACTCATGCGCCTGAGAAAATCGGTGGGAAATAAATAAACTCATGCGCCTGAGGGAAAGGATTGAGAAATAAATAAACTCATACGCCTGAGGGAAAGGATTGAGAAATAAATAAACTCATGCGCCTGAGGGAAAGGATTGAGAAATAAATAACTCATGCGTCTTGGCTGTGAGAAGTGATTGGGAAATAAATAAACTCGTGCGCCTTGGCTGTGGGAAGTGATAAATAAATAAATAAATTCATGCGCCTGAGGAAGGTGGCTGTGAGAAATAAATATCATGCGCTTGAGGAATGAAGATTTGATGCGCTGTGCCATGCGCTTGAGGAATGAAGATTTGATGCGCTGTGGGAATAAAGATTTCCATGCGCTGAGGAATGAAGATTTGCTGCGGCTAGGACTGTTCTTCTTCTCCGAATTTTCTGAGAACAGAACCATGGGAACCATGGAAGCCATTGCTTCCAAGCTTCATAAATCCTTCATCCCAAACCCAAATATGGACTTCCATAGGTCAAAATTGGGTAGAACGAAATTCTCTACAATATGGAACCATCGAAACTTGAAGATAACAAAGTTTACTAGATCAAAACCTAAGAAATCCGAAAATATATCAAACTTAGATCTACAACAAAGAAGCCATGGAAATTAAAAATGCTAAGTACTAAAGAGACTTAGAATCAAATGAGGAAGATGATGGAACAATAAAAATGGGGATCCATCAAGAAGCAAGTTGGCACTTGCCTATCTCTTCTAGGTTGGTGGGAGAGTTATGAGGAAGAAGAAGTGAAATGGAAAGAAGTAATGAAGAGAGAGAAATGGTTTTGGGCTTTAAATGAAGGGGTGGTGGTAGGTGGGAGTATTGGGCCGGGTCCAATGGGTTCATCCAAGGCCAACCCGCAAGCAAAGCAAAGAGGTAAAAGCAGAAAATAAATGCAGGAATAAAAGCAGGAAATAAAGTACAGAAATAAAATTGCAGGAAATAAATTAACATGAAAATTTAAAGAGCAGATTAATTAACTAACATAAATTTACAGAAATCTAAATACAGAATAATACATGGTAACTATTAAATAAATACGTATTCTGGGAACGGGAAGTGACATCAGTGGCAGAAGTTCGCAGCTTTCTTGGATTGGCCGGCTACTACCGTCGGTTCGTCTCTGATTTTGTAAGGATTTCAGCGTCGATGATCCAGTTGACCCGTAAGGATGTGCCGTTCGTTTGGACCGCAGAATGTCAGGAATCATTTGAGAAGTTAAAGCAAGGATTGATAACGGCTCCCATTCTCACCCTTCCAGATGGGACCGGAGGATTCACAGTTTATTGCGACGCTTCAGGCAGAGGATTGGGATGTGTTTTGATGCAACATGGGAAGGTAATTGCTTATGCTTTACGTCAACTCCGTGATCATGAGAAGAATTACCCGACCCATGACTTGGAGCTAGCAGCAGTAGTGTTTGCACTTAAGTTATGGAGGCACTACTTGTACGGAGACATAGTGGAGATCTTTACTGATCATAAGAGCCTGAAGTATGTTTTCACCCAGAAGGATCTTAATATGCGGCAGAGAAGATGGCTCGAGCTATTGGTGGACTACGATGTGGATTTGCAGTATCATCCAGGGAAGGCCAACGTTGTAGCAGATGCGTTGAGCCGGAGAGCCGGAGTCTATTTTCTGACGGCACAACCAGAGCTATTGGCAGATCTTCAGAAGATGGGTATAGAAGTTGTCCTTCCTTCCAATGTGGCCTTGATGGCCAGCCTACAGATTCAGTCCACCATAGTTGAGAGGATCCGGACAGCACAGTTAACAGATTCCAAGATTCAGCGGCTCAGAGCAGAGTGCGAGGCAGGGAGAAGGCCAGAGTTATGTATTCATGAGGATGGTACACTTCGACATGGCACGCGTCTTTGTGTACCCAGTGGAGATACCAGACAGGAAGTCATGGCAGAGGCTCACAGTTCGCAGTATTCCATCCACCCAGGCGGCACGAAGATGTACAGAGATATTCGTCAACACTTTTGGTGGAATGGTATGAAGAGAGAGATAGTCCGGTATGTCTCTCGATGTTTGGTTTGCCAACAAGTCAAGGCTGAACATCAGAGGCCAGCTGGACTTCTTCAACCTTTACCGATCCCAGAATGGAAATAGGAACACATAACCATGGATTTTGTGACTGGGTTACCCAGATCTCCGGCAGGCAGAGATGCTATTTGGGTCATTATAGACAGGCTTACCAAAGTGGCACACTTTCTTCCATTTAGAGTTGGACAGTCGACGGCACAGCTAGCAGAGATGTATCTCAGGCAGATCGTCAGACTTCACGGAGTGCCAGTCAGCATAGTATCAGACAGGGATACGAGATTCACATCGCACTTCTGGCACAGTCTTCATCAAAGTTTGGGGACTCGTCTCAAGTTCAGCTCAGCGTATCATCCGCAGATAGATGGGCAGTCAGAGCGTACTATACAAACTCTCGAAGATATGTTACGATCATGTACCCTTGACTTCGGTGGTTCGTGGGACGATCACCTGCACCTGGTGGAATTCTCGTACAACAATAGTTTCCAGGCCAGTATCCAGATGGCACCCTTCGAGGCTCTGTATGGTAGGAAGTGCAGATCCCCGTTAGCATGGGACGATGTTGGAGAGAGGCAGATGCTCGGTCCAGAACTGATTTCTCAGACGGTTGAAGTGGTCAGGAAAGTCAGAGATCACCTCCGAGTTGCTCAGGATCGCCAGCGCCATTGGGCCGATGCTCATCGGCGTCCCTTAGAATTTGCCATCGGTGACCATGTATTCCTTAGGATCTCGCCTACCCGCGGCATCATTCGTTTTGGCGTGCGGGGAAAGCTTAGTCCTAGGTATATAGGGCCGTTCGATATTCTGGAGCGAGTAGGCGATGTGTCCTATCGTCTCGCTCTTCCGCCGTCGCTAAGTGAGGTACATGATGTATTCCATGTATCCCAATTAAGACGGTACATCCCGGACCCGAGCCATATCCTAGATCATTCGGAATTGGTTGTTGGTACCAACCTTTCGTATGAGGAGAGGCCCGTGTCTATATTGGACCGGAGAGAAAAGACGCTCAAGAACAAGACTATTAACTTAGTCCGTGTTGCTTGGGGTCATCACTCTCTAGGTGAGTCAACGTGGGAGCGTGAGGACGACATCCGATCGCGATACCCCTACCTGTTTGACTCGTAAGGTATAATGTCTTCCTTGTGCCTTACGCTTTCCCTTCCTTGCTTGCATTGTATGATTGTATGATTGAACTGCTTAGTGTAGCTTGTCTGTGCTTAGTATAGCTTGTCGTGGCAATCTCTAGCTCCTTGATTAAATTCCGAGGACGGAATTCTTTGAAGGTGGGTAGAGTTGTCACCCCCATTTCCTTTATTTCGTATTTGTACTCGTAATTTGATTTTGGAACGTATTTTATTTTCTCGACTTGTGGATTCGGGTTCTCGTAAATGGGTTTTGGACCATGGCTTGGTTTTATTTTGTGGAGTTGGTTTGGTTTGGTTTGGTTCATCATGAGTGGTACACCTTAGCCTATTCTTCCCCTCCATTCCATCACAACCACCCTCATTAAAACCTACCAACCTTTTCTCTCTCCTCCATAACTCCATTAATTTCTTTCAACTTCTTCTTCTTCCTTCTTCCACACAACTCCCCAACCCATAGGCAAGTGTACCTTGCCATCAAATAAGCACCACTTTTTATTTGTCCATTAACTAGATTAGGCCATAGAGAACAACTTTAGAACTTGACATTTTGTGATTTGGAGCTTTCATCCTTCTAGATCTAGGTTTTAACTATTTTCGAAAATCCTTGGTTTTGATCTATTAAATTTTGATTTTTGCTTATTTTGATGCTTCCATGTGGAAGAGAATTCGATTTTACTCAAGTTAGAACTTTGAAAATCTAGATTTGGTTTTGATTTGGCAAAGTTATGAAGAATTGAAGTTCTTGGTGTTCTTGGACCTGCTCTCGGCCAGGAAGAACATCCCTCTGCCTTGCGCTCTTTAGCGCATGGCCGGTTGCGCACCCCTCCGGCCTGTGCTCTTTAGCGCAGGGCCGATTGCGCATGACCTCAGCCAGTGCTTTGCGCTGCGCTGGATTGTGCTGGCGCAAGCCATCCATGCGCAAGCCAGCCATGCGCAAGCCGACGTCTGCGCAATCCACCCTTGCGCAATCTATCCCTGCGCACTCCACTCATGCGCAATCTGACCCTGCGCCATCCATTCCTGCGCAACCTGATCCCGCACAATCCATCTGCTGCGCCATCCATCTCTGGCGCAGTTGGTACCCTGCGCAGCTCACCCTGCGCAATTGGCCCCTGCGCACCTGACTCTTGCGCAATCCAACCCCATGACCCCTTGCACAATATGTCCAATTATGGAGATTTGGTTTTATTTTTCCTTAATGCTTGGCTCTTCTATAGCCCTGTATTTTGATATATTATTAGATATTTTGCGCCCATTTTATATCCTTACGCCTTTTGTCATGAACTTGATTTTTACTTAATACGTTTGGATTGACTATTGTACATGGCACGGTATGGCAAGGAACTAGCATGACATGACAGTGACCCGTAGTGGTGCACTCCTGACATGACCAACCTGACATGACAGTGACCAGTAGTGGCACACTCCTGACAGTACCCTGACATGAATTATCTTGATAACTTGATAGTGGCCCGTGGCGGCGCACTCCTGACTTGACTTGTAACTTGTAACTTGACTCGTATAATTAACTTGACACCGTGGGTGCTCCTGCTTGCTTGCTTGTGCAATCCACTTGTCTTGTCTTGCATCATGTCTAGGACGTGACTTCCTGGGTACCACGGCCAGGGACTCGCGCTGAATTGGATTAGGCTAATTATTAGATCAAACTAGAACATGGAGAATTCCCAGTCACAGGCAATCTCGTTATCTGGGCGCTTTAATGGACTTGTAGCTTGCCGACGAGTAGAGCACATTTCCAGCACACTGTCATGTGTTACACCCTCTAAGTCACCTAAGGGTACATTTGTCTCCCGGGTAATGTACCCACCTATAACTCTCAACCCGCGGAAGGATAACTGGATGGTCTGTAGGGCTTGGGACTGGAAATTCTCACTTGCATCTTGTTAGTAATTAGGTTTGTGATAACCCTAGTTAGTTAAAGTAGTAAGCCATAGTATTTGTTTGGCCGATTGCGAATGGATGGTGTCTAGCCTTGTCTAAGTCCTGTCTAGCCCTGTACCTGAAACTCTTGATCATGATTGTTTTACTTATCTCTAACGATAAAGGGGTGGAGACAGTGAGCTATTCAGGCGAAGGGGTACAATCCTGGTCCTTGTTTGGTTTAAGGATTGTAACCTGGCTCCCGGAATGGTTCCACGTCCCTAGTCGTTTATCGCTCTGTGTACTTTTATTACTTGTACTTTTCTTTTATTCTTTATGTTCTGATATGCTGGCTTTTGTTCTTATTTGTGGCCTCCTTGTGGCACTTGCTCTTTCTGGGGTTTGACCCAGCTGGTTTTGTGTGGCCAGATTTCGGAGCAGCTCCCGAGGATCTACCAAGCTTCCAGCCCAATGGTGACAACTAGACGGAACCCGGGCCAAGAGTGGGTTTTCCTTTTTTTGTTTCACCCACTTATATGTAAATTTATTCTTTTGAGGCGTTTAGCCGACGAGCACCTGTTAGCTCGATGCACATTTACTTACTGTCTGCCTACGGGCTGTTAGCATGATTAACAAATCCTAGGGTTGATCATGTATGACTGAACTCTTGCTAGTCCCATCATTTTGTACGACTAGCTTCATGATCATCCAATATGTAATATTTGGGACGCCTTATATATATATTTGATGCTCTAATATCTTGTAACTCTGTTAATTGCTTGAGATTGAGACAATAGGCTTGACCTTAAGAGACTGCTGGCTTGTAGTAAACCCTCATATCTAGACAGCCGTGACCGTATAGTTGAGATGTATTCTATTTCAATATACGTAGCTGGCTATGTCTGCCCCCGCTCTCCAGTATTTTGGTTCTGGGGCGTGACATTTTGCCACTGGGCTTTGATGAAGTGCTTTCGCGTCGTTTTCATGGATGCAATTACAAATTTCGAAGCAAAGGAAAAAGAAGGAATTCTAATAAAGTGTTGGTGTCATTGCAGGAGTTCGCGTAACTAAAGCTTGACGTTGCGAAGCGCTTCGACGATCGGCACGAGCAAAGTAATCGGTGGGTGATTCGGCCCCTTCTTTTCTACTCTGTCCCGTAAACTAATTTCTTGCCTCGAATTCATTCAAATCGAACGATGCCAAGTTAATTGCATGCCAATCCACTAAGTTCAAGAACTCGGGAAAAACGTACCGATTTAGAGTAATTTACTCTAAAAATACAAGTCTATCACATAAACCAGAAAGTTTAAGGTTCTAGTAAAAAGATAGACTATTTTACGTGATGCAAAATAATATGAAACGTCGATCGTGGGTTATGATGCCTCGGACCATTTGGTGCCTACGGGACGCTAAATCGGAAGTACGGCTTGGAAAAAATGAATGTTGCATGAGTTAGGGGAAAAATGATAATGTCGTTCAATACTGTCCGCGCTATACAAAACTGTTGCATATGTTAAACTGTTCACGCATTGGCATGGTCATGGACAGCTTGTGCATAAGTTAATTTTTTCTCGAATCGGTATCCGGGGCATCGGAATCGAATCGACCTAGGGGGAATGAATAATCGTGCTTCGGCACTGATGCATTGCGGGACCGTCAGTCAGGCTTGCAACCTAGACTGAGCGGGCCGAAATATCGTTGAGATAGTCCCACGTGATGTGTAACATCAATGACCGCATATAAGACAGTAGAATGCTCACCTATTGTCTTATGCAGGTGTAAATATTATCTCTGTTTTCATGCAGGGACGAACACGGCCGTAGTAAGAAATATGATAAACTGCTATGTTTCATTGTATGCTTTATTACTCAAATATGAACTGAATTCATTTAGTTCTAATAGAAAGACAACTCTAAAGCATGCCTACCCTAACAATCAGAGTCGGTTTAGACGAGTGGGTTCGTCTCGTCCACTTAGCAAGTGTGCTAATCCTATTCCCCCAATTTCCCCAGGTGCGGCGGACGCTCCCAACTAAACTGAAGCTGAAGTACGGAGAGGCATTTTGAAGCTCTTCCTATGCTGAAGTATTTTAAAGCCAATCCAATCGACGACTTATGTATAAAGGGGCGAATGTATGGGACGACAAGCGTTAGTTCAGGTAACTTGTCGAGTGTATTTCTTTCTGTTTTCAATCAATGTAGCCGCAACGGCATCCAATGTAATTACGACTTGCACTTCGTTGCAAGCTATGAATGAAAAGCATTTCTATTTTTCTATACTGCATCTTATATTCTGATGTGATTTGTGAAGTTTCAACTTAGCGTATTAATATGAAAAGCAACGTAACGTTCTTGTCTTGTACGAGTGCAATTCCAGACTCGTACGGCATCACGCCTTAGCGAGGACGATCGAATCGGCAAAGTAACACCGGGGACGAACGGTTTGTCGACTCGGGGCGTGACAAATTGGTATCAGAGCACAGTTATATTTCCTCGGATTTTCGAAAGATGTTTCATTGTTGGAATGTCCGTTGCGATGGCTCGATTGAATGCTTGTCGACATGCTGCGTGAAATAAAAGTTCCATACAGGTAAGCCCATAGATATTTTTGAAAAATACTAACGGGTTTACTCTGTTTTGTAGGAATGACTAAGAAAAAAAACAATCCTGGCACAACAACCCAAACCGTGGATAGTACGTCGAGCACAAAAAGTACTGGCCCTAGCGAGACGACTATGGAGAAAATGCTACAGTTGATGGAACTGCAGCAGCAACAGCTTCAGATGCAATTCAAAGCCCAATTTGATGCACAGCAGAAGCAGATGAACGCCCTGACTCAGATAGAGAGCAGAATGGCGGGCAGTACCAGGGCAACGAACGAGGTACCTGAGGAGAAGCAAGGTGATCAAGATGGAGACGAGGAAGAAAAAGTTCAACCGCAAATGAAAAATTCTTCTTCCTTGTTCAAGGTAAAGGAGTTCCGCAAGAAGAATCCACCAAAAATCAACGGCCGGGCAGAGCCTGATATGATCGTGGGGTGGCTCGCGGAGATTGAGGACCTGTTTAATCTACTTACCATTGAAGGATCCCAGAGGGTAACTTGTGCGGCATTACAGCTGCAACTGAGGACGTACGACTGGTGGGCAGCTAAGAAGCAGAAAATCTACAAAACCGATACAGATGCCACAATTTTCTAGAAAATATTCAAGGAAGCTTTCCTCGATGTGAAACCCGTGAAATTTTAGACTGCATTTTAATTTTTATGTGCTAGAATAATATCTAAATTGTAAATTTATGAAAAGTATTTTTAAAAAAAAAATATATATATAGTTCACATGGATTTTTTTTGTATGTCAACCAGACCCGAATCCGCTTCGAACCCGATTGGAGACTAAAATTATTTTTATATATTGAAATAGGATTTTAAAATGTTAATCATATTTTTAAAAGGAAATTATTGTTATAGTCCATATTTTAATTGCCTTATAATTTCCTAGCCAAAGCTTTTAATTATTTTTAGCCTGGCCTCAAACCCAAGCCAAACCATTTTTCCTAACTCATTATTCTTAAGGCCCAATAGTCCCAAACCCATTAAGGATTTATTAAGCCATTTCTTATATCAAGTCCAGCCCATTCTTTTAGGCCTTAAGCCTTAAGTTTTATTTGAGCTTTAGCTCTAAAGCTTGCTGGAAACATTCATTGTTCTAATTAAATGGGTTTCCATTCTTTTGCTTCTGTGGAGGAACCGAAGCTTCTTCGGCTTCATCTTCTCCAAACCGATCAAAACCGATCGGCCCTTCCTCTTCCCTGGCCACCGGAGTTAATGTTGGAGAGACCTTTCTCCTCCCTCAAATGGTAACTTCCCCTCTCACTCCTCCTATAAAACCCCTTCACTCCACCCTTCTTCCCATCATTCCATTCTTTTCCCAAATTCCACTCAAATTCCTAGATCAACCCGACGTTTCCGGCGAGATCGACCCCGGCCGAGCACTCTCCGGCGAACCCTAGCCCGATCCGACACCGGCGCCCGACCTCCGACCCCCGGGCCGCACCCGACCGGCGCCGCTCCCCGCGCGGCCCTCCGCCGCCGCTGACGCCGACGCTCGCCCCGGCCAGGCCGCCCGCACGTCCCCGTGCGTGTTCTGTCGCCCGATCGCGAAGCTTCCCTTCGCTGTTCCGTCCGCTTCCCGGTGCGGACCCGTTTCCGTTCCGCTTCGGTTTCGGTACACTCTGACCCGATAAATTCTTTTACTGTCTATGATGAATTGGTCCAACCCAATTCCAGTAGGAATTCGGGATTTCGGCTCGGTTCCGTTCCGTTTTCGGTTTCGTATTTTTCGTCTATTTTGGAAGTTATGTTCTGTGGATTTTTTAGGAAAAATATATGCTGTGGTTATATTCTGTGGAGTTTTCCGATACTGCGGGATTTCCGTTTCATTCTCGGGTTTCCGGGAAAATTTCGGGAATAATTCTGGGAATAGTTTTTATATATAAAATTTGGTTTCTGTCTTTGGATTGGGTTCTCTGGAATGTGGGTTTGGAAAATAATGGTTCTGTATATATTTTCGGGTTAGGAATATTTTTGCAGGAAAACCGGAACATTTTCCCAGTTTTTGGTTTGACCGAAAACAGGAGGAATACTGCCGAAATTTTTGGGAAGTTTAATAAAATGATTTTTTTTAAAATGATTTTCGGATTAAATATTATTTTAATAATATTTTTGGGCGACGACCTTAATGGTCAATGGGCCCCAGCGAAATGCAAACGCACCGGTACGACCGGACGTTGAGGCAGAGTAGCTGAACATGACGACTGGACCAGAGTCTGAGACTCATATATTTTATATAATTTAAATTGGCAATTGTTAGTTTTATTATTTAATTATAGGTAATTTTCAAGACTAACAAGTTTCTTCTTATTTCAATTTGTGTAATATTAAGATGTAAGGGCATAAGCCCAGTTATTTGTCATGCTGTGAAGATGTAATAAATTAGGAAATAATTTTATTATTTTTCTTCTGGTTGTGGTAGTGTAGTATAGATGTTAGAATAACTCTAGATAATATATATATTATCGATAAGTTATGATTTTCTCACTATTTAAATTTTATGTACAAAATACAAGTTTTAACCAAATTAAGTGATAATTACAAGTTTTCTGAAAATACCAGAATAAAAGAATGAAATTTCTAAATTCAAACTCTTAAATGCTTTGACGTTGTGTTAGTTAGCTAATCTATCAAAACTAACTAGGAAAGACAACTAGACATTTTATGTTTGTTTCTGAGACGAGTTTCCCGGAAATGTAGGAGTACAAGGAAGAGAGTAATTTACCGAATACCGAAGTGCAAAACCTTGACAACCGGAAGTTTAAGGCAAGTACATTTTATGTAGATTTTACAATTATTTTCACAATTGTTTCATTGCAAGTTTAAACCACAATTATACACGAACTCCTTCGGGAGCATTGATCGTATTGTTGGGGACTGGGGGAATAGTGTACTGGATATGACCAAATCCAAACTTAGGATAATGAATGTGTTAGCTTACCCCTCTCTCACACGGGGATAAGCCATACCGTATCGCTAGGATACAAATGTACCCAAACCGGTCATATTCTTTACCTATTCATATCACTGTACTGTACTATTTCAAAATTGTTCATTTTCAAACTGTTTAAAAATGCATGTTATAAATTGTCATTTTAATTGTTAAAATTTGCATGAATTGTACTTTGCTCCCTCCTGACTGGAGACAACATTTTAGGTATTACTGAGGATCTGGAGATGATGATCAATAGCTATTTTGATCCTGACTTGTACCCGGCGGTACTCCCAGCTGATGATGATGTTGTGGCGTCTCAATAGATGCTACATTAGTTGAGAGTTTAGTTGTTTCTTTATTTCCAGTTTATGAACTTTGTATTGAAAGACAAGTTTTTATTATCGTAAATTAAATGTTGTGGCAACTTTTAAATTCAAAGCTTGTTGTTGAAATGACCTGCAATATGGATTACAGCTTACTGCCGCCGTCTCATCAACGGCGCAGGCTGGGCATGATCCGATTCGACCCAAGTATTTGGGGACCGGGTCGTGACATGTTTTTAGTGGTGGCCCATGCAGGTCAACTAAATCAACAATTTAGGAAAACTAGAAACAATTAGGAACACTAGAACATCAAAATTGCCACAACATAGGACCGATTTATATATGATAAATATTTTTATTATAGACTGGTAGGTTACCTTGCTTATGCTTGCATCCTAAACCTTCCAGAGAATGAACACTGACAAAACCAACTCTGCTGGCAATGTGGTATCATCTCCGGATCGAACCCCGCCTCTTCAGTCAAGTCAGAGCTTTTCACCCAACCAGCTGATTGATCATCCTCACCAATCATCCAGTGAAGTTTTCCCCACACTGGCAAATCCTACCTCTCCTCTAACTGGGTTACTTTTCTTTGAGGAAGAACCCACTCATGTTGCTTCACCAGTACCAGAGAACACCTCTCAGATGGTTGCTTTATTTCAAGAAATCCTAGAGTATCAGAAGATTCAAGCTGAACAGATGGATATCTCGAAAGAAGTCATGAAGAATATCAACGACGCAACCTTAGCCATTTTAAACCAAGTTGGAGCGGAACCTCGTCCTAGGAGGGATACCCATGAGAATAGAAGATATTTGGGCCCTGTCCGACAACCATATTGCAAGAAGCTTTTGGTTTGTGCCTACTGTAAGAGACCTGGTCACCAAGCCAACATTTGTCGCAAGAGATTAAGGCAATGTTTGGTGTGTGGATCTGCTGAACATCAAGTTAAGGACTGCCTCTTATCTTATCATCGTATCGGAGCGTCTATTATGCCATAACCTCAGGACTCTATCCAACAGACCGTAGGAAGGGATGAAGCAGAATCAAGGATCATAGAAGAGGAAGAAAATGGAGATGCCCAAGCAAGAACCAGAACCATGAAGAATAGTACTTAGGACTGCTGAGAGGTATTATCTATTAAGAAGCTGTAACAAGATGTCCCTAGATCAATTATGAAAGTTTTGTTGTAATTCTCTTATATGAATAAAAATCTTAGTTACATCTTCATGATAGAAGTTTTCCCTAATAGTTTCTGGATTACCCTATGCATAGAAATATTCCATTAACCTAGTACCTAGCTCTTTCCCTATGACTAAGTGATACTATAGAATCGACCTGAAGGAAGCCAAGGAAATGAAGGATTAGATCAATGGACTAAAGGTGTTGGGTTTCATATAAGACGGAGCTTCACTCTAAGAAGCATCAGTCTTGTTTGTATCCAAGAAGGATAAAACAATATGGATGACTATCAGGGCACTGAAGAATTACTTTTTCTCGACTGATGATCTATCCAAGTTGAGTGAACTTAAGGGTTTTCGGAGATTAACTTAAGAACTGACTACCATCAGATTAAGAAGGAGTACATTCTCAAGACGACATTCAACACCAAATATTGGTAGTTGAATTTTTGGATCATGTCTCTTGGAATGATGAATACTCTTGTTGTGTTCATGAATCTCATGAACAGAGTCTTTTTATGAGTAATTGAATCAATTTGTTGTCTTTTCTTTAGATAACAAAAATCTGATATACTCAAGGACTGAAGAAGAACATGAAGAGCATCTGAGAAATTTCTAGGAACTTTGAAGAAGTTTTTGGTAAGCTATCAAGACATGAATTTTCTTAGACAATGTGGTTTTTGCCATAATGTCACAAGAGAAGAAAATTTGATAGACTCTAGATAGATAGCCGCTGTGGAGAAGTCGTATATCTAAGTTCAATGGTTTCTTGGACTTGATGGGATACTACTGGAATCTGTGTAGGAATTCGCCAAGATTGCTGAGTCAATGATGAAGCTGACTCGAAAGAATGAAGAGTTTGTCTGGACGCATTTAAGAAGCTGTAGAAGAGGCTTACCACTGCACCAATCCTTGCGCTACCCGCAGGATCCGGTGGTTTCACAATATACAGTGACGCCTCAGGCAAAGGACTGGGTTGCGTTCTTCAACAACATGGGAAAGTGATTGCCTATGCATCTAGGCAACTACGGACTCATGAGAAGAACTATCCCACTCATGATCTGGAGCTGGCTGCAGTCATCTTTGCATTGAAGCTTTGGAAGCATTATCTCTATGGAGAGAGAGTGGAAATATACACAGATCACAAAAGTCTGAAGTATGTTTTCACTCAGAAGGAGTTAAACATGAGGCAAAGGAGATGGCTGGAGTTAATGAAGGACTTTGACATCGACTTGCAATATCACCCGGGTAAGGCAAATGTGGTCGCTGATGCACTTAGTCGATACCCAGTGGCGATGTTCTTAACCAAGGAGAGGCACCTGCTGGAGGACAACGAGAAGCTCGGACTGGAGATTGTACTGCCTGGACGGAAGGAACTAGATGCTGATTCTGTGTTGATGAAGTTGCAAGTGAGCTCGTACCTGATGGACAAGATTAAGGAGACGCAGTTTCAAGACAAGGCACTTGTAAACTTAGAGATCAAGTGTTGGCAGGAACATTTGGGAGTTTCTTTATTGCCAACGATGGAGCTTTTGAAGAATGGTACGAGGTTGTATACCTTCTGGTGAACTAAGAAGCGCAGTATCCCACACACTCTAACCAGATGTATCGGGATGTGTGTACCATTAAATGGTGTTATGTAATGAAGAAGGACAAATTCCAAGAATGAGGTTAGGTATTCTGTCAACATGTGGAAATTAGCAAGATTCCTGCAGACGCTGGATAATTTGGAGTAGAAGTAGAAACACATAAATGGACCTTGTGTTAGGATTACTTTGTTCCTAAGGAGGGAAGATCACCAATTGGATTTTGTGGACTGACTGACCAAGTCAGTTCATTATGAAGTTGCTTTATTCATGAAAGAGTTGGCGGCAATGTGCAAGAGACACATCTACCGGATTCATGAAGTTCCAACTGACAGACAATCAAAGAAGATAATCCAGACGCTTGAAGACATGCCGAGGATCTTACGTCTTGGAATTTGTGGAGCCTTGGAGAAGACCATTTGTAAATGGTAGAGTTTCCTTACAACAACTACCAAGTTAGTATCGTCGACCAGTGGAGTTTGAAGAAGGAGATAGTGAAGATCTCTCCTACCAGAGGAATGATCATTGAGCCCCAGGTACATCGGCCCGTTTGAAGTGTTAAGCCGAGTCGGAGAAGTAGCGTACCGGTTAGCTCTACCAGCTAATCTTGAGGGTGTACAACGTCATTCAATTTAACAGTTAAGAAGTTGCATCTCGAATCTGAGTAATATTTTGGACAATTCAGAGCTGAAGAGTAAATCAAGCCTTACAGTGCCAGAGAAACCAGTAGCAAGCGTAGTCAAAGGAGAGAAGAAGATCAGAAGATTTGAGCCATCATAATTCCTATTTCCTTCAATCTTTATCTTTCGTTCTAAACTTGACTGATGCTGCTAAGTTAGCCTAGTTTTTGCAAGCTATTTTTTCAAGCTTGATCATGACAGTATTTTATTGGGTGCACCCACTAATATATTGTCTAATCAGGACTGGTGCATGATGGTCTGATCAACCTCGTGTACTTTGGTTCGCTTTTGTATTTTTTTTTTGCATATCATAAATGAAGTTTGTCCCTAAAACGTCTCATCCATGACTACTTTGGAAATTTTTATTTTTTGAATCCTAGTTACGAGCACAATATCTGTACCTGCTTGACTTGAGGTAATTCCTACTCTACTCCTTAAATTTCGAGGACGAAATTTTCTAAGGAGGGAAGGTTGTGAAACCCGTGAAATTTTAGACTGCATTTTAATTTTTATGTGCTAGAATAATATCTAAATTGTAAATTTATGAAAAGTATTTTAAAAAAATATATATATATATAGTTCACATGGATTTTTTTTGTATGTCAACCAGACCCGAATCCGCTTCGAACCCGATTGGAGACTAAAATTATTTTTATATATTGAAATAGGATTTTAAAATGTTAATCATATTTTTAAAAGGAAATTATTGTTATAGTCCATATTTTAATTGCCTTATAATTTCCTAGCCAAAGCTTTTAATTATTTTTAGCCTGGCCTCAAACCCAAGCCAAACCATTTTTCCTAACTCATTATTCTTAAGGCCCAATAGTCCCAAACCCATTAAGGATTTATTAAGCCATTTCTTATATCAAGTCCAGCCCATTCTTTTAGGCCTTAAGCCTTAAGTTTTATTTGAGCTTTAGCTCTAAAGCTTGCTGGAAACATTCATTGTTCTAATTAAATGGGTTTCCATTCTTTTGCTTCTGTGGAGGAACCGAAGCTTCTTCGGCTTCATCTTCTCCAAACCGATCAAAACCGATCGGCCCTTCCTCTTCCCTGGCCACCGGAGTTAATGTTGGAGAGACCTTTCTCCTCCCTCAAATGGTAACTTCCCCTCTCACTCCTCCTATAAAACCCCTTCACTCCACCCTTCTTCCCATCATTCCATTCTTTTCCCAAATTCCACTCAAATTCCTAGATCAACCCGACGTTTCCGGCGAGATCGACCCCGGCCGAGCACTCTCCGGCGAACCCTAGCCCGATCCGACACCGACGCCCGACCTCCGACCCCCGGGCCGCACCCGACCGGCGCCGCTCCCCGCGCGGCCCTCCGCCGCCGCTGACGCCGACGCTCGCCCCGGCCAGGCCGCCCGCACGTCCCCGTGCGTGTTCTGTCGCCCGATCGCGAAGCTTCCCTTCGCTGTTCCGTCCGCTTCCCGGTGCGGACCCGTTTCCGTTCCGCTTCGGTTTCGGTACACTCTGACCCGATAAATTCTTTTACTGTCTATGATGAATTGGTCCAACCCAATTCCAGTAGGAATTCGGGATTTCGGCTCGGTTCCGTTCCGTTTTCGGTTTCGTATTTTTCGTCTATTTTGGAAGTTATGTTCTGTGGATTTTTTAGGAAAAATATATGCTGTGGTTATATTCTGTGGAGTTTTCCGATACTGCGGGATTTCCGTTTCATTCTCGGGTTTCCGGGAAAATTTCGGGAATAATTCTGGGAATAGTTTTTATATATAAAATTTGGTTTCTGTCTTTGGATTGGGTTCTCTGGAATGTGGGTTTGGAAAATAATGGTTCTGTATATATTTTCGGGTTAGGAATATTTTTGCAGGAAAACCGGAACATTTTCCCAGTTTTTGGTTTGACCGAAAACAGGAGGAATACTGCCGAAATTTTTGGGAAGTTTAATAAAATGATTTTTTTTAAAATGATTTTCGGATTAAATATTATTTTAATAATATTTTTGGGCGACGACCTTAATGGTCAATGGGCCCCAGCGAAATGCAAACGCACCGGTACGACCGGACGTTGAGGCAGAGTAGCTGAACATGACGACTGGACCAGAGTCTGAGACTCATATATTTTATATAATTTAAATTGGCAATTGTTAGTTTTATTATTTAATTATAGGTAATTTTCAAGACTAACAAGTTTCTTCTTATTTCAATTTGTGTAATATTAAGATGTAAGGGCATAAGCCCAGTTATTTGTCATGCTGTGAAGATGTAATAAATTAGGAAATAATTTTATTATTTTTCTTCTGGTTGTGGTAGTGTAGTATAGATGTTAGAATAACTCTAGATAATATATATATTATCGATAAGTTATGATTTTCTCACTATTTAAATTTTATGTACAAAATACAAGTTTTAACCAAATTAAGTGATAATTACAAGTTTTCTGAAAATACCAGAATAAAAGAATGAAATTTCTAAATTCAAACTCTTAAATGCTTTGACGTTGTGTTAGTTAGCTAATCTATCAAAACTAACTAGGAAAGACAACTAGACATTTTATGTTTGTTTCTGAGACGAGTTTCCCGGAAATGTAGGAGTACAAGGAAGAGAGTAATTTACCGAATACCGAAGTGCAAAACCTTGACAACCGGAAGTTTAAGGCAAGTACATTTTATGTAGATTTTACAATTATTTTCACAATTGTTTCATTGCAAGTTTAAACCACAATTATACACGAACTCCTTCGGGAGCATTGATCGTATTGTTGGGGACTGGGGGAATAGTGTACTGGATATGACCAAATCCAAACTTAGGATAATGAATGTGTTAGCTTACCCCTCTCTCACACGGGGATAAGCCATACCGTATCGGGAGTATCAAAACGTCCGAACAGATTTGATGACCGTGGCCATGGCAGTCAACACTGCACCAGGTACGGTCGGCGTGGGCACCGAACCATCGATTGCGTCACGAGATCATGCTGCAAGTGTGGCGAGGTAGGCCATATAGTTACATATTGCCCGCAAAAAGTTCCGAATCAACCTAACCCACTAAGGAACGTTCCGAATCCGCATAAAGCGCCGATACTGCAAGGCGCAAATGTGGTGCTCGTCAACCAGCAGAATCAACGCCATGGTACTCAAGGCCGAGTTTACGTATTAACTCGGGACGAGGCGTTCGCGTCCGATACCGTTGTAACATGTATATTACTCTACAAAAATATACCTGCTCGAGTACTATTCGATTCGGGTGCGACGCATAGTTTTATATCTGCTGATTATGTGAAAGAAAATAAAATAACCATGCAATCACTAGATATGAATATTAGCGTTAGCACTCCGTCGGGAGTCGATCATGCCTGCGAACTTCATTTGTAGGGATGGCCATATTTGCATCGGAGGAAGAAATCTATCCTTGGATGCCGTCGTACTAGACATCAAAGAGTACGACATAATCTTGGACATGGATTGGTTGGGCGCTTGTCATGCAACGATCGAGTGCACGGAGAAGAGAGTGGTATTCTTCTTCCTGGCGAGACAGAGTTCTCATATTCGTACGGTACGGTCTCGAAGACGGGAATGATGGTATCAGCAATCTCGGCGAGGCGCACTACACCAAAATATATGTATTGTAACAGGCAAAACATGTTACTAAAATTAATTCTAACGGATGACTTCCGTGAGTATATAGGCATGGGTAATATTACTAACTGCCTTTCTAACGGCTTGTTGCTGTTACTATTTTAATTATCCTAACAGCATATTGTCGTTAGTAATTTAATTTTTCCAACGACTTCTCACCATTGGTATTTTAATTTTTCTAACAGCTTATGCCGTTAGTGATGACTTTTTTTAACAGCTCATAAACATCTATAGAATTGAATACTAACAAGCTTTTACTGTTAGTATATATCTAATAGTGTGAAAAAAAATTCAAATTTTATTGTTTAATTTAAATATTTTATTTTATTTTACATCCAGATGACAATATTTACACAAATTTCAACCATATATATACAATTATAATCACACTAATCATTGATTATCAACCATATTGTATTATCAACCATATTGTATTATTAACCAAAGTTAACTTCATATACATACTTGATCCATAAATTCCCAACAACAACAGCATCTACTTAGCCCATGCTACTGCATCTATCTCTGAAGAAAATGAAGAAAATTCCATGCAGTTCTCTACTTAGTCCATGCTACTGCATCTATCTCACTTATCCATGCTACTGCATCTATCTCTGCTTGGGCACTTTTGTAGAGCTCTAACATCTTGACCAAAGCAGCCTTACGTTCCATGATTGTTGGGTCCTCATCCAGCAACAACGCAAACTGCTTCTACTACAAAAAAGTTTAGAAATATTAGCAACATTATGCCCATACAACTGTATAAACCCTACAACACAACTCAAGACCTAACACTGCATATTCCTCTGTCAAATATATCGCTAACATAGAAAACTTTGCTCAGTAAGTTGGATATGGTTCCTAGCTCAAAGAATCAAAATTTGAAACCACATCACAGAGAACTCGTGCCCTCTTAAGATATCTTACAGTGGATTGGTTGTCTTCATGTAATAATTGGGTGAAAAATGACAGCTTCATAATTCAGATATTGTTTTGAGGTAAAATAATTAAGATGTTTTATACGCGAACATGGTTAAGATGACCAGTACTGGTTAACAGTCATAGAATTACTGGACTGATCCTAATCATCAAGTTATAGATAACGCAAGACAGCTTCAATCTCTTAACCTTTTGGATAATCATTGGCCTAAAAACATCCCTATGTTCCATCCCTTTTGATTCCTCACAAGCTGAACCCTTGCTCGAGCATATATTGCTTTTGTCGTAACATGTTCCCAAAATATGATGGAGCAAGGATTCAATATCAGCAGGGTAATATTGTTCTACATTAGATGTATCCTCCATAAGTTAAATGTCACCGAAATGTTGACAACCTTGCTATCAATGGGCTCACTGGTCGGTACTACATTAGATGTATCCTCCATAAGCAATATCTAACATCAAGACAAAAGAAAGAAATTAGGATTCATGTAGCCGATGGCAAGCATCATGGATAAAGACTTTTTATATAGAAATAAGAAATCTTTAAATACAAGCTTCTTGAAGATATGAGATTAAGCATAATATTTAAAAAGAGTGCTAATTATCTGGCAGCATTGTAAAACATGATGCTTGAGGTACATAATTTAAAAATAGATATCATATACAAGGGGAGAGTTTGCATATCTATGGACACTGCAAGAGCATGGTGGTTGTACTTAGGGACATGCATGTACTGCAGCTACACAAATTAGAAACGGAGAAATAAAGTTACCAATTCGCCTGAGATACGAATCATTATATCTATCGAAGATAGAATGTGTTGGATTTCTACCCTTCTCAATATCCTGGGGAAGCTTCTGGAAGAAATCAACAGTCAAGTACCCACATTCCATGTCTACTAACTTTAGCCTTGCTTTCTTGCTTTCTTGCTTCATTCACTCTAATGATGCAAAAGCTGCATTTCCAACTTCCACTCTGAGAGCAGGATATTGCTTTAGCTCCTACAGAAAAAAGAGAGATCAAATACATAATCTTACAGGCAAAAGGTATAATAGTAACATGACAGCATAAAGTGAATGCCAGTAACAAAAAAGTAACAATGACAACATTAGCAAGAAACTCTTTCGCATCATTCTCTCTCCCATAAACAGTATATGTACCTTGAAAGCCTCTTTGTCGTCAACATTAGAGATCCCTATCAAATACTCAAGACCCAACAGAAGTGAAGTTCTGTTCTCAGGTGTAGTCTCCAACACGCAAATATGGACACAAACAGCTTCAGTAACGTAGAAAAAGTGATCAATTACCAAAGTATATATTAGGATGATAATACAAGAGACTGTAGATGTAATGCCTGTGTTCGTATTTCGTATTCTTGGAATACGTGTACGTATTTATTCTTGTATTGCATGATTTTCTTGCTTAATTTCCTTCCTGGGCTTGGTTTATTCTTGGTTGGGTAGGCTTGGTTCGGTTTGGGATTGCTCTTGGTTCATCATGAACCAAGGGGTGAACCTCCTACCTACCACCACCAACCCCTTTATTAATGCACTCTCTCATTTCTCTCTCTTCATTCATCATCATCTTCCTTCACCATTAAATTTCTCACAAACCTGTGAGTGAGAGGGAGAGAGAGAGAGAGAGCTAGGCAAGTGCATCTTGCTTCATGGAGGAACCCAAATATTATTGTTTCATTCTCTTCCTTGTAGCATTTTAACACTCTTTAGTACTTGACATTTTCCGTTTCCATGGCTAGATTCTTGTAGATCTAAGTTTATTTTAATTTCAGATTTTCTGGGTTTTGATCTATTTAACATTGTTACTTTCAAGTTTTGTTGGTTTCATATTGTAGAGTAGCTCGTTCTACCCCATTTTGACCTAAGGAAGTCCGGATTTGGACTCCGGATGAGGGTTTTATGCATCATGGCAGCCATGGTTTCTTGGTGTGCTTCTTCTCGAAAATTTGGAGAAGAAGCACAGTCCTGAGCCGCATGGCAGCACTTGACCGCATGACAAGTTCATAAGGCAAGTATTCATTTTGAGCCGCATGGATTCGGTTTCCCGCCAGCCGCATATCAGTTGAGCCGCATAGAATTCTGCCTTTGGCAGTCGCATAGGATTCCATATCCCCTGGCCACATGGGACTTGACTTGGATCGAGCCGCATAGCCTTGCTCAGACTGAGCCGCATAAGACCCTGCCCTGTCCAGCCGCATGGGAACATTCTCCCTTGGCCGCATGAGACTTAATTTGCCTCAGCCGCATATGACTAATTCTCTGAGCCGCATGGAGCTCACTCCCCCCACTGGCCGCATATGACTCATCTAAATTGGGCCGTATGGGATTTCGTCCAACCTGACCGCATGAACCCATATCGGTTGAGCCGCATGGGAAGTTATTCCCAGCCGCATAAGAATTGTTATCCCTGGCCGCATAAGACCCTGTTGTCTCAGCCGCATAGAATTCTGCCTGGACCCAGCCGCATGGACTTCCCTGTCGTGTCTTGTTACATTATTATTGCTACTATTGTTACTATTGTTCTTTTATTATTATCATGTATCTTGTAACTTCAGTACAACATGAGTACGCTTTACCTCTATTAGATATTTTACGCTCATTTTATATCCTTACGCCTTTTATCCTGAACGTAAAAATCATGAATTCATTTGATATGTTTGGGAAATTGATAATTGAACACGACCTGATAGTGACCCGTAGTGGTGCACTCCTGACATGATAACCTGGCATGACCTGATAGTGACCCGTAGTGGTGCACTCCTGACATGATAACCTGGCATGACCTGATAGTGACCCGTAGTGGTGCACTCCTGACATGATAACCTGACATGACCTGATAGTGGCCCGTCGTGGCGCACTCCTGACTAGTACACCTGACATGATAACCTGTCATGATTTCTCGAATAGCTGTTGCGACGGCTACCTGACATGACATGACCTGTATAATTGATCCTGACACCGTGGGTGATTGTGCTTGTACAAATAATCCAGTCCTGTCTTGCATCATGTCTAGGAGGGGACTCCTGAGTACCACGGTCAGGAGTAGCTACTGAAATGGACTAAGGTTAATAACTAGCATAATTTACTAGACATGAAGAGATGTTCCCCAGTTACAGGCGATCCCGTTATCCCGGCCGCAAATGTTTGGACTTGTAGCTTGCCGACGAGTAGGGCACATTTCCAGCCCACTGTCATGTGGGGCACTCTTGATTGTCACTTAAATAATTGAACTCTATTGTCACTCTAATGCATTGTACTCTCTGAATTGTCACTATAATGATTGCCTGGATAACCTGGATAGCTGCAGGGCCTGTGACTACTTGGAGCATCTCATTGCATCTTGCTAGTAACTAGGATTGTGATAACCCTAGTTAGTTAAATGTAGAAAGCCGTAGGCAATGATTGGCCGTGATTGATTGGATGGAGTCTAGTCCAGTATGGTATTGTCTAGAAGTGATTGATTGCAAGATTGTACCAGAATGATTGAATGATTGTCACTCCAGATTATCACTATAATGATTGTCACTCCAGATTGTTACTTGACCTGCTTTCTTGTATTTATCTTGCCGATAAATGGTGAGAGAAACCAAGTTTCGTTCAGACGAAGGGTTACAACCCCGGTCCTTGTTTGGTTTACGGGTTGTAACCTGGCTATCTGAATAGTCCCATGGTTATCTCATCGTATATCATCCTGTCATGCTTTCTTTCCATATGTCTTGTCTTTTAGTGATTCTATACAAGATTGTCTTTTATAATTATCCATCATGCTTTTCTTAACTACTGCCTTTTTTTATGTAATTTTACTCTTGTCCTAATTGCTGGTTTTAGTTCTTAAGTGAAGCCTCCTTTGTGGCACTTGCTCTTTCTGGGGTCTGACCCAGCTGGTTTTGTATGGCCAGATACCGGAGCAGCACCAAAGGATCTCCCTGCTTTTCAGCCCGATGGTGGTCACCAGGCGTAACCAGGGCAACGAGTGGGTTTATTTTTGCTCTCCCACTCTATTGTAAAATTATTCTTTTGAGGTGTTTAGCCGCCGAGCAAGTGTTAGCTCGTTTGCAACTTTATTTACTGTCTGCCTACGGGCTGTAAGCATGATTGGCAACTCGAGGTTGATCATGTATGACTTAAACTCTTGCTAGTCCTTACATTTTGTACGACTAGTTTCATGATCATCTGGATATGTAATGTTTGGGACGCCTTACAATTGTATATTTGGTGATCTGATATCTTGTGATTATTATTAGTTGGTTGAGATTGAGACAATAGGCTATTTTATGACCTTAAGAGACTGATGGATTGTAGTGAAACCCTCACATATCTAGACAGCCGTGACCGTATAGCGGTGTGGATTCCATTCCGTTATACGTAGCTGGCTATGTCTGCCCCCGCTCTCCAGTATTCTGGTTCTGGGGCGTGACAGTAGATCTAATTAAAAGGGTTATGAATGTATAATCAGACACATTTGTAGTTATAGCTTAAGAAGTCCCCTTTAGATCAACATGAAACTATTGATTATTCTAAACCAACATAGAAGTTGGTTAGAACTTCCTCAAGACAATATACATGCTGTAAAGTGAATTTGGTCATCAAAATACTGTAGTAAAAGAGAATTAGTTTTAGATTGACAATAAAAGACAAATGACTGTGGAAACATTTATATATTATACATTAAAGATAGACACCAATTTTTGCTAAAGCCAAAAGAGAAGTAATGGTTACCTGGTCCCAAAGGACAATACATTGAGTCGAAAAAAGACGGGCTTCCATAAATGAAGTAGCTGAACTACTCCAGGATCGATTAAGAAAATCAAACCAAGCAGAAAACATGGTAAAGGTTAATGAAGTAATTGATCATAAACCTTAGAATTAATTTTATAAGTAAAGGTCCATTTTGTAATGTTACGCTGATACTAAAACATTAAGATACCTTCCTCAAATGTTGCAAATATATTTAGGGGCTGTTGATACTAAGCATAACACTAATACCTAAGCACCATATGATTCATGTAGGTGCTATAAGCCATGATGGATTAATGTGTACTACCTCAAGTTGTTTCTGCAGAAGTTGAAGCCTTCCTTCACTGTTAACATTTGGATTACAATCACAAAGGTACAACTTTAAGCATGAAGACGAGCCATATCTATACTCCTTAAGACATCCCAAAAGTTCTTCCACAAACTCCGGTTTTGATGTACTCATATTGCCATCCTTCAACTTTTTCTTCAAAAGAGATGCAAGCTGGAAAAAGAAATGATAACTATGGAAGCATTTCACGATATCAAACTTCAAATATATAACTCTTCAATCTGATATCAAACTTCAAATATAGCATTGCTTCGAGACAGCCTTAAATTCTATATTCATGAGTTGCAACTACATGACAAATTGAATATTTCCATAAATTAATTCGGACGGCATCCAAAAGAGGGTAGACTTTTGATTGATTTACTGCAAACCATTATCCACTAAACGTTTACTAATTTCCCTCTAGTTATTTCTGCTTTATAAAAATTCTATTCATGATTCTGTTCTTGTCTGATAAATGATAACTATGGAAGCATTTCATGATACTAAAAACTAAATTCTCATAATGTTCACAATCCAGATTGTTACCTGATTTTTCTGACATACGAGTTGCATATATAACTCTTTAAGAGCTTGCTCAAGCATCATGTTTACGAGCTACAAAATTTAAGCAAAAGATATAAGTTAAAGTGAGTAAACATGAGAAACATCAATCTATCATATATACACAAACATCATATACTTATATTCTTTATAACAGATTTATGAAGAAAAATTCAAGCATCTTACCTACCATTGGGTTCGCAGGTAAGTCACCCATCCCAGTCCATGTCATAAGAAAAGATTGTAGAAGTTGAAGCCCAAATTGATAGAAGAGGGAGCTGAGGACATTAGGTGCTTTCAACTCCTTTATACAGGCCTCGGATAGTGTATTTAACACTTCCAATACTTGATGTTCGTGTACATAAATGGGATTGTTACATGATCCATCATCATCTTCACCAATGGGCAAAGGAGAAGTCCACCCCTTATTAGAAGACGAGATCTTTACGTTCCCACCATACCACCATATGCGAATTCCACCCGCTAATCTCCACTCGTAGTATCCTTTAAGGCAAAGAATACAGTCGACAACCTTACCTGATGAGCCCCCATGTTAAGCAAAACTGTAGAGATATAAAAATGAAACACTAAAAAATATACAAATTAAGACTAGTGTAAATTATAAATGTGATCTAAAAATTAAAATTATCATCATTTGGACAAGCTTTACATGTGACATTTCCTTGTGCAAAAAATATAAGCCGGATAAACGTTCTTTTTCCTATTGTACAAACGTTATGTGAATATAATGTTGTTTTCATTTCACCATATACCTAAGGGGCCCAAGAATAGGCCCAAAAACAAGTCGACTAGAGATATAAAAAAGGCCTTGACAGATCAATAGATGGCTTCTACACCTATTTAGTCCATCAGAAGCTTTGAGTAGTGAGATGCTTCAATTGCTTATCGTCATTGGCAATTTGTTGGTACCTGACATTGTAGTTTTCGTGGATTCTCAAATGGTTCAATATCCTATGATTCTCCATATTTTGTAATACCTTTAACTCATTCATTCTCAAGCATTCTTGTCCCTTACTGAATATATGTTGTTAATGACCACAACTTCCTTACTTGCTATTGGTGGTTTCATGGTCACACTCAAATTGTGGCGAGCCAAGACACAAGAAATTCTCTTGTTGAGAAATTTTTTTGCATTTTCTCAATGATATCAACATAGATTTACGAAGAACAAAATGGGCCAGTACGTTTCTCACTAGTAGAAAAAGATGATTGAGCTCTTCTTTCTTATTATTATTACAAATACTTTACATCCTCAAAAGAAAATATAGCAAGAGCATAGATTTATGAAGTACAAAATGGGCTAGTACATTTCTGAATAGTAGAAAAAGATGATAGAGCTCTTCTTTCTTATTATTATTATTACGAATAGTAAACATCCTCAAAAGAAAACATATCAAGAAAGACATACCTTTTCTAAATCAGACACTTCAAATGCCATAAGTTTCATTTCAGACACTGCAACAAGGAAGTTCCTCATGTTCTCAAAATACTGAATGCCTGATTGTGCTGCAGCATCTGTCGACTCGAATGGGAGTACCGAGTTTTCTACCAGGATGAACATATGATAAAATCAATAACTACGAGAAGATAACTTTGCAGAAGAAAGTGCACATTGATAACTAAGATGAGTTACACCAATAAATTACTTACCCATTTTGTAGTCTCTAGTTTCATGTTATATAGACAAGGGGATGAAGAATTTCAAACATGGTTTTCAAATTAAGATGAATATCCACGTATGTTGGCTGGTTAAAGTTGTAAATGACAAATGAAACATAGGGTCTAAGACTAGTTCTAACAAGAAGTGATAGGTTTAGGCCGTGTGGTACAAAGAAGTTCCATTATCATCTCAGTATCAAGGAATAATACTACTCAAATCAAAGAAAAACTTGATAACTACGTATCATGAATGTTAAGCATCATATCAAAGTAGTTTGAAGCAACATTAGTATAAATTCCTTGAAATGAATCAAACTTGAAGGTGATAAACATAAAACCTGAAGAAATTCAAGTCCAAACTCAATTAACTGAATTCGATATTGCCTAAACCTGATACAAACCTAGCCCTTTTGTATCGCTTCCCAATTGCATATCCTTCATGCACATGTATCCTATTTATTGCACAAAATTTCATATAGAAAATACTACAATAGAATAGTTCTTTTCTGGCATATCAAGTCGTGTCATGTTACACTTTTAGGGTGGTTCTGTAGCAAAATGTTTATATCATGTTCTCTATGCACCTTTTAGGTTTGTTTTTGATGACAAACAAATTTTCTATTAATCATTATTCTTAAGGAATATTGAATGGATAGGATAAGGAGTCATTTGAGGTGGTTTGGACATGTATAACAAGATCAACAGATGACCAGTTAAGCGGGGCAGTATCTTAATTAACAGAGCTGCTATGGGTAGCGCTAAATGAATTTCCTTCTTGTGTTTCTTGTTTGCATCGATTGGTTTAAACAAGTCATACATGCCTTACTCTACAGAGGTTAGAAAATAGTTATAGAAGTATAGGAAAATTTTATTGCAACACCAACATGAAATTCTGAAAGACCTAATTAAATGAAACACAACCCCAATAATGAAGATAATAAAAATTGTGTTGACATTTCAATTAAATAGTTTAAGATAACGAGTGTCAAGTGATGTACCTGTTGAGCCCAAAAAAGGGTTCCATATATATAAAATTGTCTGGCCCTCAAAAGAACCTCGCATGACATATTAAATTCTCCAACGAACAAATTAGTATTTAAGAAACCAATTGAAATATGAAATGTGAATTAATTCCAGTCCACTTGAAAATTTCTCAAATTGATAATTCTGAGAAAGAGAGGAATAATATATGAAATATAAATTAATTCCAATCCACTTGACACAAATTGTCCTATTATCTGTGCAGGTGAGTGATTTGTAGCAACTATTTGGCATTTTTCTTTGCATATGGTAATTGAATACTTGAGGAACCATAGTGCAACCCATATAAAGCAAGCAAGTCTTATGACGAGAGCCCATGCAGGGACCATAATCTTATTAAGAGATCAAACCAAGGGAAGAGAAATTTAGTTACTGGTAACCTATTAATTCTGCTGGCTTGGTATATAATTCATAATGAAGGAAATCAACAAATTGTATAGTACAATAAGACCATAAATGCATCCTACATATAGCGGTTAAATGATGATGGATATCTATTGTCTATAATCAAGCAAGAAAAGCTACTTCAGACCGCAAGCAGACATCAAGTTCTGATTAATCGCCATCACATCTTCCTAGCATTATCTATGAAACACAAGATATCTACACAAAAGATTTGACTAATTCCTTGACCAGCTATCAATCTTATGTCAACCCGGTCAAGTTTTTAGTCATTTTTTGTTTTTCCAGTTCAGGAAACCAAGAAGCACCCTCTAACTTCCTCGAGACCATAAAACACAGTAGACAATGAGGTAAGATGATACAATTGCTATAGACAATAATTTAAATAATAGAAAGGATTGACAATCACTAAAACCAGTCAACACAAAGAATTGGTATAAAGGCTTTGTTGTGGTGGTGGTGGCTTTTGTTGTACCAACAGTCCCTAAGACATCAAAATTCTAGTCTAAATATAAGTGCTAAAATGATATTATCTTAAAAATATATATAGCCCATGTATATAATAATTAGATTAACAAGATTAAAGATAAATAGTAGTATATGTTATCTATCACAACAGAAAATAATAAAACAAGCAAAAGATTGCAACAAAATCATTTTCTAATTCTTACTAATTTGATAGAGCACTTGAAAATTATAACTTGAGAAAGTTTCCTTCCATGGCTTTTACTGTAGAACTCCAAGAATCTAGTATATAATAATTTTGGTCTAACATAAGTTTTAAAAGGGAAATCTAGCAATTTAATAAATGAAAGAAAACTAAATTGATGAACATACTTTACCCTGCTTTTCTTAAAAACTCATTGAGCTCATCCTATCTCGATATGGGTAAGCACCCTTCATAGAATCCAAACATCTCAGATGTAAACGAATGCCCAATTTCATACATGACCATGTCTTACAACGAACCCCCAAGACAAATTTTTAATGGAGAAAATGCTGCACATCACCAGAAATGCAAAAGGAGCATATCATCTCACTACAAGAACATCGGACAACCGAAGACTCACTGTGAGATCCGTCGGCGTCGCCGCATAATGTCGTCGCGCCTCAGGTGGACGATGCATCCCAGATGGAGGACGCACCACCAGTGGACGACGGGCCCCAGGTTAGGGCTCCGTTTTATTTGTGGATGGAAGAGAACTGATGGTTAGGGAAATTTGTGAATGAGAGAGAGAGAGATATTGGTGGGAATATTGTGAAATTGGTTAGGGGAATTTGTGTGGGAACTCTGCCGCCAGAATTTGGCTACGGCGCCAAAAGTTTCGCAGAAATTTTTGTAGGGTTGGGGGGGGAGATTGGTAACATCTAGTTCCTTTTTATTATTATTATCCTTTCTATTTGATTCTTGTACACCAGGATTTGGTTGTGGTTACCAATTAATAATAAATAATTATAAGGAGAAAATAGTTTATTTGTAACGGACTAGAGTAAATACTAACGGGTCAACCTTGTTGCTAATTTGTAACGTGTTAAGTCCGTTAGAAACTAAAAAAATGGTCCATTAGAAATTGGACAAAATGGTGTAGTGGCGTATGCTGCGTTCCGGCTGTGCGGGATACTTGGCATCTGTTTGAGACACGCGAAAGGATAATACAAACACAATGCAGACTGATGTTGTGGCAGATTTTTCCGACGTTTTTCCTGATAAGATGCCCGGGATGCCGCCGGATGGAGAGATAGAATTCAGCATTGACACCTTTCCGGATACACGGCCGATATCAAAGGCGCCTTACCGACTGACTCCAGCAGAACTGAAGGAGCTGAAGGTGCAATTACAAGAGTTGCTAGACCGCAGATTTATTCGCCCTAGCGTCTCTCCGTGGGGAGCTCCCGTGTTGTTCGTGAAGAAGAAGGATGGATCGATGCGGCTATGCATCGACTATCGAGAACTCAACAAGGCGACCGTGCGGAACAAGTATCCTTTGCCACGAATCGACGACTTGTTTGACCAACTGCAAGGCGCGTCAGAATTTTCGAAAATCGATCTTCGCTCAGGCTATCATCAATTGAAGATCAAGTCCGATGACGTATCGAAGTCTACCTTCCGCACTCGATATGGTCATTATGAATTCCTAGTTATGCCGTTCAGTTTGACTAATGCCCCAGTCGCGTTCATGGATCTGATGAACCTAGTCTTCCGACCTTAAATCGATAAATTTGTAGTCGTATTCATCGACGATATCCTAATCTACTCCAAGAATCGAGAAGAGCATGCGGGACACTTGAAGACGGTATTGCAGACTCTGCGTGAAAACAAACTATATGCCAAGCAGAGTAAGTGCGAGTTCTGGATGAGTAGCGTGAAATTCCTCGGACATGTAATCTCTGTCGAAGGTGTCGCGGTGGACCCAAAGAAGATTGAAGCGGTGGTAGATTGGAAACGACCTGCCTCGGCTAGCGATATTCGGAGTTTCCTGGGCTTAGCAGGCTACTACCGAAGATTTGGGCTGAGCTTTTCAAAGCTAGCGTCGCCTCTGACTCGTCTCACCCAGAAGGGAGTAATATTTGAATGGAGTGACGACTGTGAATCCAGCTTTCAAGAGTTGAAGCAACGGCTCGTCTCAGCTCCAATCCTTGCACTTCCAGATGGTCCGGAAGGGTTTCAGATATTCAGCGATGCATCGGGAACTGGCCTCGGTTGCGTACTCATGCAGAGAGACAAAGTCATCTCCTACGCTTCACGGCAGTTGAAGCAGCACGAGAAAAACTATCCGACGCACGACCTAGAATTGGCGGCGATCGTGTTTGCGTTAAAACTCTGGCGGCACTATTTTTATGGTGTGGCTTGCAGAATCTATACAGATCATAAAAGCCTAAAATACTTGTTTACGCAACAAAAATTCAACCTACGACAGCGACGTTGGCTCGAACTCATAAAAGATTACGAGCTAACGATCGAGTATACGCCGATCAAGGGAAACATGGTAGCCGACGCGCTTAGCAGAATATTTATGGGAACACTAGCCATAAATAAGGAGATACGGCGAGACCTTGAAGCGATGGGTATCGAACTCAGAATTGAGTATCGACACCTGCACCTAGCTCAGCTGAAGTTAGGATCGAGCCTGCTTAGCAAGATAAAGACCGCACAGAAGGACAACTCATTCCTAAAAAAATGCGCGAGCTGATTCCAACAGGAAGGACGACTGACTTTACGGAAGATAGAGACGGGACGATGCGACTGAAGGGAAGGCTCTGCATTCCTGAAACTGTCGAACTCAGAAAAGAAATTCTGACGGAGGCACATTATGCGAAGTACTCATTACATCCTGGAAGCACCAAGATGTACAAGGACTTGCGCACAAACTTTTGGTGGCACGGCATGAAGAAAGACGTGGCTACATTTGTGTCGCAGTGCATGATGTGTCAGCAAGTAAAGGCAGAACACCAAAGGCCAGGCGGAGAGCTGCAGAACTTCGCCGTTTTCGAATGGAAGTGGGACAACATCTCGATGGATTTCATTGTGGAATTTCCGAAGACGTCGCGGGGGAATGATGCAATTTGGGTCATTGTTGATAGATTGACCAAGTTGGCTCACTTCATCGCAATTAAAGTAGGATGGAGCGTCGATCGATTAGCACAAATCTACGTCGACGAGATTGTTCGACTGTACGAGGTACCGGTCTCAATAATTTTGGACAGAGACGGACGATTCCTATCGCATTTTTGGACGAGCCTACAGGCGACGATGGGGACCAAACTAAACTTTAGTTCTGCGTACCATCCCCAAACAGACGGTCAGACGGAGAGGGTAAATCAAATCTTAGAAGATATGTTGCGTCTGTGTGCGATCGACCTAAAGACTAGTTGGGATACGCATTTACCGTTTGCGGAGTTTGCATATAACAACAGTTATCAGTCGAGCAATCAGATGCTCTATATGAAGCACTCTACGGAAGAAAGTGTCGTTCGCCGATATGCTGGGATGAAGTCGGAGAGCGACAAGTGCTTGGACCGAAACTGGTGGAGCAGGCTGTCGAAAAGGTCCGCTTGATTCGAGATAGACTCCGTATTGCTCAAAGTCGACAAAAGAGCTACGCAGATCTTCGTCGACAACCGCTAGAGTTCATGGTCGGGGACCACGTGTTTCTGAAAGTAACGCCCATGCACGGTGTGATGCGGTTCAGCGTTAAAGGCAAGTTGAGCCCGAAATTTATAGGCCCCTTCGAGATCATCGAGCGAGTTGCAACGGTTGCTTATCGGATCGCACTACCTCCTGCCTTGGCTGATGTGCACGATGTCTTCCACGTTTCACAACTTCGAAAATACGTGCACGATCCAAGTCATGTGGTTAGCTTCAATCAGTTGGAGCTACGTACTGACTTGTCTTACTCGGATGAGCATATTCAAATTTTGGACCGCAAGGTGAAGGTGCTACGAAATCGATCGATGTCCTTGGTCCGCGTGCTTTGGCGAAACCATTCAGTTGAGGAGTCGACGTGGGAGATGGAGGCGGAGATGAAAGAGAAATACCCTGCGTTGTTTGTCTAAATTAAGGTCAGACCCTTGTTCTTAAGTTTCGGGACGAAACTTTTTCTTAGTGGTATGTTATGTAGCGCTCCGCTTTCGATAGGCGGCGGAACTTCATAATATGCTTGCGCCGAGTCAGATCGATCGGGAACTTAGATGGCCATCTGACTCGATCGCTAATCTTGGTAAACGATAACGTCTTGCGGCATCGATTCAAATCGATTTAGACAGAAGTTACGAGAATCGATCCAACTAATGGAACGACTTCTGTTGGAATAAGTCCTAGATGCAGCGGGATGCGTCTCGGCGAGTGAGCTCTCTATAAAAGTTCCTTCGACGGGACCGGACCGCTGTATGGTTTTCTTGGAGCTTTTGTCGCTGGGCTTTGATGAAGTGCTTTCGCGTCATTTTCGTTGATGCAATTACAAATTTCGAAGCAAAGGAAAAAAGAAGGAATTCTAACAAAGTGTTGGTGCCATTGCAGGAGTTCGCGTAACTAAAGCTTGACGTTGCGAAGCGCTTCGACGATCGGTACGAGCAAAGTAATCAGTGGGTGATTCAGCCCCTCCTTTTCTACTCTGTCCCGCAAACTAATTCCTTGCCTCGAATTCATTCAAATCGAACGATGCCAAGTTAATTGCATGCCAATCAACTAAGTTCAAGAACTCGGGAAAAACATATCGATTTAGAGTAATTCACTCTAAAAATACAAGTCTATCACATAAACCAGAAAGTTTAAGGTTCTAGTAAAAAGATAGACTATTTCACGTGCTGTAAAATAATATGAAACGTCGATCGTGGGTTATGATACCTCGGACCATTTGGTGCCTACGGGACGCTAAATCGGGAGTACGGCTTGGGGAAAATGAATGTTGCATGAGTTGGGGAAAAAAATGATAATGTCGTTCAATACTGTCTGCGCTATACAAAACTGTTGCATATGTTAAACTGTTCACGCATTGGCATGGTCATGGACAGCTTGTGCACAAGTTGATTTTTCCTCGAATCGGTATCCGGAGCATCGGAATCGAATCGACCTAGGGGGAATGAATAATTGTGCTTCGGCACTGATGCATTGCGGGACCGTCAGTCAGGCTTGCAACCTAGACTGAGCGGGCCGAAATACCGTTGAGATAGTCCCACGTGATGTGTAACATCAATGACCGCATATAAGATAGTAGCATGCTCACCTATTGTCTTATGCAGGTGTAAATATTATCTCTGTTTTCATGCAGGGACGAGCACGGCCGTGGTAAGAAATATGATAAACTGCTATGTTTCACTGTATGCTTTATTACTCAAAGATGGCTATCGATATGAACTGAATTCATTTAGTTCTAATAGAAAGACAACTCTAAAGCATGCCTACCCTAACAATCAGAGTCGGTTTAGACGAGTGGGTTCGTCTCGTTCACTTAGCAAGTGTGCTAATCCCATTCCTCCAATTTCTCCAGGTGCGACGGGCGCTCCCAACTAAACTGAAGCTGAAGTGCGGAGAGGCATTTTGAAGCTCTTCATATGCTGAAGTATTTTAAAGCCAATCCAATCGACGGCTTATGTATAAAGAGGCGAATGTATGGGACGGCAAGCGTTAGTTCAGACAACTTGTCGAGTGTATTTCTTTCTGTTTTCAATCAATGTAGCCGCAACGGCATCCAATGTAATTACGACTTGCACTTCGTTGCAAGCTATGAATGAAAAGCATTTCTATCTTCCTATACTGCGTCTTATATTCTGATGTGATTTGTGAAGTTTCAACTTGGCGTATTAATATGAAAAGCAACGTAACGTTCTTGCCTTGTACGAGTGCAATTCTAGACTAGTATGGCATCACGCCTTAGCGAGGACGATCGAATCGGCAAAGTAACACCGGGGACGAACGGTTTGTCGACTCGGGACGTGACAACTATTAATGTTAATGTAAATATTAATATTAAATATTAATGTTAATTTTAATGTTAAAGTTAATCTTAATGTTAATTATCATGTTAATTTAATGTTAATTTATTAATTTACTTTTAATTTTAATTTTATTGTTAAATTTTGCCATGTCAGCTGCCATGTCAGCAACCATGTCATCTGCCACATAATGGAAGATGATATCACCCAAATTTTTTGGGAGCCAAATAGCATTTTTGTTATAAAATAGATAAATTTTGTTCTACACTTCTAACTTTTCAAAAAAAAATAAGTGTCATTTCTCCAAGTCGGACCGTGGCTATATAAGCCATACAACCATCCGAAGGAAAATTTGAACTCAAGACCTGTACTTGAACGGCCCCCCGCACTACCACTAGGCTAGTGCCTTAGGGAGTCTAACTTTTCAAATCTTGGCGAAGCATTTTATTAACAAATCAATATTGTACCCATTTCTGAACGTGAAGAAATAAGAAAAAAAAGGAAACACAAGCAAAATAAATATGCAGTGCATGCATGCAATGAGTAAAAAAAAAATAGAAAATTCGTTCGTACAAAAAAATATTGTAGGAGAGGGGAATAAAAAAAATAGTTTAGAAAAATTGTAGAGCAGAATATATTTTGTTAGCCCATCTCACAGAAATCATACAGCCGAGTATTGGATTTTTTTTGGTCCGACGAAAAATTAGTGATACGTAAAACAAAATAAAATATATTCCGTCTCGGAATTTGTGCATTCACTCCGCTAGCCTCAAGGTGTTTGTGGGCCGGTCCGGGCCGGCCCGCGGTCCAAAAAGCTGCGGTTCAAACCGGGCTCGGGCCGGACCTGAACCGGACCAGGCAAGCAAGCGGGCCGGGCCTGGCCCGGTTTGAGTAGGATGGGCCCAGCCCGCCCATTGAACCGGACCATAGGATGGTCGGGCCGGGCCGGAGCGGTCCACGGGCCGGGCCGGGCTCCGGTTTAGTGCGGGCCGGTTCAGCCGGGCTGAACCGGGCCGGCCCGGTTCAGTTTGGTTTTTTTTTTTTATTGTTTTTGTTTATGTTTTTATGTTTTTTTGTTTTTTTTATTTTAATTTCTATTGTTATTTTGGAAAAAAAAAAAACATTTCTCCCTCTTCCTTTATCCGGGCTTGGGACCGGCAATGCTTGCTTGGCACAAGCGGAGTTAAAAAATATTTTTTTTTAATTTAAAAGTAAAAATTAGTTTTTAAAATTTTAAATTTTGAAAGTATAAGTTACAATTTTAAAATTTTGTTAGTTATAATTTAAAATTGTATTTTTGAAAGTATAAGTTAAAAATTTAAAAGGATAAGTTAAAAATTTAAAATTTTGAAAGTTATAATTTAAAATTTAAATTTTGAAAGTATAAGTTAAAAATTAAAAAGTATAAGTTAAAAATTTGAAATTTTGAAAGTTATAATTTAAAATTTAAATTTTGAAAGTATAAGTTAAAAATTAAAAAGTATAAGTTAAAATTTTGAAAATTTGAAAGTTATAATTTAAAATTTTAATTTGAAAGTATAAGTTAAAAATTAAAAAGTATAAGTTAAAATTTTGAAATTTGTAAATTTGTAAAAAAATTGTAAAAAAATTGTAAAAAAATTGTAAAAAATTAAATGTACATACCTTGCACCGTAGCCTCATTCTTGTTCGCCTTCATGCAGCGAAAGCGATTCAAAGTCCAGCTCGTGAATATCAAGATTTTTATCTATCTGGTTTTGGGTTCTTCTCTCGGCTTTAATCCAATCTTGTACGCACACTATTGCTTCCGAGATATCGGGCTTCAAGCGGCCCCTCTTTCTGCTCAACATCCTTGATCCTGCACTAAAACAGGACTCCAATGCTACCGTAGACAGCGGGACCATTAGTAGATCACGTGCTATGGTAGAAAGAACAGGATATCTCTTGTCGTGTCTCTTCCACCATTCTAAAACGGCGAAGTGATCTGGAGTCTCTTCTTCGTCTTCATAAGAACTAAGGTACAGAGACAACTCTTGAGTAGGTTGGAAAGACTGCTTTTGTTTCTTCCTTTGTAGTAAGCGACCGGCTGTTGATAGCTTAGACGCCAAGCCGGAGCTACTACTAGCCCCCCCCTGAGTTAGTCGGGTCGACGCTGCTCTTTTTTCGTACAGTATAACTAACCTGTCCAACGCAAGTTTAACTTCTACTTTCATATCAGTAACATCTATATCCATATATTCTCCAAATCCATCTAATAAAGCCTCTACGCCATCCAATTTGATTGTAGGATCAAATATGGAAGCCAAATAATATAAAAGAGGTACTTCACCCCAAAATTTCTTGAATTTGGCTTCCATATTTCTCACAACATATTCAAAATTTGGAAGATCTCTATATCTAGAAAATAAATAAGAAATGTTACAAAGTTCACGTAAAGCTAAGCAAGATGTGGGATAATAAACACCAGAAAGAATACATGTAGCATTGTAAAAAATTTCTAAAAATTCACAAATACTTTCAGCTACTACCCAATCATCAGCAGTAACTTGAAAGTCAAAGGTGAGATCCGCATTACAATAATACGTAATAACATCCTTAAAAGGAATTGCAGATTTCAACATCAAGTAGGTAGAGTTCCACCTATGTGGCATATCCTTCACAAATCTTCTAAAAGTAATACAAAAATGTGCGCATGTGCATGCAAAACTTTATTGTCTACTTGGAGACGTGTTCAAAGTGTGCAAGCATTGTCGTAGAGTGTCTAAATGGCGACTAAAATATTCTAAACATTCTTTAACAACTAAGTTAATAATATGGCAGGCACATCTAACATGCAATAGTCTACCTTCTAAAATAGGCTAAAAAATCAATGACAAAGAAGACATAGCAGCATTATTGTTTGAAGCATTATCCAAAGAGACAGAAAAAACATTTGTGGTGAATATCATATTCACGCACCGCGTGTTGAGAAATGGCACTTGAAATTACAGCGCCCGTGTGTGAATATTCTATAATTTTAAGACAGATGATGCGTTTTTGCAACATCCATTGTGCATCTATATAGTGTGCAGTAATACAAATGTAAGCATAACTTTGCTTACTAGTCCAAATATCAGAAGTAATAGACAACTTACTAATATTTTGTAAAACTGCTTTCAAAGCGGCTCTCTGCTCCTTAAAGAGACGAATAGCCTCATTTCGAGCTTGTTGTCTACTAACTCTAGTAAAGGAGGGGTTTAGAGACAATGTTGCATAATCGCGTAAAGATTCACTTTCACCCGAAGTGAAAGGAAGTTCATCATGAATAATATATTTAACTAATTCTGTTTTATGACGCGCAGCTGAGTAAGTAAAGTTACCCATTGAAGAACCGGTGGCACCTCCAAAGCTTATTTGGGTTTGGGACGCTTGAAACGTGTCATTCCCGTAGCAAGTGTCGTAGTGTCTGGATATGGTCCCGGTGCCACCGCCCTTCTTTCATGCGTACTGGTTCAAACATTTCTTGCATTACGCCTTGCACGGTATTGGTTCACCCTTGGCATCTAAAACAAGCGAACCATCAGGATTAGTTTCATAAATCAAAGTAAAAAAATTCAATACTTAGACTTTTTTTTTTTCAGGAAGTTGTGTAGAACTAGCGACTTCTGGAGGAGATGGAAGGCACCCCTCCGGATTTGTTGCTATTTGCTCAGGTGGGTTTGAACCTTCACCAAAAAAAGAATTAAAAATGTCGTAAGTCTGTCCAGCAAGATTAGGTGGGTTTGAACCTTCACCAGCCATTTATAAAAAATAAGTACAAATTTAGAAAATAAAATAAAGGAAGGGATTGGGAGGGAGTTCGGGAAGTCGTAGAACGCCGGAATGGGGTTGAGAGCACCGGGAAGCCTTAGAAGTAGAGCACCGTAGAGCACCGGGAAGCCTTAGAAGCACCGTAGAGCACTAGCACCGGGAAGCCTTAGAAGCACCGTAGAGCACCAGCACCGGGAAGCCTTAGAAGTAGAGAATTGTAGAGAAATGTTTTGAATGACTTGTGTTTGAAAAATGAGATTTTTGGCCAATTTATAGAATTTTTTTTGGGTTATTTTGGTCATTTTGGTCCAAAAATGACCAAAATGTCCTCCCCAACGTTTATAAAACGGTTAGAATTGGGGGCATTTTGGTAAAATACCACCCTCCCCCCCCCCCCCCCCCCCCCCCCCCCAACGTTCACATTCTGTGAAAAAAAAAAAAAAAATTGAACCCGACCGGGCTTCGGGCTGGTTGTCGGGCCGGTCCATCCGGGCCGGTCCATCCGGGCCGGGCCACGGGCCGGGCCAGTGGGCCATTTAAAAAAAATAAAAAATTCGTGCGGGCCGGTCCGGGCCGGTCTCGGGTTGGGCGGGGGAGGCCCGACCCGGACTGTTGGGGATGGGGGGCCGGGCCGGTTCGGGCCTGAAAGCGGGCCGGGCCGAGCTTCCGCTGAGCGGGCTCACGTGCGGGCCGGACCGGGCTTCGGGCCAACCGGCCCAATCTACACCTTGACGCTAGCCTCACAATGGCAGGATTCTAGCAGCTGACATTGATTATTTTTGTTGAGTGTGGTGTAGTGTAGTTAAGGTTTCATGTGGGCAAGACTATGGCAATGAGAGAGAGGCAATCCACGCTCAAATCCCAATCCCTTTGTCCCAATCTTCAACCAATTCTCTCCCACAAACATTGGAAACTGAGCCCAAAAAAAGAAAGAAAAAAAACAATGTTAGCCACTAGAATTACACCATTGACCATTGAGACTGGCGAAATCTGTGGCCAGTCTCAGTTTATTATTATTATTATTATTATTATTATTATTATTATTATTATTATTATTTGTTCTTTTGTCAGACATAAATATTTTTCCTGCAATTTCTGTAAAGGCTCGTTTAATATTCAATAAATTTGGTGGATTCATGCTCCCAGGCCCCAGCCAATGCAGGCCTGGACCTCGTGAAGTTAATACTATCACCAGATTGCTAGATTCGACTCTGAGTACTTAAAAAAAAAAAATTGAAATTCCATACACACACACAATTGGAGGGTCGAATCTTACCGGCCTCTCCGAATGTCCACTTTAATACCATTAGACTAAAGAGCTCGGACAAATCACATTCCAGTGTCTTGGAATAGACAGACAATTAGACAATTTAGGATGCTATATACATTTTCCATAACAGCATTAAGATGAATAAAAAAAGAACTAATTAGAGTTTAACCTTTGGATTTTATATCAGTTTATAGTTTAAGTCTTTACATGTCCAATTGAGAGTTTGGACATTGAATATTTAAATTTGGTTTTCATTTTCCCATTTTACCCGCTCAATCCTATATAAAAAAATTCATTATCATACATGAAAGGAAGGTTATAATGGGAAAAGAAGAAAAAAAAAACAAAAAATAAAATTCATGGTTTAAACTCTTCAATTGAACATGTCATGGCTTAAATACTAAACTGATATAAATTTCAGAATTTAACCACTAATTAACCCTATAAAAAAATTAAAAAGTTTCTTAAGTTTTGAGTGGGAACATATAAGTACAATAACAATAAAAAAATATTTGTTATCAGTTTTAGGAAATTTAGAAAGCCCATAACTATTAGAATTCAGTGAAGTTGTCAACAAAAGCTGACAAGAGATTTTTTTTTTTTTTTTTAGGTGTCTGACGTTACGCACAAAACTTTGTGAGATAACTTTTTTTAAATATCCGACGTTACGAACAAAAATTTGAACGATGTTACACACGAAACTTTATGTACGGTGGCGTACTGTATGTCTCTTCAGACAAATATCTCCAACTTCTACTATTTTTATAAATGAAAAAAATAATACGTCCTCATGGCTTAATTCATTAATTTTTCGTCATCCAGTCAGAATATTATATCTCTCCATGATAACCACAATAATCACTCATGTTGGGCCCTAAGATCCTTTAAAGTATCTATCTATACCAACTTGAAACTAACCCGACCCAACCCAAATCAATTTAATTGGAGCCCATCTCCACTTATTTATTTATATAGATTGCACATGGCTGCAAGAGATATTGGCTACAACTTTAAAAAAAATGAACCCTATAAACCGATGCATAAAAGTTTGAAAAAAATAATTTAAAATAATAATCTTTCCTAATTTACCTTTAAATTCAGGTTGGAAGTTGCAATCTTGATTAGTAGTAAAGTACAAGGAACTTATAAAAGGACGTCATGACTTATTTGAGGGTTGCAAACATAAAACTAGAAACAAAGGGAGGATTAAATTTCCTTTTCTTGGATTGCGAAATTTGAATATATATAATCTTAAACTGGGCTAAGAGTTCCAACTTGTTCTTAAAAAAATGGTATTCCAAAGATTAACTAATCCACTTATAAGTTGGTACGTCAACATGTCCGGGATCCATTACTTCTAGGTCTCATAAACTAACAATTTTAGTGACATGTGCAGTGGACTAGGATTCTCAGTTCTTAAAATCAATTTGACATAATTATCAATGACATAATAGTTGAAGGAGTGGTCAAGTTTGCAAGTTGCCTTCACCCCTCTTATATTTGGGTTGGTCGACTTTCCATCTTGTTGCATTCCTGGGACATTAGAGTTAGGATGCTATATGCTGGATAGGCGCAGGCGCACGCGCGCGCACACACACACACACATATATATATATATATATATTTTTTTGAAACAATGGATAATTGTGGCGAACTCGTCTCCACTGGAGCTCGAACTCCGACCACTTGGACCACATGCATCTCTCTTAACCACTAGGCTAGAGGTCATATATATATATATATATAATATATGACAAAATTTCATATAGAGGTATGAAATTTGATGTATTTATCTGGAGAGAAAAAGTTTGAGGTTATTACGGGAAAATGGATGGGACGTCATCTAAGATGTCGTCCAGTAACATTACAGGATCTGGCACCATCTTAGATGGCACCCCATTTTTTTTATTTTTTCTAGGATCCGGCGCTATCTTAGATGGCGTCAATTTTTTTTTTTTTTAAATTATGTGAAGTGAGAAAGTTGATTTTCTTATCTTCTTATTTACAATTTTATCTTTTAATTATTTTTGTTTTCAAATTTTAGATATTTGTGTAAATCTAATACTAGAAAAATATCTTAAAGATAAGTTTTAAAACATAATTTAAAATCTTACATATTTTTTTTCCGATCTTAGATATAATTTGAAATCCTAGATATTTTTTTAAAATAAAATTTAAAATATTAAAGATAAGTTCTCTTAGATATTTTTTCAAATCAAATATTAGAAGAAAAAAAAACATCTTTGTTTGAAATCGTAGTTAATTTTTTCAAATGCAATTTTTTTCCTACTAAATTAATTCCATAAAATTATTTTTTTTAGTAAAATAAGCATAATTCCCTTAAATTAATTTTTTTTCTTAGTAAAATAAACACATGGAAAAAAATTCACGGAATTAATTTAGGTGTTTGATTGTCGTTATTTTAAAAAAAAAAAGTATTTTTCATGAAAATTGATATTTTTCTATGGGTGGACCATTTTATCTTAAATTTATGTTAAATTGACAAGATTTTCAAAGAAAAAAAATAAATATATGAAAATAAAACATTAAATATTCTATTTTATACTAAATTATAAGATATTTTAATATTCTCATCTAATAAATTATTACATATTTTTGTATTCTCATCATATAATGTCACGCCCCAGTACCGGAATACTGAGACGGACTAGGCCAGCTACACCGTATGAGGTATATAAACGTCATACGGCGATCGTGGCTGTCAAGAGACAAGGGGGTGCATGCTACAATCAGGTCTCCTATGGTCCCACAGAGTATCTATGTCTCAATCAATCAAAACAAGAAGCAGTAATTAATGATCATATAAGACAAAGCAGTAAGGCGTCCCCGACGCTTCATCAAAATGATTCATGAGTCTAGCTTTACAAAATAATGAGCTAGTACCGAGAGTCAATAGTACATAACCGTAGTCAGCTGTAGTCTAATTTAATTACAATTATGTAAAAGGAAACTAAATGTCCAGAACTGCCGGCTAAACAGGTGCCGGTGGCTAAATGCCAAGTACAAAATAGAAGATATCAGAGCAGTGAAGAAGAAACCCACTCATGGTCCCTGGCGCCCATACTCCTGGTGTGCACCATTGTTCGGGTGGAAGGCTGGATCCTCTGGCGCTGCTACGAGATCTGGCCAAACAAAACCAGCGGGGTCAGGCCCCGAATAGCAAGTACCACAAGAGAGCACAAAAGAGTGAGATAAATCCAATGAGTAAAATAGGACCTGATTCATGAGTTATAGGCTTATACCATATCATCGAGACAATACGACACCCTTACAACCAAACAAGGACAAACGGTGCCAATATCGTACCGAGATAAGATATATCCTATAACCATGGGCAGGTAAAAGGGCTTCTGATCGTGACTCCGGTCCATAGCCTATCGCAGCACAATAGCCCAACCCAACAACCAAACAAGGACATGGGTTGGACCACGCACCACGATAGTCCATGTTCCTCAGTTGCTAACAGAAGAAAACATATCACAAACAAGTCAGCTTACAAGCGGCCAATCAATCATACGGCTTTCTATGATTTGTCTAGATTATCCCAGTAATGCAATATAGGAATTCTCAGATCGTGTCAACCCAGCAGGGCTAGCCAATGCCATATCATATACATATACATATAGCACTTTGATTATGCACCGGTCCTTCGTAAGGCCACCGTGCTAAAACATATAACACATAGCACGCAGGAGTCGGATATAGTCATCCACTATAGGCAGATGAAACTGTATCCGTGGCGGCCAACCCGACACGTCAGGACGGGACCCGGGGGTGACTAGTATGGCACGATCTCGGGATTCTGTTCTCTCCCAATGCTTCTACCGATTTAAGTTGCTAGATTAACCCTATCTTGGTATTTGGAATTGCATGTCGTGGTCACATGGTCATCCTCCTGTATGTCGTACCATAGTACGCGTACCCTAAGTATGAATCCACATCGGCCCGATCTAGATCCATGCTTAGTGTAATGCTTCAAACAACAATCAACATACCACGACACTATTACTGACCAATTACCAAGACTGTACTGGAAGGTACACATGTATTGACATATAACACGAACGATCACTTAGCATGTAGAGTAACACCTTAGTGCACTCATTAAATAGCACCGCAGTGCATACTAATATTGTATCTCAATACACACTTAGAAAAGGTACCAGCACATACCAAGGTAATCTGGTCAGGAACATGGTCAGGTCAGGAAGTCACACGGACCTCTCATGACATAAAAGTCACACATGAAATCCGGTTAAAGTGAAACATGAAGATCCTTAGAGCCAACACAAGGATCTACCACTTCCATGTTGGAAGTTGGGAGAAATTCTAACCATAATGCGATCAATAGGACAAAATACACAAAACAGCCAAAGTAGGCCCTATGCGGCCAAGGGTGGATGGACTCATGCGGCTCAGGAAAGCTGGGCCATGCGGCTCAAAACGAACGGGTGCATACGGCTCAGGAATGCGGGTATTCATGCGGCTGAAGGGACGCGCGCTCACGCGGCTAGGTGTAAGTAAGCTCATGCGGCTGGAAATGGACGGGCGCATATACGGCTGGGAGCATGCGGGTCATATGCGGCTGCGGCACGAAAGGCTCATGCCGCACAGTTGAAGCAGGCTCATGCGGCTGAGATATGCGGGGCGCATGCGGCTCAAAAGAATCATAGTTCATACGGCAGTGGGGGCTGGATCTTATGCGGCTGGGGAAGTACTCATGCGGCTGCAATGGCTCATGCAGCTGAGAATACACATGCGGCTGCGAATGCTCATGCGGCTGAAACTGCTTATGCGGCTGGAAGCATGCGGGTCATATGCGGCTGCGGATAAAGTTTTATGCGGCTGAACAAGGGAATCATGGCCCATGCGGCTGAAAGCTAACAAGTCATGCGGCCAGGGAAACTTGCCGCATAAAAGTTCATGCGGTCAAGCACTGTTCTTCTTCTCCATTTTCCGAGAAGAAGAACTAAGGAAAAGCCATGACTTCAAAGCTTCATAACTCCTTCATCCAAGGTCAGAATCCAGACTTCCATAGGTCAAAATGGGGCAGAAAGAAATTCTCTACGACATGGAACCATCAAAACTTGATAATAACAAGATTTACTAGATCAAACCCAATAAATCCGAAAAAAAACATAAATTTAGATCTACAAGAATTTATCCATGGAAATCAAAAATGCTAAGTACTAAACTTGTAGAGGATAATGAGAAGAACAATATGGATAAATCATATCAAAGAAAAATCAAGAAATGAAAAGTGCAAGAATCTCTCCATTTGGTGCAAGATGTACTTGCCTAAACGTTGGGAGGAAAAAAAAAATGAAAAGAGTGAATGAAATGAGGAGAGAGAGTGAGGAAGAGAATATATATAGGGGTTGGGTTGACTCAAAGAAACCCTAATCTTAAGCATGCTTCTAACCATGGGGCTAATGACATGTTAAGGCTACATGATACAACTAATTAAATTAAATAAATAAAATCCTAACCACAGCACGGTTCAGAAATCCTATCATCGAAATAGTGAACCACGCCTACAACCGAACAAGGACAAGGGGTGGCACACTAATCCGCGACGAGATACTGTCCCATGCCGCGGCTAGTTACAAATACATGATACATACATTCAAGATACAGGTGCCATATACCATATACAGGAAAAATAAAAAATATACGTATTCCGGGAATGAGGAGTGACATATAAGTCATAAGATATTTTTATATTCTCATCTGATAAATTCTAAGATTTTTTTTTATCACCAAATATAATCTTTTATGTTTTATTTTTAGATTTTTTTTTTATATTATGTCATTCTAATATAAATTTAACTCGATAGAACTTTAAATTATTACCAATTCTATCAAACTTTTATCTTGAGTCTATTTTTCAAAGTTATGATATTTTAAACTATTAGCATATTTTTTTATTTTTAATTTAAATTGTTGTTACATCTTTTATACTATTTTTTTCTAATTTAAATTAATTTTCAAACTTATGTCTAAGATATTTTTTCTAATATTCGATTTAAAAAAATCTAAGAACTTACCTCTAAAGATATTTTAAATTTTACTTTAAAAAGTTATCTACGATTTCAAATTATATCTAAAATTTGAGAAAAAAATATTTAAGATTTTTAATTATTTTTTTTAAACTTATCTCTAGGGGTGAGCATTATTCGGTTTTGCACCGAAAATCGAACCGAACCGAAAAAAAGATTCGGTTCGGTTTTATAAAAAATCGGTTCGGTTTCGAAAATACTAAATTTTCTTATTCGGTTTCGGTCCAAAACTGAAAACCGAATAAAAAAATTTAGTTTATATATATATATATATATATATATATATATATATATATATATATATATATATATATATAGGTATATAATAAATATACGTAGGTATATTTAGTTATTATATATATTAACAAAAAAACACAAAAAAAAACCCAAAAACCGAATAAACCAAAAATCGAACCGATTTAATTCGGTTCGGTTCGGTTATTGACCAATTCGGTTCGGTTTCGGTTTTGCTTATTCGGTTTCGGTCCAATTCGATTTTCGGTTATTCGGTTCGGTTGGAACCGAATACTCACCCCTACTTATCTCTAAGATATTTTTATAATATTAGATTTTAACACATATCTAAGATTCTTTAAACTCATATTTAAGATGTTTTTTCTAATATTAGATTTAAACAAATATCTAAAATTTGAAGAAAAAATAAAATAAAATTGCATATAAGGAGATGAAAAAATCAACTTTTCCACGTCATGTAATTAAAAAATATAAAAAAATTAGACGTCATCTAAGATGGATGGCGCTGGATCCTAGAAAAAATTAAAAAAATTGGACGTCATCTAAGATGGTGCAAGATCCTAGAACGATACTGGGTGCCATCTAAACAATCCTAGATCGATACCGCGCGCAATCCCGCCAAATTCCTGCCTCCTTGTGCTATCAGATCAAGCGGGGCCCGCGATGGGGCCATGCGATGTTGTGCGATTCAACGACCAAGGGACGGGGACGATGGTTAACCATGGATCCACTGTAGCCCACTCGAGCTTTAATTTATAATCCACTTTAATCCACTCCACTGTAGCACACTCTAGCTGTAATTTATTGATCCGCCCATGATTAGTCTTACAAACTACAAAGACAATAGTTAACCATGGATCAGTACAAAAGGCAACGCAAGTATATTGCCTTTTATGGACTGTTTGGTTCAAGTTTTAGGGGTTGGGAAATATGTTTTGGATTCCTTATCCATGTTTGGTAAGCGTGTGATTGAAAATTGAGAGAAAATATGGAAGACTTTAGATTTTTACATATGGAGGGAAGTAAACCCAAGTCCGCTTTGAATAATTTTTTTTTTTTTTTTTGCTTTCCTACAATTGTTGGTTAGGTACATTAATTATAATTATAATTTTTTTTGTGATAATATTCTCAATAACACCAACTGAATTTATGTAATAATAACATAATAAAATAAATGAAAGGGCATTTTTTGAAAAACTAAACAAACTAAGATTCATATTTATGTCTAAACCAAACATGAAAATGAAAAAAATAATTTTTTTGACTATGTACTCCTCCAACCTAACCAAATATGGATATAGAATGTTGAATTCATTTCCCATAAAAAAATGAATGAAAAGTTGATTACTATGAATATAAAACATTTATCCAAATCTCCCATTAGAGGTTAGGAGCTCTTTCGATATTTTTATTTTTATTTTTAGATGTCCGGCGATACGTATGGGATTTAGTGCACATTGTATTTGATGTATGTTGGGCTTACTGCCTCAAACTCTCACCAAATAAATGGAAGAAATAATACGCCTCCGTGACTCGATCAACTGATCTTCCGCAATCCAGTCAGGATCTCATACCTTTTTTCGGTAACCACAAGAGCCGCTTGAGTTCGGTAGGAGCTCTTTAGATAGTTGTAAGCGAAAGTGAACTTATATATTGTTTCATGAAATTGGTATGTAGGATATGATATAGTTTGTCAGACAAATTTTGTAGGTCCATTATTTGGTGTTTGGATACTTGTAAGTGTGAAACTGACAAATTTTTTTTTTTTCGGGAGCATGCACATACATTGAGGAAGAGTTACCGAAAAGTGTTTGGATAGAACCATTTTGTCTGAAGCAATGCCAAAATTTGCGTCTTCATTGTTTGGATAGATTGAAAAAAAATTAGCCATTATGGAAAACAATTTATTGAACCCACAAAAACTTTTTGACCAAAAGTTTGTAATCCATTTATGTTTTGGAAGAAAAAAAAATTATTAAATCAACATTTGCTTCATGTGCATAGTCTTTGTCTTAATTTCTAATAAAAAAAGAAGGAATTAAAAATTCACCAAGTTATACGAATGAAGAAAAAGGAGAAAAAAATAACAGTAAGAACAGAGACGAATTTTTTTTTAAAAATTTATTGAACCCACATCCATCCGTTCTCCAGCTATTTGAGATGCAACTTAAAATAAGATTTTTTTTGTTGTTGTTGTTCTGGTGGGAAGAGTGGGGGTGGGGGGTGGGGGGATGAAGTATAAAATGTAATTGTCATATTTTTTTAATGTCATTGGAGGTTATATATGTACAAAAAGTGACATTTCAATCAACTTTTATGTCACTTACTACTACGAACCAAACAATCCATAATTAGTGTTGATTGAATATTCATTAGGTTAACACCAAATAAATAATCTCAATGGAAGAAACAATAAGGACAAAGTGTATAGGATTAAAGAATTTTGTATGCATTGAAATTAAATTTTAGTCTTTTGAGCATGATAAATTCATGTACTACTCTACTTGTTCAAATAGTGGCTTCATTGACTACCTTATGTTAACAAGTTTTCTAAATCAAACAAAATAAGCAAGGCAATATATAAAATCTCTTTATAGAAAGATAATTAAAAAGAAAACTTACCGTTGAGGAGTTATAAAAATTATGATACTATGAAATAAGCAATATAAATCTTACAATCTTCCACTTTAATTTTTTAGTATTAAGGTGTGTCGAGACCCACCCTCCATTAGAAATGTATATTTAATCTCGAAACAATTATACTTCTACAATTTTGAAGAGTTGAGTATGGAAAATTTAAAACATGTCAACATACACAAGATATATACGTTGAATTTGAAGTAGAGTTCAAATAGGAAGGCATTCCCGCCATCCCGGGAGGTGACGATCATGACATTGATGCTAGTGGAGACAAGTATGATGTACATATGTGATTGTGGTGAAGATGGAGTCCAACAAAATCGTGATAGCAACGATAATTGTGCTAATGAAAAGCGAGTCGTGATTTGACATATTCTCCTATTGTCGTCAACGGACACTTATCATCTAAACCTAAAGTTAAGCAAAATGTACTAAAATCGACATATTTGTCCAATTTTTATAATCGGAATTATGATGACTTCTTACAGCAACTACACTTTTTTTTTTTTCTTTTGCCACATTGATGGAAGGGTTTAGGGAGGGGTCGAATGCTTTGCTGAAGGGTGGATAGTTTTTGTGCTAGGACTAGAACAAAGACACAATTATTTTAAAGCTTAATTGTAATTTGATATCTCAACTATTACAAATTTTTTTAAAAAAAAATCTAACAATTTGATACCATGAAATTTTTTGGACAAAATTAATATTCCTAATCTAAACTTAAAACTACATCCCTCCTACCCACACCCACACCCACACCCAATATCCCTAATCTAAGAAAGATGATGTGCCACAAAACTTGTTTTTGTTAAAATGGCACATCACTGGTATGCCATTAGAGAAATAGTCCTTTCCAATGCTTCTGCATATATCATAGATTCATAAGATGTGTTTTTGCATATATCAAGCTAACAACTAAAGCTATAAAAAAACATAAGAACTATAAATCTTAAACTAAGAAATACCTGATTTGCTGCATTTGGTCAAAGAGCTCGACTGAATACACTCTATCATCGTCCGCGAAATGCACTATGCCGTCAAGCTGGTGCTTTTCGATGTACGAGAGCGCAACATTCCTCTGGTGAACCTCCATGTTCCTTACGCCCGTCAAATTATGGTTGCAAATGAGATGCATGTACATCACCCCAGTCTCCCTCAAGAGCTTTGTCGTTTCCACGGGCTGCGAAGACATTTAAATTTCCATGACTATCCACATAAGAGGGGGGGGGGCGCACGACCCTCAAGGTGTGCGCCAGTCGGTTCAGGTAGTACGCCTGGAACGGCTGCACATATGTCGGGGTCACGACTATCAGAAGCTTATGGGCTGGAGGGGAGGGGGGGGGGGGGGGGGAGAAGAGTTGGGTTTGGTTGAAAAGTGAAGGAGAGGGATAATTTTGTATTTTTTAAAATTTTGGGTATCAAATTGAAATATTAAATAGTTGATGGTATCAAGTTGCCGAGTAAAAAAATTTAGGGTATCAAGTTAAAAAATTGAAATAGTTGAGGATATCAAGTTACAACTAAGCCTTATTTTAATCGTTAGGGATAATAAAGCCTTAATTAAGTTACATTACATGATAAGTTCATGTATTTATGTCTAAAAAAATTGATAGTATTATAGTATAAAACAGTTCATTGTACTTATGTTATCGAGCTTTCTAGATAATAATAATTTAATCATATTTTATGAGTATGCATAAGTTATTTAAGAGTAATACTATTCTTACACCCAAAGCTGTCATAACATATTACAACCGCCATATGCCGGACTTCCATTGGAGGAGGAGGGGGGACCCGATAGGTCCATGTGTCTCTCTCCCCTTGCTAACATGGGCCCACCGGATCCCTCCTCTTCCTCCAACGGAAGTCTGACACGTAGCGGTTGTAATCAAGGGCGGAGCCATGATTTTAGTTTACCATGGACTAAAACAAAGTTCATTTTTAATCCATTTTCAAGTATCTATTTTCACTTTTCAAGTACTTAACAATTTCTATACTATCAGCTAACAATTTTCAATTTTCAAATATGCAATTTTAATCCATTGGTTAACAGTTTTCAATTCACAAACATAAGCAAAAATGGAAATTAACAATTGCTTTTACTTTCCATGAAATAAAAACAAAGCACATTTTTCAATTCACAAACATAACTGGAATTGTTTTATTCACAAACATAACTAGAATTCACAAACAATGAAACAATTGCTATTATAGAAGAACAACATAAGTGTGTGAATTCGGATACTCTCTCTAACCATGGAATAAAAACAAAGCACATTCTAGAAGTCAAGAATGAATAAAACAATTGTATAATTATAGAAGAATAACAAACTACAAAAGTGAAGTCACTTAAATGAGAGGCTCATTGGCGTTTGGATGTTGGGCGGCCAAGGAGGCGTTTGGAGACTGGAGTCTGGAGCCCGCAGTACTGGAGTCGAGAGATTCTCCGAGTGCTCATGGTTGCGGATCATGACGCACGACCAACTAGTGCGGATCTGAGTGGTGTCTCTGTACCTTTGGCGGTGAACATCCTTATAGATTAGAGAGAGAGAGAGAGAGGGAGAGAGAGGAGTAAGGAGGCTTCCTACGGACGTCCCCTCTGCTCAACATCAATATGAAAAAAGGACGCATGGTATTAAACAGATGGGCCCGATAGCAAGCGAGGAGGTAGCCCTCGAGTCTAGAATTGGGTGATGGGTGAGAGTACAGAGAGAGATATGGGATGAGGATGGATGGGAGGGAGGCTGTTGAGAGAACCAATATCCTCTTTATTGTACTGGACTAAGTCTCATCCTTGCTGGTGTGGACAGATAGGACTCTGTATTAGAAAAAAAATTGGATTAACTGGGTGGGCTGGAGCCTGTCACGTCCCGCTCCCGTAGGAGCGATCGTCCTCGCTAAGGCGTGATGCCGCACGGGCCTAGGTTGCGCCCGTGCAAGGCTAAGTCCAGAAACGGCCGATTTGAGCTAGGCCACAGAGTCGCACAGAGTGTCCCCATTGCAGCGGAAAGTAAAAAACACAAGTAGAAGCGAATTCAAACTCTTTTTTGATATTCAAGAAGTTTACAAGCGGCGCTAGACCGATATTACAAATCGCTCAAGCTCTCTCTCTCTCTCTGAAATATAAAAGGGCGTGCCAAGTGGCTTACAACATGGAATGATTCATGGCGATGTTCCGATACATTATGTCCTGTATAGGGTGCTTCAGCTTCTTGCAATGTTCGAAGGCCCCAGAGTTGGCTCCGCGCCTTAACACGTTCGATGGAAGCTCCGCACCCGCCGGCGTCTCCTGCATCCTGCAAGCAGACTGTGGGGTTATCAGTACATTGTTATGCACTGGTGGGAAGGCTAGCTCGCCTACAATGCTATCATTACCAAACACGTTTTATTTACTTTTATGCACCGTCTATCATTCATTGCCTTTCTAATCTTGCCTTAGGATCAGTTTCATGGCATATTCCAAACCTATCTCGTGTTGCCGAATTCGAGTGTCGCATGAAGATACATACACGACTTACCCATACTTACCGTCCGGCCTTCCCTGTCCAAAGTAAACCAATTTAGTCAATAATTCATAGAAAAAAACTTAACGTGATTCATGTGAACTTTTCAATGTCAAGGGCGTGTCCCTGCCTCGGGTCCTAGTACGTCGTAGGCGTATTTTCTAACTCCTTTGCCGAAGTACTCTCGATTATCTGGTGTATATATATTCAAGCCTGTTCAGAAGGTACTTCATTTAGTTAACTTAGACTACTTTGATTTTAATGCAAGGACTTGCACGTGGATTGCCATCAGCAAAGCCCACTTAATCTATATGCATCGGTCGCTGGCATCATAAGCCAATTTGGACATGTCTTTCCCTTGGTAATTTCCTTACCTATCATGGCGTGCTGCTTGGTACACCCTGATAGTCTTTTGAAATACCCGGCCTTACGTCCCCTGGTGGCCAAGCCCGCACTCAGGCAGCCCGTAAGCCATATTTTGATTTCCGTCCGGACCGGCACGTCCTTCACACTTTGACTGTGCCGCTGGAAATCCCTTATATCTCCCACCTCCCGTATACTAATGGATTGTCTACGACCATTTCGTTTTCTTTGTCATTTAACTTAACGGCTGTCACCGAGCCGTAGGCTAACCCTTAGCCATATTGCGTTATCGACCAAGTTGGCGTCCGTGCAGCACGGGTAGCGAGCCCTGTTGCACGTGCCCGTCACACCTGTCGCTAACCATTCTTTCCTTTCTTATCTTTCATGTATTCTTTCTTTTCTTTCTTTCTTTCACTTGTTCATTCGTTCATTGATTCATTCACGTATTCATTCATTCATTCGTTGATTCATTCATTCAAGCATTACGCAACTCCCAGTACGGGAGCCGCCTTGGCGACCCATCGGTCCCATAGTCTTTCAATGTTGCTAAACTCTACTCGGAACGACTATGTTGATAGTCTTCCCGTTTTATTATTGTAAACCATTCATTGTTTCATTGTTGAACGCGTAAGGGACTTGAACGTAAGCTTGTGCCGTAGCACGAGCATGGAGCGCGGTGCTAGAGTTCTCATATTTTTCATGTTCCTTTCCATATTCTACACAAGCATGCAAGGTGGGATTAATCCCTTAGCTAGGTGCGTTGAGTCATTTATTAACATGCACGGTGTTATCGTCTAGCGATTCTCGTGATAGTGTCCGTATTGTTAAGTGTCTAGGCTAAGCAAAGACGGGTTCATCAGAGCCACCCACCTTAGCGATGTTCGTATCGGCCGAGCGATACTCCGAGCGTGCCTTTGAAAGTCTAAGTCTGGATTCATCTTGACGGGCCAATGTAAGTCTTGCATCGATTCTTCATCTGGTCGATGCCAACTCTTCGGGTCGACGGCTCGTTTGAGTCGTTGTACTTGCCGTTTGAATCGGCGTTCCGCTAGGGCGGAGCGGGTCATTACAGAGCCCACCCCAGCCCAACAGTAGATCTGTCGCTGGTTGTAATTTCTAACAACCACTTGGTTGTAAGAGTAGCATTACTCTTATTTAAAACCATTTTTACTTTGTCACAGGTGGGTACATTTGTACCACAACCTAACCTCTACGTGTTGTTTGGTTATAGAAATCAAAACAGAGACTTGAAGAGCAAGAAGCATGTTTTTTCTTCCAAATTATCATGTTTGATTCGTGAAACTCATAAAAGTGGAGATTGTCCTTAATTCATGATTTCTTGTACTCTGCTATCCAAATGAGGCTCTCTAATTTTCATGTCATTTATGCCGAAAATGTCACGCCCCGATCCAGGAAATCGCTCATCCTCGCTAGATTTTACCCGAATCATCGTCCTCGCTGGGGCGTGATGCCGCACGAGCCTGGAGTTGCGCTCGTGCAAGGCAAGATGACAGATTCACGTAGAACTATCTCAAATTGATAACATAAGCAGCGAAAGAAAACAAAGTAAAACATAAGAATCTCTTTTATTGATTTTGAACTGAAGATTACAAAGGCTCTGAATAGCCCAACATATATGCCAATTGGCTACAACGCTCATGATCTCTCTAGCTCACAAAGGATTACATTGTTCTATACATTATGTCTCTTTATAGCCACCAAGTTGTCTTCGGCCGAACATCTCCATGTCGCAAGTCCGAACGCATATGCGGAAGCTCCTCTTGAACGCCAAGGACTTCATGCCTCGGCACGTCCAAGCCAAGCTCCGCCCTAGCCGATCATAACCTGAGGCTGCACATAAACTAGTGGGGGATTAGTGCTTTCGTCCTCGCTTCGTACTGATCAAGACCCGCTCGCACCCAAAGCAAACACTAAGTATTTTTAGTGAACATGCATCTTAATCTGTGATCTTTCTATTTAGCCTTAGGGTCAGTTTCATGGCAAAACTTAAGCATAGTATATTATCGTAAATGTGTCCCAAACCGTGTTCCTGCAGCAGATACAGTTAGCCATAATATGAACATAAACATAGTGCTCGTGCACATCCCGTCCCATTTTCCTTAGCCTGCAGTGGTTAGAACTTAACATAAGCAAACATACGATTCGTATCAATCGACCAATCATAAACATAAACATATGCATAATGGATGGCAGGCCCTGCGCCTGCACCCAGCTCTCATCTCAGCCCACCGGCCCTATCTATATAAAGGTCACGGTGTTTCGCACCGTAATGGACTTGGCATCTCATATGTGTAAGCCTAAGATCGCTCCGATACGGGTTGCTAGCCCAATATCCGAAGGATCGCAAACTTACGGATATCATAGCTTATCACAGCACTGGACGGTCGCAATCCGTCCGAATATTGTGTACCATAAATACACACATAATTCCCTCCTAGGCTGAACGATCTCGGCACCCCGGCATAACCGTTCGAGGGAAGTCGTACCCGTGCACGGGCCATCCGAGTCCATTGACCATGCAATACGGCCATAGCAAACACATATAACAATCCAACCAAATCCTCCGTTGCATAAACATAGTCTCGTTCCATAAATGGTTTCCCGTGCCATAAACTGTTTCCCGTGCCATAAACATATTCGCGTCTCATAAACATAATCCACCATTCATATGGGGAGCTCCGTCGGCGTTATTCTCCAACACATCCATATTGATGCACGACGCCCAACGGTTTAGTCATCTCATACTCGTATTCAACGCGTACCATTCGTAAGTTATTCTCGTAGCATAATTTCGTATCACTTAGTCTTTTCGTAACATAAGTGCCCGAGGGCACGCTCAGCACCGTAATCGATGTTCTACGCCTAGTGTTCAATGTTCTCAGAGCCGTGCACATGATGCACATCTCAATATCATCTTTCAATGTTCTACCATCATTGTCCTACCGCGACTCGTTGATGCACGTCGCTTCAATTGTTCGATTGTTCAATGTTCTACCTTAGTGTTCAACGCATACTTAGACCTTTCGTCGCCGAGCCACGCTCGCTTACTCGATAACATCTTACGCATACTATAACATATTTTATTAGACGTGAAGGAATAGGGAGAGAGAGTCAAGAACCCGCCCACCTTAAGCTGATACGCCTTACCGTTTTGTCGATTGAAGCGTCTCGCTTCCATAACTCGATCACATAGCTAACTCCTGAACTTAGCCATTCATTTGAACTACTCGGTTGATTTGGCCTATCGCGCCCATACCACGATCCGTAATCCAGCATAAAGGCATAGCCTGCACACCAGATCAACTAACATCAGCACTTGCTCAACGGGACTTACCCTTTGTATCGATTCGATTCATAGATTCCAACCGACTCAAAGCTTACCTTTGGCCAACGTAACACTTGTATCGATTCAAATCGATACCTTATCGGGTCAACGCAACTCTTCGAGTCAACGACTCATCGTAATGCACCGATGCGGAGCGGGGCATTACATAATATACCACTCAAAATCAGGTTCGTCCTCGAACCGAAACCAACACTTAAGCCAAGTGTATCGCATAGATCGTTTCACGATCTCGTGCTACTATCGTTGAATCGTACAACTTAGTTTAGATCATACACATATTTTAGGCGTCCCATCAATATATGCATTTCAGCCAAGCTCAGTTGTAGGATATCGGGACAACTAACAAGCTCAACTTAAATCCTCAAGCATCAATAAGCTCGTACTCGACTTAATCATATCTTAGCGCATATTCCCAATCTCGTATGCATCATCCCATAACATGCGATCATCTTCCAAACTTCTCTGCACATAACTTAACTCAAAACTGTTACTTCAATCTCATAAGTTTCTCGACGACCACCTAACACTCGCATTGCATCGAGTCATTGCGTATCCGATCACAACAATTCTCTGCAACGCCTGTTCGCCCAACCGTTTGCCTATCTCTCGTATAACTCAAGTCTTTCATCCAATCATTCATAACGCTTGGCCTTAACAACATGGACTATGTCAACATGTCACGAATTTCTTTGTCTATAATCCGTACTAAGTCTCGCACACACCTATCCCAATACGATCAACGTTCTCGAACTGCCTACGCATCGCATCTGGGGCTACCCCCGCTAGGTAACTTATCCAGACATCATGCTCGCACTCTCCTGACAATGAGGTCAACTTGAGTCTACGATGCTCAAAGGCAACAATCTTTCCGACCCAAGGTCTCTTACGATATGCCCATCTATGATTCTCGAACGAGTACGACTCCTTACTCAAACTTCGATTCAATCCCGACTGGTTCGTTTCGTAATATCGATGGTGCGCTCAATACACATAACTTAGTCGTTACTCAACCGATCTATGACACAACTCTCAGGGTCATTCTTACTATTCGTTGCTCTCGCACATTGTAAAATCTTTGCAATCGCCTTACCGCGTCACTACGCTAAGCACGTTCCACAATATCCACTTGATCCAATATAACTTTTCTGACCATATCGATTCTAGTACTCGCTAACTTTCGAGACACGATACTCGCTCGCTTAGACTTATCCTCAACATGCACTACCTCATCATTCATCCTCGACAAATTTCTTATGCGACTTTTTTAGGGTCATCCTATGGGACTTCAACATTCACTTGATTTTGCGGTCAAGTCTTCTAGGGTCATCTGCCCCGAAACTACGCTCGATAATTGAAGATCATCAACGAGGGACAGTTACAACGAACCATGCTATATCCTATTGCGGTGCCAAATCAATTCCCGACAATTCCTACGCGACTTTTACCCAATCCGACATACCAATCCATAATTTGTCTACCCCCGCACAACTGATGCACCGTTACTACTCGAGTCACTTAGGCACTACCGTTGACAATATTGCACAATCCTCAATTTCGCCTTCGCATCAAACCACAAGTCCATATCAAATTTGCCACGCCTTGCAAGTTCGATTATCCCCGCTGGATGAATCACCATACCAGCGCTCACGCGGAATGATCGTTCTAATTTGACATGACGCATGTGCAAGGCTGGTATTGCGCTCGCTCAAGACAAGAATGTCAACATAGTGGTGATCCGCGAAGCAATCCAGACACTTTCATTTTCATCCAAGCAACATCCATTCACTCTCAAATTCTCCGAAGCACTCATACCGTTATCATCCAAATTTCCATAACTTAACTTGCATCCTATTCATCCAACAACAATGCTCAACATAATTTTCGTTCATTCGATTAGAGTATCCCCGAGTTATTGCATATCGTCTTTGATACGCCTCAATACCATTGTCGATATGCATAACTTGAACATCTTCCTTTCTCATAAGCTCAAACTCGTTGCAATCATTGCCATTATCCGAACTCGAATACGAATCAAGCCTCACGTACTAAGATCCATTCCGTAGTAACTAACCACCATAATCGCGACACAATTTTCCAATTCACATATCCATTCTCATATCCCTAACTCGCACTTCCAATCGTGCTACCGACTCATGGCGCTAACCCAAATTCGTTCGCACAATTTCTCCATACCTACTCAATTCATTCCGAATGGTTTTCGTACCGACTTAACTCAACATAAATTCGACCGGGTCGACTATTTCCTCAACGTAACATTCTTTCGCATAGGCTCCGTCTATCGTTCGGCTTATTCTTAACGAATCCTCGTCCGATGTATCCTTCGTAGGTACGACTCCGTACATACTCATTCAACTTAATTCATCGAAGCATACTAGCATCGACTTCTATCAAATCATTCCCACTCGAGTCTCGGTATTACTTCGTCCGTTGAGGACAACATATCGTAACAACATAATCGTCTCGACGTAACCTATCGTAAGTCACCAACCGGCTTAACATAGATACCGCTAAGTGGTATTCCATATACCACTCAGGATCGAGCCTATCGTTATCGACACAATACTTCGTTATACTTGCTCGCATAATTGGTATTGCACATACCACTCGAAATCGAGTCATTACTCGACATCACATTCTGCATAGGTCCGACTTCTATCTCAACTTAACCGTCCCGTATGGCGATCCTTCCGATCCCAGCTCTAACATTAGGTCAAGTTTGACATACATTCAATCTAACCGTACCATGGTGATCATTTCGATCACACCCACAACATTTGCTTATTCAAAGCTCAACGCGACATACGGCCAACATAAACGTTCGTCTACACAACTCGACTTAGCGACCAACTCAACTCGTACAATCGCATCCACGATCTTCGAATCCCGCTCGTTACAGCTCGTGCAACAACTTAGTCTCGATACTTAAGGTCTTTACTCAATCTCGCACAACATATCTCTATCCATCCGTATAGCCATATAACACGCATCATACCATATCGACTCGTTGTACAGATGCAACGAATGATTCGCGACTTGCTGCACTCCGTGCAACCAACGACACATAACCATTCTCATAGCCACATAACACGCATCGCCTCACATATCGACCCATTGCACTTCGTGCTACCAACAACACATATTTCCTCGCACTTCGTGCGACCAACAACACATAGCTTCTCGCACTTCGTGCGACCAACAACACATATCATTGCACTTCATGCAACCAACATCACCATATTCGTTGTACTTCGTGCGACCAGCATTCTATAACTCGTTGCACTTCGTGCAACCAACATCCCATAACTCGTTGCACTTCGTGCAACCAACATCCCATAACTCGTTGCACTTCGTGCAACCAACACTCTCCGACGGCACCCGGGGATAACGTGATAGTCACGATATACTTGTGACAGACGTACGCACTTAATATAGACTTATTGTATGAAACATCCAATGTAGCGTCGAGCAGATCCATGAGCCATGCAGTTGCGGAAACAACTTAGAGTCAACTGAATTTCGATATCGAAGCAACTGAGGGTCAAAGAGATTCGTACACGGTCCAAAGGATGGAACCGCTCTGATACCAACTTATCACGCCCCGATCCGGGAAATCGCTCGTCCTCGCTAAATTTTACCCGAATCATCATCCTCGCTGGGGCGTGATGCCGTACGAGCCTGGAGTTGCGCTCGTGCAAGACAAGATGACATATTCACGTAGAACTATCTCAAATTGATAACATAAGCAGCGGAAGAAAACAAAGTAAAACATAAGAATCTCTTTTATTGATTTTGAACTGAAGATTACAAAGGCTCTGAATAGCCCAACATATATGCCAATTGGCTACAACGCTCATGATCTCTCTAGCTCACAAAGGATTACATTGTTCCATACATTATGCCTCTTTATAGCCACCAAGTTGTCTTCGGCCGAACATCTCCATGTCGCAAGTCCGAACGCATATGCGGAAGCTCCTCTTGAACGCCAAGGACTTCATGCCTCGACACGTCCAAGCTAAGCTCCGTCCAAGCCGATCATAACCTGAGCCTGCACATAAACTAGTGGGGGATTAGTGCTTTCGTCCTCGCTTCGCACTGATCAAGACCTGCTCGCACCCAAACCAAACATTAAATATTTTTAGTGAACATGCATCTTAATTTGTGATCTTTCTATTTAGCCTTAGGGTCAGTTTTATGGCAAAACTTAAGCATAGCACATTATCGTAAATGTGTCCCAAACCGTGTTCCTGCAGCAGATACAGTTAGCCATAATATGAACATAAACATAGTGCTCGTGCACATCCCGTCCCATTTTCCTTAGCCTGCAGTGGTTAGAACTTAACATAAGCAAACATACGATTTGTATCAATCGACCAATCATAAACGTAAACATATGCATAATGGGTGGCAGGCCCTGCGCCTGCACCCAGCTCTCATCTCAGCCCACCGGCCCTATCTATATGAAGGTCACGATGTTTCGCACCGTAATGGACTTGGCATCTCATATGTGTAAGCCTAAGATCGCTCCGATACGGGTTGCTAGCCCAATATCCGAAGGATCACAAACTTACGGATATTATAGCTTATCACAGCACTGGACGGTCGCAATCCGTCCGAATGTTGTGCACCATAAATACCACACATAATTCTCTCCTAGGCCGAACGGTCCCGGCGCCCCGACGTAACTGTTCGAGGGAAGCCATACCCGTGCACGGGCCATCCGATGACACGCCTCGAGTCGATAAACCGTTCGTCCCCGGTGTTACTTTGCCGATTCGATCGTCCTCGCTAAGGCGTGATGCCGCATGAGCCTGGAGTTGCGCTCGTGCAAGGCAAGATGACAAGTTCTCAAATGGTTATCTTTTGATTTTGATATAAATACGCCAAGTCGAAACTTCACAAATCACATCAGAATATAAGGCGCAGTATAGGAAGATAGAAATGCTTTTCATTCATAGCTTGCAACGAAGTGCAAGTCGTAATTTACATTGGATGCCGTTGCGGCTACATTGATTGAAAACATAAGGAAATACATTCGATAAGTTGCCTGAACTAACGCTTGCCGTCCCATACATTCGCCCCTTTATACAAAGCCGTCGACTTGAATTGGCTTCAAAATACTTCAGCATAGGAAGAGCTTCAAAATGCCTCTCCGTACTTCAGCTCCAGTTTAGTTGAGCGCGCCCGTCGCACCTGGGGAAATTGGAGAAATAGGATTAGCACACTTGCTAAGTGGACGAGACGAACCCACTCGTCTAAATCGACTCTGATTGTTAGGGTAGGCATGCTTTAGAGTTGTCTTTCTATTAGAACTAAATAAATTCAGTTCATATTCGATAGCCATCTTTGCGTAATAAAGCATTCAGTGAACCATAGCAGTTTATCATATTTCTTACCACGGCCGTGCTCGTCCCTGCATAAAACAGAGATAATATTCACACCTGCATAAGACAATAGGTGAGCATGCTACTATCTTATATGCGGTCATTGATGTTACACATCACGTGGGACTATCTCAACGGCATTTCGGCCCGCTCAGTCTAGGTTACAAGCCTGACTGACGGTCCCGCAATGCATCAGTGCCGAAGCACGATTATTCATTCCCCCTAGGTCGAGTCGATTTCGATGCCCCGGATATCGATTCGAGGAAAATATCAACTTGTGCACAAGCTGTCCATGACCATGCCAATGCGTGAACAGTTTATATATGCAACCAGTTTTGTATAGCGCGGACAGTATAGAACGACATTATCATTTCCCCCAACTCATGCAACGTTTTATTTTCCCCAAGCCGTACTCCGATTTAGCGTCCCGTAGGCACCAAATTATCCGAGGCATCATAACCCACGATCGACGTTTCATAATATTTTGCAGCACGTAAAATAGTCTATCTTTTTACTAGAACCTTAAACTTTTTGGTTTATGTGATAGACTTGTATTTTCAGAGTAAATTTCTCTAAATCGATATGTTTTTCCGAGTTCTTGGACTTAGTGGATTGGCATGCAATTAACTTGGCATTGTTCGATTTGAATGAATTCGAAGCAAGGAATAAGTTTACGGGACAGAGTAGAAAAGAAGGGGCCGAATCACCCACCGATCACTTTGCTTTGTGCAGGTCGTCGAAGCGCTACGCAACGTCAATCCTTAGTTACGCGAGCTCCTGCAATGCATCAACACTTTGTTAGATTTCCTTCTTTTTCCCTTGCATCAAAATTTGTAATTGCATCCATAAAAACGGCGCAAAAGCACTTCAATCAAGCCCAGCGGCAAAGCTCCAAAAAAACCATACAGCGGTCCGGTCCCGTCGAAGGGACTCTTATAGAGAGCTCATTCGCCGAGACGCAGCCCGCTGCATCTAGGACTTATTCCAACAGAAGTCGTTCCATTAGTTGGATCGATTCTCGTAACTTTCGTCCAAATCGATTTGAATCGATGCCGCAAGGCGTTAACGTTTACCAAGCTTAGCGATCGAGTCAGATGGCCATCTAAGTTCCCGTCCGATCTGACTCGGCGCTAGCATATTATGAAGTTCCGTCGCCTATCGAAAGCGGGGCGCTACATCCGAGTCCATTGACCATGCAATACGGCCATAGCAAACACATATAACAATCCAACCAAATCCTCCGTTGCATAAACATAGTCTCGTTCGATAAACGGTTTCCCGTGCCATAAACGGTTTTCTGTGCCATAAACGGTTTCCCGTGCCATAAACATATTCGCGTCTCATAAACATAATCCACCATTCATATGGGGAGCTCCGTTGGCGTTATGCCCCAACACATCCATATTGATGCACGACGCCCAACGGTTTAGTCATCTCATACTCGTATTCTCCGCGTACCATTCGTAAGTTATTCTCGTAGCATAATTTCGTATCACTTAGTCTTTTCGTAACATAAGTGCCCGAGGGCACGCTCAGCACCGTAATCGATGTTCTACGCCTAGTGTTCAATGTTCTCGAAGCCGTGCACATGATGCACATCTCAATATCATCTTTCAATGTTCTACCATCATTGTCCTACCGCGACTCGTACACTTGATGCATGTCGCTTCAATTGTTCGATTGTTCAATGTTCTACCTTAGTGTTCAACGCATACTTAGACCTTTCGTCGCCGAGCCACGCTCGCTTACTCGATAACATCTTACGCATACCATAACATATTTTATTAGACGTGAAGGAATAGGGAGAGAGAGTCAAGAACCCGCCCACCTTAAGCCGATACGCCTTGCCGTTTCGCCGATTGAAGCGTCTCGCTTCCATAACTCGATCGCATAGCTAACTCCTGAACTTAGCCATTCCTTTGAACTACTCGGTTGATTTGGCCTATCGCGCCCATACCACGATCCGTAATCCAGCATAAAGGCATAGCCTGCACACCAGATCAACTAACATCAGCACTTGCTCAACGGGACTTACCCTTTGTATCGATTCGATTCATAGATTCCAACCGACTCAAAGCTTACCTTTGGCCAACGTAACACTTGCATCGATTCATATCGATACCTTATCGGGTCAACGCAACTCTTCGAGTCAACGACTCATCGTAATGCACCGATGCGGAGCGGGGCATTACAGAAAACTCCTCAACATTTAAAAGTTTTGATTCGTTTGTTGCACTCTCTTTTATTTTCTACAATGTTTCTCAACTTTGTTCTCCAATACATACTTTTTTGGGCTAAATTTTAACGGTTACTCTCAACTATTCAAAATTTTCAGCTTAATATCTTAAAACTTTTTTACTCGATAATTTTATACCATCAAATATTAAATATTTTTAATTTGGTACCCTTCGTTAGTAACAGTTTAAGTTTTTTGTTATTTTATTGACTAAATTATCCTCCTCCCACCCCTGCCACGCGGATATCAAGTTTAAATTTAGTCCCTTTGTTTTCAAACCAAAAAAAAAAAAAAGGAAATCAAGAAATTGATGTTAAGACTCATAAAACTACAAGTGTGTGTATCACTGTTTTAGGTTATAGTTGGTCGAGACGACATAAATAACTTTATAGAGTGACATCACCTTTTAATTTTTTTCTATTCAAAAGCTGTTTTAGAATTAAACTAATTTTTCATTTTTTTCATAAAATGATTGTTGCTAAATAAGTATCGAAAAAACAAGCAAAACACCTAATTGTTCAAACCAAATAAGTTATTTTATTAATTTTCTTGTAGACATACACTCGAATACAAAACCTTTTCTCGTTATCCATCACCAGCTTCCACCACCAGGCCCATAATCCGTCTCGGATAAACCCAGCCCACAACATTCCTCCATTTCCTCCGCTTCTTGGACTTGGAATGATAAAAAGGCCCACTTCAAACCCGGATCTCGAAATACTCGCGCCTTTCTTTTCTTCACCAATAGTTAATAACACAGTCTCTGTTTCCGTGGGCCTCGAGTATCCCTACATCAAAGGGACAGCTAGATGCTCTCCCCCGGGCCCACCTTCCTCTTTCTCACGCGCTGTCCTCTTCCTTCTTTTTTCTCTCTCTTTCTTTCTTTCCAGTGCAGTACAGTACAATCTCATTTTCCTCCTCCCCCTCTTTTCTTTCAATTTCCAACACCATTACTCTCCCTCCCTCTCTCTCTCTCTCTCTCTCTCTCTCTCTCTCTCACTTCCCACTTCCCCCGTGACTTCCATTTCCGTCCATCCACATCTAAACTCAAGAACACACTCTCTCTCGATCTATGGCTTCGGCCAGCTACAGGAACGGCGGAGGGGCCCCGAAGCTGGGCTCCCGCCAGCCGTCCGGCGCCTACTCCAACACCCCCAAGTCCTCCGCCAAGTCCAGGGCCCCCGCCGCCGCCCCCCGCCGCACCGCCGCGTCGAGAGACTCTGCCGGAGGTCAGCTCCCTCCCATTCATTTTTTTGTTCTTTAAAAGCCGGGATCCGCTCTACTAGTTATCGATCGCCTCGGTTTCTGCGATCGTTAAGCTAAGGAACGTTCAATTTTCTTGAAGTGGCTATGTTTGAATGATACATACACATTTACGTAGCACGCACACCTTGTTCTCTCAAATGTGCACGGTGCACGCCGATACAAGAATTAAGAGCCAATTCAAGTTTGTGCATTCTGAACTACTGCTTTGTTGTCTAGGGGTGTAGTCCGGTCTGTCAACCCCGTCTACAATTTCGGCAACTGAGACCTGTTAAACAATAACGAAGAAAGCCTTTATCCCGAATTTTTGGGTGGAACTGTTTAAATCCTTTTCTTTCGTTCAGCTTGTTAAGGGCCATGTCTTCTGCAACACTAACATAAAAAATTAAAACATATCATTCTTTAAAACTTCAATCCATGTTTAGTCCCACCTCTATCCTAAGTAGCCTCCTTTAACTACTTGGAGCATCAATTGGTCTACATTGTACATGTCTAAACCACTTGAGATGATTCTCTCATCTTGTCGTCAATTGGCACCACCTCTAACTTTTCATAAAACACTCATTTTTATTTTATCTTTCAATGCATTGCCACTCATCCTGGCTACACTATCTTTTTTGGGACATGTTTCTTGTTTGCCCAACACTTTGATCCATAAAGCAAGGCTGGTCTTATAGCCGTCTAATTGAATTTCTTTTAACAAAGTACTCCATAAGTACTTCTCCATTTCAACCATATTGTCTTAAATACCGAAAACTATTACTCCCAGGTATCTCTTGCTCGCCTATACGTACTTATTTATCTTCGCAATTTTGGCAACCGACCATATTAAGTCAAGTTATATAATTTATATAACTGAATCCAATCTACCCCCTACACATAAAACCAATTGACTCGGTTAACCGCTTGGGCCTGTCAGCTTTGGGTTGGCGAGATAAAAACCCGTGGAATGACCATATTTAATCGTGGCTAAATCAATTTAACATGTCATTTTACGTACAAACTTAAACACCAAGTCTTTGTAGGCCCAGATCAGTCCCTAAGTTAAATTATTTTGCAAACTTCACAGTATTCTGCTCCAAACTTCACAGTTATTTATGTATACTTACATAAATAACAAATATAAAAATAATAATAAATGTATATTAGGTTTTATTTTGTCCTGTTAATTCGGGTTGGAAACCATAACCTACCTGACTACTGGAGGAATCTAGAGAACCAATGGTCAAAACTGTCGATTTTCCATTAATCTTGAACATCCTATTACTGTGGATGTTGAACATCTGGCATAATGCAATTTACGTGGTCATCATGTGGTTTGCAACTGAGTTTGTAAAAAAAAAAAGATCCTTGTGCTAGCCTAAATCAATTTCTTAGACCAAGTGCATTTTAAAATGATATGCTCGGCCAATAAAATTGAAAATAGACAACCATTCTCAATAATAAGTTGACATATTGCTACATATATTACATCTTGCGGATGGTTAGTTTTATCAGACAAGTCTTTATATGTTATTGGTGAGAAATGGTAACATTCAATATGTTGAGCGGGTTCAACCCAAAACGTGTCCGCAGATGGCAGGCCAAACTGATCACAGATAGGAGAAGTAATTTGATACTGATTAGCTTTGCATATCCAGCCTTGCATATCCTGATGTGATTTGAATTACCGAACTCAGAAGTGATCCGGATTCACATGATATATTAAGTATTAGTTAATACTTAACATGATCTCTCTTATTAAATTACAATAAGCTACGTGACCGGAATGTGCTCATGTGATCGATGTGGTAAGTAGCTTTCTATCGAACCAAAAAAAAGTCTTGGGTAGCAGTGAAGTGGATTCTTTGGTATCTCATAGGGACCTCTCATAGGGACCTCTAAGTTTGGTTTGTGCTTGGAGGGAGCAAAGCAAGTGTTGGAGGAATATACAAATTTTGATATGGCGGGAGATACAAACACTTGGAAGTCTACTTCAGGGTATGATGGGTTTGAATCCACCAACCAACAACTGACACTCGGAAAAGGAAATCACAAAATGCAAGTATTTATGTAAAGAACCCTTGCAACAAAAATCACGAGACAACTCAGACAAGTCTGAGCATAATCTATTACAATTAAAGTACACTTATCTCACAATCCCTTTCTCAAGAATTCGATGTATACCTACAATGCTAGTAGGTCTAGAGAACACAAGAAGAGAAACTCATTACACTTCCCTTCCCAATGAATACAATTTCCATTCACTAATCCAAGGTTGTCGAAGGAGTTGTCTAATGCCGATGTTGACAATGCCTTCTTCCTCTTCTTATCTCTCTATCCCTTCCGACAATTTGCACTTGCCAACTCTTGATGCTGGCTCTGAATTGCTCTCTTGAGTTGCTTTTGGTCGTGCATTCATGTACCTTATATATGCATCCACTGTAATGTTGCTCCAATCTGAATAGGAGCTGAATGCTTCTTCTAATAGGACAACACACCTGTAATAGAGATAATACCTATCCACTCCATCTAATGTAGCTCTGCCAAATAATTTCCTATATACATATAATATATATTCAGCTAGCTTGTTATAATATAATAGTTAAGAGACTATATTAAGTATTAATTAGTACTTAATACACCTTGTTAAACTTAATTCACTTTGAATTCTGAAATCTGAATTCCATCATGGAGAAAATCGCCAAAAGCGGAACACCAAGTCGCATACCTGCCGCCGGTGTATTGCTACTGTTGTTTTTGCTCATTTTGAGGCCAATTCAACTGCCGAATTTTCGTCGCCTTCGTTGCAACTTCTTGAAGCTCTTACGAACCTTTATACTACTCCCAAACACCTCGAATCGAGATTGGAACCTAATAAACCCCCCTTCCAGTCTGATGAGAGGTGTTGGCCCCACGACTCCTCAGTTGGATTCTATGCCTGTTGTCCCGCGACAATGTATTTGTTCTCGTTCGTCACTGATCTCGAATCCTCTAGGTTGCTTTGCATATTCTTTCGTCTTCAGCTTCTCGACCACCAAGTCGATGGTAGTTGCCATACGTAGCACCTCTCGAACAACTGCGATCTCGTCGACATCAACTCGGCTAAGACTGAAGTCCTTGACAATCAATCTCACCATAAGTCTTGGCTGCCTGTCAACGACTTCCGTCTTCCACCAGAACGTGCCCCCGTACTGTCGAGTTTCCTCACCCTTGGCTGGCCTAACCAAGCGGACAATGTGGTTTTCTTGAGATTCAAGCTCCTGAACTTGTCCACCTTCGCGTCTGATATTAAAGCTCCCCCGTGCTTGCATTCGAGAGCAGAATATCATGCACCGTGCACGTCGTCGATGACCTACAGTTTTCTTGAACTGTGCAAATGGAGATGTGTCCGTCTCATCTTGAGTTGTCTATACCGCTTGATCTCCTCCTTGGCTTTAAACTACTGAAATTAATGTCCCTCCATTAGTTTTTGGCAAACCATCCATCACCAAAACCAGATTCGTAGAACAATCCCTCCTCGAAACCGACCGACTATCATGCGATCGACAAAGTGGCCCTCAAACTTTGACGAACCTCCATTAATCATTTTGTTCCGACGAATCAAATTTTCTGTATTCCTCAGATCATCTTGAAGACTCCTCTCAACAAGTTTTCGACAATGCACAAACTCATGTCGAATGTCCCTTGAACCATCATCCGATCCCTTGAACCATCATCCGATGTCTGTGGTCTGCCTGTACATCTCAGCAGCTTGAGCCTGCATATGCCACTACATGTCTCCTCGAGCTAGCAGTCCGGAATTTTTCGTAAGCTTTAAATCTTTGTTCCCAAACACAATGCGACAACCATCATTTGCAACTTTTCCTACCGATAATAAGTTGTAGCACAAATTCGGTACATGACGAACCCCCTTGAGAACGAACTTCTCGTCAAGCTCCATTGTCAAGTGCAAGTCATCGATGTCCACAATTGTTGCCGTTTCATTGTCGTCCATCTTCACACGTCCAAACCTACCGTTTCGATATGACGTGAAGATCCTCCTATATGGAGTGACGTGATATCCCGTCCCTGTGTCCAACACCCAATCGTTCATGACACGTGCCACAAGGTTCCTCTGTGTCGGTTGCTATGATGATGGGATCTCCTATAGCCGTGAAATTTACTTGATTGTCCTTGCCTTTTGTCTTCTCATCTTTGGGCTTTATGCAGTTCCGTTTAAACTGACCCCTTTTGTCACAGTGATAACAACCTTCCTTGTTGTCATCTTCGCAAGATTTCGATAATTTTCTCATGTTTTTGACTGTGACTTGAGCCTTCTCTTTCCGTAGGAAACAACCGTAGCGGATTCCTGTGAATAATGACTGCTTATGTCGGATCTTCTCATTCAACAAACTATTTTTGACTGCACCTATCGTGACAACTCCATTTGGGCGGAATTACTCACAGACACCACCAACATTTTCTAACTTTTCGGCAGAGAACTCAGAAGCAGCATAGCATGAAGCTCATCCTTAATCACCATCTTCATTTTTGACATTTAATTGATGATGTCCTGAGTCTCGTTCAGATGTTGTGCCACTGAGGCACCCTCCGTGTATTTTGAGTTGACGAGTTATCAAATAAAAAAAAAACCTTGTTGCCAGCCGTCTTTCGTTCATACAACGAATGTAGCTTCTCCTATAATGCCTTTGCTGAACTCTCCATGGATATGTGATGAAACACATAATCGTTTAGCCATTGGCGGATGGATCCAACAACCTTCCTTCCGGTCAAGGCTTTTCCAGTCATCAACAGATTTGTCTTATGGCTTAACAGTGTCGCTCTCCAACGGACCATACAAATCTTTGTACCAAAGTAGATCCTCTATCCCTGGTTTCAAGATCGTTTAGTTCCCCCTTGTGAGGGTAACCATATGCGTGTTTATCTTCTCCGGAGATATGGTTGTACCTTCCTCTCTCGAAACTTAGAACTCTGATACCAATTGTTGGCCGAAAAATACTGCGGGAATAACACCAACCGACTCGAAGATAACAATCCACAAACTCTCGTAAGAACCAAGACAAATCGAGGACACCGTATATGTTCGGTGACTATGTCACGTGGACAAATCCCAATATATATATTTCAATAATACATGATTGATTACATATATGTTGAACCCTTTGTCCCTAAGTTCAACTCCTCATAAATCTCAAGAAAGGAGAATATTATAATTGAAATCACTCATCTAACCTTGTGACAATCTCCTTGAGCGAGGCCGATGACTCTCCGAACATATCTTCCCTTCCAACTAGGGGAGAGCAACGGTTCGGTTCGGTCCAAACCGAACCGAAGGTCACAAAACCGAAACCCGAAATTAGGCAAACCAAAAACCGAACCGAAATCTTGTAAACCGTTCAAACCGAACCGAATTTGAACTTTGATTTTCGGTTCGGATCGATTTTGTGGGCCAATTGGGCCGGGCCTTAAAATAAAAAAAATACATATAGTTTTCTTCCAAGTTTTTGCATGCAAGAAATATCCAAAAAATGCAGCATATTATCAGTAAAAAAAATGCAGCAATTAACAAAAAATGTACATATCCACAGTTTGCAGTAAAAAGATACAATAGATGAACAGATTAGGAGTAAAAAAATGCAGGAAATTACAAAAAATGCAGCAAATAACAAGAAATATCCAAGTTTTTGCATACAAGACATATCCACAGTTTTCAAGTAATAGTCTCAAGACTCTCAACATCAGAAATATACATAGTTCTCTTCCACAACACATTGGAATATACAAGAAGTGAAATATACAAGAATTATATACATAGTTCTTCTCTTCCACAACATCTGAAATATAGACATATACATGCTTCTCTAATATACAAGAAATATCCACAGTTTTCAAGTTATAGTCTCAAGACTCTCAACATCATACAAGCCAATGAAGCCATCATCATCCCAACCCTAGCTTTTCCTGTACAACACAATAAAAAGAAGAAAAAAAAATAAAATGCGGCTCAGATAAGGCTTATTTATGCATCATAGTTGGATGCATGTAGTATTACTTCTCTTATTCTCAAGCCAACATCATCATTGTCACTTTCTCCTCAAATATGTTAGTAAAATTTTCAAGGAAAAAATGAACAAATTAACCTCATAGATATACCAAACTAAATGGCTGCATTAAATGCCTCGCCAACAACTGTACATTTCAGTAAATGGCTACAGTAAATGCCTCGCCAATGGATTGGAGAGTGGCTGCATAGAGAAGTAGTAACAACAATAACAAAAACTACAAAGAATGAAAGAAACAGTAGGCAGTAGCAGTAAATGAACACTTCCAACCTCCCAATGGAATAGACAAGCTGCAGTAAACCTTAATACAAGCAGCAACAACAGTATAAAGAATGAAAGAAGCAGTAGCAGTACAAAGAAAGAAACAGTAGCAGATCAGTGAACTAACAACAACAACAACAGTATAAAGAATGAAAGAATCCCATAAACAACAACAACAGTAAACATTAAGACCAACAACATCATCATTTCTATTCCCAAGCCAACATCAGTGAACTAACAAACCAGCAAGGCAGTAATTACTCCCAACTCCCAAGTCTCCTAAGCCAACATCAGTGAACTAACAGACTAGCAAGGCAGTAAATAAATACTCCCAACTCCCAAGTCAATAAATGCTTCCAACTCCCAAGTCTCAACCTCCCATAAAGACTCCCATAAAGAGAGTAGTAAATAAATACTCTCAACCTCCCATAAAGACTCCCATAAAGGGAGCAATAAATAAATACTCTCAAGTCTCAACCTCCTATAAAGACCTCCCATAGCACAAAACAGACAATAGCAGTAAATGTAGGCTGTAGCAGCACAGCAAGTATAGCACCAAAAAATATTACAAATAATGTCTCCTACTAATAGTTTGTTCCCAAATTAAAATAGCGTAAATACTGAAACCTCACTTGTTGACGTTGTTGATTCCACCGTTAACTTGTCCAATTCTAAATGAAAAATGAAATCAATGAAGAAGTTAAAACACATACAAGAAGATATGGAAATAATGCAATAAATAAGAAATTTAAAATTACCCATTTCAACTTTATATATGTCTTCAAACTCCTCTTTAATAATGGATACTATGGGTCGATCGGAAGGCCCTCGAGACCAATCTTGACAACAAATGAGACCTTGAACAATTTTTGGAGTCAAAGAGCTCCTATATGAATCAAGCACACGGCCACCCGTACTAAAAGCGGACTCGGACGCCATGGTAGATATGGGAACGGCCAACACATCCCTAGCCATCTTCGATAGGATCAAAAAACGAGGAGAATTGAGCTTCCACCATCCCAAAATATTAAAATTATCACTCTCATCATCATCATCTACGGTGCCCTCATCTAGATATCGATCAAACTCGGATTTAGCATCACCACCACCCAATTCCATCTTATGTTTCTTGAATTAGGCTTTCATGAACTTCTTCAATTGCAACGGTTGATTTGCACTAGAAGGTTCAACTCTTTCACTAATAGTAGTACCACCACTTTGTGAAGAGCTCATATTTTTGTACTCATTGAACATAGAGTATGCAACACTTTTTACTTTCTTCTTCATGGAATCGCCCTTCTCCGGACCATAGAGATGATCAAGAGCATATTCTACATATTCCAACTTATGTCGAGGATCAAGAATTAGTGCAATAAAAATCACCATATTCATTTTTTCAATGCCCCCCAATATTTTTGATACTTCTCCCTCATTTTATCGGTCATGAGAGACAAGTCATAGTCATCACTCTCCTTTGATGTGCGCAAGAGAATATCAATGGATGTGATTTCGTCAAAGAAATTATTGCAAGTGACATATAAGGATCCCGAGATACGCAAAGTAAGTTCGTAGGAGTGTTCTAAGAAATTGCACAACCTTCTTGCATTGGCCCAATCATCTTCAATAGGATATCCACCATTCTCCGTTAGTTCTACTTTGAACCATGGATCTTATCCGGCGAATCTCTCAAAGGCACTTTCAAACTTTTGTGCCGTATCCAACATCAAAAATGTCGAGTTCCAACGAGTGCTCACATCAAGACACAACATTTTTTTGCTTTGTATATTTTCGGCTTCAACACACTCGAACTTTTGAAAGCGACTTGGAGAATGTCTCACATATCTTACCGCATTTCGAACACGAGCAACCGATGGAGACATCAATTTCAAGCCGTCAACAACAACAAGATTAATGATGTGTGTAATGCATCGCACGTGTAAATACTTGCATTGTAGAATGCTATTTTTTCAATTCTGAATTTTTTTGCTTAAATAAGAAATAGCAACATCATTGGAGCTCGCATTGTCAACCATTATAGTGAATATTCGATCAATATCCACTCTAGCGAGCACTTCTGTACCGCTTTTCCGATGACTTCCCCTTTATGACTTGTAATTGGACAAATGTTTATAATCTTCTTCTTCAACTCCCAATCTTCATTTATGTAATGTGCCGTAAGACACATATAGTTGACTTTTTGCAACGATGTCCAAGTATCCGTCGTAAGACAAACCATTTGCTTGGATTGTTTAAAGTATGTTTTTAGCTTACTCTTTTCAATAGAGTATATTTCATAACAATCCCGAGCCACGGTCCATCTTGACGGAATACGAAAACTAGGACACGCCACATTCATGAAGTGTCTAAAGCCCTCACACTCCACAAATCGAAACACAAGCTCATCAACGATAATCATATTTGTCAAGGCCTTTCTCACATCGTCTTGGTTAAATTTCCAGCTAGTTAGTATTTTTTCCTTGCCCTTCGCTATTGATTGCAAGTTGAGAATTGTTTGACTAGAATCATTATTCTTTGGATTTAGTGGACATGCATTTCAGTGATTTCTCACATTACTAGTCCCATTTAGTTTACTATGGCAATGATACTCTTTCTCGCAGTGATTGTAACTTGCTTTTGGACGACCTTCCGCATCAATTTTTTTTTTTTTAAATCTTTCCAATGCGGATCCCTTTCCTTCGTAGGCTTTCTTGAAACTCGAAGCCTCGAATTTTGATTGGATATAGGATCATTTGTGGCTTTAGAGCTAGTTGGCGGTTGAGTATCACCTTCTTGCTGCATCTAAAAACAATAATTTGTACTTTGACTATATAAAATATGAATAACAAATTTCAATAAAACAAAATTAAAAAATACGCACATTGCACGAATATGATGTTGTTGCCATTGATTGGGTTCGTGGTGCTACCTCTTCAACATACACAATTTAATGAGTAACCTAAGCTACCTAACCCTAACCCAACCTACATAAATAAACCTTATGTGCAGAGTGTACAAACTAGAAAGTTCAGACTACAAAGTCTGAGTCAGTGTTCCAAAGAATCCAAAATGCAGAAACATAGTGCACTGCACTTTTACAGAGTCTGGAATCCATAGTGCAGATTCATAATCAATGTTCCAAGGATTCAAGGAATCCAAATTGCACAAACATAGTGCACTGCACTAATTACAGAGTCTGGAATCCATAGTGCAGATTCATAATCAATGATTACAGAGTCTGGAATCCATAGTGCACATTGCAGACACTACATATAGTCCCAGTCCCAATTACAAACTACAAATTCCAAAGTATTCAAATACGCATGCAACTACAACATAAACAAATTTTAACATTAAAAATCTACGAAACATTCATTTCCCCAAAAACTACAAATCCCAGTCAGAATCAAAACAAACATATATGACAACCCTACACTTTTTGAAGCCAACATTTCACCAATTTTTATACTAGCAGGCAACAGGCAGCAAAAAACATTTCTCCAATTTTTTCGAAACATTCATTTCCCCAATTTTATAAGCCAACATTTCTCCAACATTTCAAAGCTAATAAATATTCATGAATTCACGAAATAAAGAGGGCCAGTAAGACGATGGATACTTACAGTGAGTGTGGACTGGAAAGTGAGAGAAGTTTAACAACAATGTCAACAAGATTCGTAATATCGAGAGAGCAAGCCAGATCTACGTCAGATCTACGCTAGAGCAAGCCAAATCTAGGTTAAATAACAAATTAATTAGAAAAAAAGAAAGAAAGTAAACAATTATTTGTAAAAAAAAAACGACGGATTATACTAATTTCTTACCAGAGGTCCAGATCTACGATAGATCTTGACTTGTGTAGGTTAGATCTCGATAGATCTGCACTTAGGGTTTCGAGATGCAGACTTGAAGAGGAAATCCTTAGGGTTTCTCGAACTCAAAAACTAGAAGAGAGGAGAGAACTCAGAACTTCTACAAGGGGAGAGTAGAGAAGAGGCTAGGATTTTTCCGAGAGAGAGAGAGGGGAATGGAGAGAACCAAAAGAACTCAACGCAGCCGCAAGTGCCAAGAGTCGGCCACAATGAACAAACATTTCGTTTGAGTGAACTCAGTGAATGGAGAGAGAAATAATTAGGTTTTGAGTCTTTTGACTTAAATGTGAAGGGTATAATGGTAATTTTATTATTACTAATAAAACCTAATCGGTTTTCGTTTCGGTTCGGTTGGGTAACCGAACCCACAACCCAAAAACCGACCCGAAACCCGATTTCCCATATTCCTAAAACCGAAATCCGACCCGTTAGACTAAAAACTGAACCGAATGGCTAGTTCGGTTCGATTCGGCTCGGTTTACGGTTTCCAAACCGTATATTGCTCACCCCTACTTCCAACTGTCTTGAAAAGCGAGCCTTAAGAGCATAGTACAAACTTTCTCTTAGATTTCTGTGGACTTGTCTCTCTAAATCTTCTGTTTAACATCCTCCCTTAGCCTTTTTATTAAGGTTAACAAAATCTAACTTAGTGTTATAAATTTTCTAAATTAGTCCAACAATAATCCTGGCTGCCTAGATTAGATCACACGGTCCAAAATAATGCTGATTAGAACCCGAATCTGGCAAAAAAAACCAACTGTCATATTCCGTTAGACAACCAATTTTGGTTCTGGACAAAATCGTCAAAAGTGGAACACCTAGCGGTATACCTACCGTCACTATACTACAAATGTTGTTTTTGCTCATATTTTAGCCTGATTCAGCTGCCAAATTCCGTCATATTCGCTGCAACTTCTCGACACTCCTACAATGCTCTAGACTACTCCCAAACACCTCGACTCGAATCGAGGATGGAACCCAACACACACAGAGACATATATATATATATATATATATATATATATAGAAGCAATGGGTACTTGTGGCGAACTCGCCTCCACTGAGGCTCGAACTCCCGACCACTTGGGCCGCATGCATCTCTCTTAACCACTAGGCTAGAGGTCATTTGCTATATATATATATATATATATATAGCGGCCATGGATGCCTACTATGCGGCCAAAGCGACGAAACATTCAACCATTTATCTTCTTATGTTCATTTACATGGGAAATTTGGTCCACGCAAAGAAATAAGGTGCAAATTCCGGATTCTATTCAAAGAGATATCATTGCTCAGATAATTTTCATCTCTACTCAATGCGGATGAGGAGCTATGTGGTTCAAAAACGCTCGGGTCAGGTTGGCGGCGACTGCTTGGCACATATGACGAGAGAGGAATCAACATATCTTTGATAGCATGAGCACGCCGCAACTGGGTATCCTGCACAGTATAAAGTTTGATGTATTCAGAATGATATAAATAGAGTGCAAATGTAATGTGATAGATATAGCTGTAATTCACATGCAATTCGTTTTTGGAATCAGTATAATCACCTTTTCCATTTAATATACACAGTTACACACACACCCATCTGTACCCTATTTACACACACACACACACACACACACACACACACATCTCTACCCTATTTGGGACTTGAATAGACTAGATGGACTCACTAAACCTAACACACCCGTGACATTTCTTACATGCCCTTGTATTATTACACGTTTTCTCGTGAATCCTTGGTTCATGTCTTTTTGATTCTTTAACATATTTTGAAATGTTATAATATTCTTTGGCATGTACAGTTCCTGGGAGAGTTCGAGTTGCTGTAAGGCTTCGACCTCGCAACTCAGAGGAGTCAGTTTCAGATGCTGATTTTGCGGATTGTGTTGAGCTACAGCCAGAGGTTATCCAAAAGGACTTTTCATTGACTTCATTAATACTTTCTCCCCATTATTTATAGGGATCTTATATTTTGATGATTGTTTGTGGTATAGCTTAAAAGGTTAAAGCTTCGGAAAAACAATTGGGATTCAGATACATATGAGTTTGATGAAGTGCTCACAGAATTTGCCTCACAAAAACGTGTGTATGAAGTTGTTGCAAAGCCTGTTGTTGAGGTGAATAACATCTCTTCACGAATCCTCTGTTTTCTGCTTTGGGTAGTTAGGTTTTTTGATTTTATGACCTTGTCTTAATTTGTATATTTCTATGTGAAGCTCAGTTAGTAAAGCTCTTCCATTTAATCAAGCGTCTACAAACCAATCTGTTTTGTCTATTTCGTATGGATTCCCACGAAAGCTAATTTCAAATGGCATGAATGGTTGACTTCTGCCAGGTTCCAACTCATTCAAATGTTCAAAAATCAGAGGAAGAGAAGGGATGAATGCATTCGTCTTTTCTTGGCTGTTTTACCACTTTGAACTGTGGGCAACTGAAATCTATGCTACACAAGTTAAAAAAGTGGGAGGGCGTAAAAGAGTGACATACCTCAAAAATTTCTAAAACCAACCACTCTCCTATGGCTTCTCTATTGTGCTCTTGTGTCGCTCTCCTAAACCCTTATAATTCATCCCATTAGAATTTGAGAGAGTGATTAGGGAATAACTTGAACGAGATCGGATTACGCCGGATATTTCGATCCAAGAGCCCACGGCCATACTTTTCTGATACAAGTTATAACCACCATTTTTTTTACAGAAATGTTCGATCGAAGAGAGCTACCTAATTCCTCCCGTTCTATGCTTAATATCAAATTCTCATTGCTGGTTCCAAGCACGGCTAAAGGAGGAAGGTCGAGTTAGGCAGCCTACAACCAACATAGAACTTACATTGTAGGATCACTAGAATGAATCCTTACATAATGGAAGTTTGGTCGCCTCTCAACATGCGACACACTGCATCATTTTTGTATGGGTACAATGATAAGTAATGATGACTTGATAGGGAATTACCCTTAAGTGTTGCATTGCATCAATACCATCTTGATGTAGTGTCAAATGAGCAAGGTGTGGTGTGGGGTTCCTAAATGCGATATGCAGGGCCGGCTCTTGCCCAGGACGGCCGCCCAGGGCTCCCGGATCATGAGGGGCCCAAAAAAATAGTTTAAAGATAAATATGTTAATAATTTTGTATCTCAAAATAGAACTAGTATATACAATGGGTCCTTTTAGACATAAAGTTATTGTGGTGTAGTGGTTAGTACTTTTGACTCCTTACTAAAGGTCCTAAGTTCAATCCTTGGTTGTAACTATTTTTTTAAAGTTTTCTTTTAATATTTTTTTACTATGTATGGGGGCCTTATTTTGAAAGTTCGTCCTGGGCCCCCATGAGCTCATGACCGGCCCTGGCGATATGATATTATTACAAGAATGTGGTGACAAATAGGCGCTAACTCTCTGTAGGGTATTGGAAGCCACATGCTAAAGAGCTAGTGCATGAGATTAGAAAATAGATGAGCTACTTGGAACATAATAGCACTTATGGAAAGGAGCTGAGTTAGTAGATAACATGAGTAGGAGAAATTACCAAAGGGGGGGGGGGGGTTTGGGGTTCCAGTGGTAACACTAGTAATGGTAGGGAGAAGTAGGTATGGAATCTAATTCCAGTCTGGGCAAAATTTTAATTAAAAATAGGAGGTGGTCTTGGTGCTAGTAGCCCAAGACACGAACGATCATTAGTGACAGGTCTTATTTCAAAATATAAAAACAATGAACAAATTTTTGTGGTCGGCTATTTGAATCCTCTTATTCCATTAAACAACAACAACAACAACAACAACAACAACAACAAAGCCTTTATTCCAAATTTTTGTGGTCGGCTATTTGAATCTCCTTATTCCATTTGGCTCACTTAAGGGCCATCTCCACTTTAACACCAACAAGATCCACATCTTTTTTTAAAACTTCAAACCATGTTAGTTTAGGCCTACCAATGGGTCCTAGTGGTTTCGTTAACTACTACATCATCGCTCCTCCTTACGGGATTATCTATTGGTATGCGTTGCACGTGTCTAAACAATGTAAGTCAATTTGCCCTCATTTTGTCTCATTTGGTGCTACCTCTAACTTTCCACGGATAGACTCATTGCTTATCCTATCCTTTAATTTATTGCTCTAAAAAGTAAAAAAGAGTATGAGAAAAAAAATAATATGTTTACAATAAATAAAGTAGGTAGGTGAAAAATCTATACAATTTGAAATATTGGATATAAATTTTAGTATAAATGTAAAGAGAGACCTACAAATTGGGTACATATGCTTGTGGATAAAATGTTAAAGGAGAATACATCTTATGTGAAAATAATAAGAGATTGGAAAAAGGATGGGTTCAAAGAGATCCATGCCAAGACATGAATAAGAGAGAGAATAATGTAACATATATCAGAGATTTTAAGGAGTCAATTCTTAGTATCTTTGTTTCCTTAACTATCAAGAAACCATTTTTTCTCGACAACCTTCTAAATACCAACATCCATGTCACTTTCACTTTCAGATTCTTCTTTTTCTTCTTCTTCAGGCATGTCAGCTTGGTCGCTGATAGACTCGGAACACTTTATCCACTGTTTATAATTTGTTTGGAGCTTTTATGGATTATATCATTAGTTTATGTTTTACTTTTGGAGCTTGTGATGGAAAGTTCTTACTTGATCTAGAGTGTTCTGGAGGGATATAATGGCACAGTTATGGCTTATGGCCAAACTGGTACCGGGAAGACTTTTACTCTTGGAAAACTCGGAGAGGAAGACACTGCTGCTCGGGGCATTATGGTTCGTGCAATGGAGGATATTCTGGCAGATACATTGCCAGATACTGATTCTGTATTTGTATCTTATCTGCAGGTTCTTCACTTTGACCTCTCTACTTCATTATATATGCTAATTTCTTATCTTCCTAGACTGCTTAGTCTTTCTATTAAGTTTATTTTGTTGATAGTAATCACATGTTGACTTCCTTTCTGGTACGATACAGCTTTATATGGAAACAATTCAGGACCTTCTTTATCCTGGGAACGACAACATTGCCATTGTAGAAGATCCAAAGACGGGGGATGTGTCAGTGCCTGGGGCAACTGTAGTCGAAATTAGAGATCAAAAGTGCTTTGTGGAACTTCTTAGATTAGGAGAAGCCCACCGCTTTGCTGCGAATACAAAGCTAAATACAGAGTCATCTCGCAGCCATGCAATTCTTATGGTTAGTAGTTAAGAATCCAATCCTTAAATATTTTATGTTACCAGGGACCCTACTGGGATTGTTATAGTAATTCCACTTATTTTATAGAAAAGAGGCGAATACATTCTTCTTTCCCCCTTTTTTTTTTTTGCCTCAGGTGCATGTTAAGAGGTCTGTCAAGGAAAGGCATGATGGTGAAGTAGGCTATTCTAGAGAGAATGGAAATGCCTCTCCATTGGTTTCATCTTTCAGGCCACCTATTGTGAGAAGGAGCAAACTTGTTGTTGTAGATCTAGCAGGGTCAGAGCGAATAGATAAGTCAGGTATTTGATGTTAATTGTGGATGATTTCTGATTCAGTTGTATCCACATAATATTTCATTGCACAAGAGATTCTCTATATCATTTTCAACATCAGTGGACTTTTCCGGTCATGTATGAATATCATTTTGTTTTCCTCCATAGAGTTGTGCAATTGCGAGTGACTTGTTAGTTTCTATGGCAGCACCATACACACCAACATCGAAATTGGTAGGACCGACCAGTTCCTTTACTGCACCTCCCCTTTTCCCAACAATTGGAAATTGTTTGTCTGTTTTGTCAGTACCATGCTTTCGTTCAGTGATACTTACAAAATCATCACCCACCCTCATTCTTGATAGCAGATCCCCAAATCCACCTTTCCCTCAGCTACTCATCCTCACCCAAATCATCATCACCTCCTGTCACCCCAACCCCACAACCTAATATGAACAGGAGAAAATGGAAAGAGAAAAAAACAAGGGAAGAATTGTAAGAGTCCCAATAAAGAGAAACTTCATTGATGTTAGTCAGTGAACCTATTATACCAATTGAGAGAGAGTCCCAAACTAAGTGGGTAGCTCCTTTCGTCAAACATTCAGAAGTCTTAAATGAAGGAATTTGGGTTGGACAACAAACTCTTGTCTCACGAATACTATTGAAATTGAAGTGAGCTGCTTGTGATGTAGGAGTAGCATTGGTGATTTATTGTTTGGAACTGAGTGACAATATAGGATTCATATAATACACCCTAAAATACAAGTGTGAACTCATCAAACAATAGCTATCTGAGTTTGTTTCTACTTCTATTACTACCATTATTCCATATGCCTTTGTACAACAGGAAGGTTTGGATGTCCAATCATAGCCATTGGACTTGACTCCTCCTAAATAGTTTAGGAATTAAGTAAATAGATCATATCTAATTAGTTAGATGGTTAGGGACCTTAGGGTCATAACCAAACTAACAAATCTAAATAATAATATTTATTTAGTTATTGTTGCAATCCTAACCATATCCAAAACCAACCTTATCATCCAGTATGTCAAGGAACCAAATGACAAAATAAAGATATTTTCACATAAAAACTTTCTGAAAGTTTCATATTCTCCTTCTCTCCCCCTCAAGAGTTGAGAACAAGTCTCCCAGCAAGGTCACCCTCTCCGAGCTATAAGAATTGAAGACGTTACAATTGCGACGCTAATTTATCGACTGCCTAAAATGAATCAAGACATCATGGATAGCATGCTGGTGACCCAGTGGGAGACATCCTTTCATCGACTCTTTAAGTTAGTTGTTATTCTAGAAAGTAATTTTATGATTTGCATGTCTATTCCACTTCTAATTTTCTTGCAAATTGTGTATTTTATCTTCTTGCTAGTGGAGGAATTTGGTTATTCTGAATACAAGAAGCCTTCTGTAGTTAGTAAGAAGTTTGTAAGCTTGTAATCCGTGTCTCATTGTTAGTTCTATCCTAAGACATGGTATTACTTTTTCCTCTCTATATTAGTACTACTATGTCATTCTTTCTCTTTCATGTGATTCTAAGAACTCCATTAACTATTTGGCTGTCAGTATTGTCTATTCCCTTATTAACAGAGTCGAATGCGAGAAAAGATTCATGTAGCCAACCCCTAATTTTTTTTGGATAAATGCTCTGTGATGTACTTTGTTAAATGCTCATGCTATGCAGTTCGATCATTAGTAACTATCGCTATTTGTAGTATGTTCGGATCAAGGTTATTCTGTGAATCCGTGATGCTATTTACTTAACTGCCTTTTTGAAGTCAAGTTGCCTTCCAATATGTTTTGGTAGCTGTTAGAACTTAAAATTTATACTACTAATATCTGATGCTTTGTCATAAATTACATTTCGTTAGGAACAGAAATGAGACTTTTACTAATTCACATTTATGCATTTTGACGAAAATTCTTACAATATTTATGAGGATTGCACCTAAAGTGTTTCACTTTTATTATCTGTGTTAAATAAATTCTATTAAATATATCCTAAAAATATTTACTGTTCTATGGCTACTTCCAGTTCGTGGTACGAACTTCTTGTTGAGTACATCTAATAAAGTATATATTATTCTTAATCATTGTTGAGTCTATCATGTCATGATGTTTCTCTCTAATTTCAATTTATATTGTTGTTAGGAAGCGAGGGGCATACTCTAGAAGAGGCAAAGTCTATTAACTTATCATTGAGTGCATTGGGAAAATGCATTAATGCACTGGCTGAAAATAGTTCACATGTTCCATTTCGTGATTCAAAGCTTACAAGACTTCTTCGAGATTCGTTTGGAGGTAAGAGTTTTATGTACAGAAGAAGCTGCAGATTGAGACATACATATTACATACATTGCTCTGGATATTTTCATACAGGATACACGGGCTTGCACAAATAGTATATCTTTTGTATAATAACCTATTTATTCCATATATTAGTACATATATGTACATATGTAGCCTTGCACTTGAATAAATTGAAAAAGGATAGGAATCCTGTGACATAAACATTCCCAATACGGCAGTGTTCTAAATTTCGGCCTTGGCGGCCGCCGGCCGCATCGAAACCCCCTAGGCGGCGGCCCTAGGCGGGTTTCGGCTTAGGCGGCCCTAGTCGGGCTATTCGCCCATTTTTTTTAAAAAAATTTTCCAAAAAAAAAAAAAAAAAAAAATCCAAAAAATCTTATTTGAAATTCAAAAAAAAAGTTTACTTACCTGCCGACGTCGCATCCTCCGCCGCTGCCATCGCCTACACTGCTGCCGCCTACTGTTGGTGAGAAGAGAATGCCGCCGAATCCGCCGCCGCTGTCTTCGCCTGATGCTGGCTGGAGAGGGGAGGGAGCCGTCGCTGTCGCCTGCTGGTGGCGGCGGCTGTTGCTGGAGAGGGAAGGGGAGGGGTGGGGGGAGGAGAGAGGGAGGACTGGAGGGGAGAGGGGAGGGAGGGGAGAAGAGAGAGGAAGGATGGGAGGGGAGAGCGAAGAGCAGGGGAGAAGAGAGAGGGAGGATGGGAGGGGGGAGAGGAGGGGAGTTGCTGATGGAATTTTTCCTCTCTCCTCTCCTCCCCCTTTTATTAGGTTAAGTTAAAAAAAAAATGAAAAAAAAACCATTTGGAAGATTCGAACCTGCGACCACAACCGATTATAAATCACCACCTTTAGCACAGCCATGCTAGCCATTGGAGCTCATAAACATTTGTGTCAACATGTTAACATATGAGTAAGTTATATATGTAAGTATTCAAAAAAAAAAAAAAAAAAAAAAAACAGATCGGCGCCTAGGCGCTAGGCGGTCCTCTGGCGCACCGATTCCGTCTAGCGAAATTTAGAACATTGCGATACGATCTTCTTTGTATAGATTTGAAGTTGCATCTAGACAGTCCAGATACATTCTTCTTTGTCAAGTCATCATTTATAATAAAAATTGCTTAAGCTGGAAGCCATTAGCAGTTTTGCAAAAAACCTTGAGAGGATGAAGGCCTGAAACTAAGTAAATAAACACAACACCCAATATACCATGCATAATTAATCCATCGAGTAAATGGACAACACTTGTTCCGCTTGAGTAGATGGCAACATGGAACAACTGTATTGATTGTCTCATTGCAAAAAGTACATGAACTTGACATCTACTAAGCTGACTAAGGGTCAGTTTGGATTGCAATTACGTTGCATCCGGGACTCCATTTGGTGCCAAACGGAGGGGCTAGCCAATCAGCTTCCATTCCAAATAGGCGTTGTTCCAAACATGCCATTTATTTTGGGGGGTCAAATGGGTGTTTCCAAAATGCCAGTCCAACAAGCATTCCGGAAATGGGTGTTTTAGCAAATGGGATGAAATCTAACTGCAATCCAAACTAGCTGTAAGACGGACATCATCACATGACCTAAATCCGCCATCCTTTTCCTCCATTTTGGGGCTACAGTTGTTCAATATGAACGCTCAGTTAGATTCAGGCTTGTATAATGTCATTCATTTGTTTGTCCGGTTTTGTATATAATGTTTTAGACCAAATGATACATGACAACTGTCAGTTGATATGGACGACAATGCTCCATAAATGGTAATTGTACTAGTACAACTCACGTTCTTATGGTCTACTTTGTCTGGTCATGCATTTTGCCACTTGTCTGAGTATACATTTGAATACATGCAACCAGCTGGCCATCTGAGTTTGGCTGGTCCTCTTCCCATGTATCATATGTTATTGGCTAGGAAATCTGTCATCTTGTAGATTGCACCCTGGTTGCAAAAGGTTAGCAAACTACGGGAGATCTTTCATCAAGAAATCCATAAAACATCATCACATTGATGGCAGAAAAAGCTCATAATATATTTATCATACCATTAACTCACATGATTCATCAACGTTCAACAGGTACTGCAAGAACCTCATTGATTGTGACAGTTGGCCCATCTCCTCGCCATCGAGGGGAGACTGCAAGCACCATCATGTTTGGACAAAGAGTATGGTTTTTATATATGCTATTAAACATTATTATATCAATTATAACCTCATATCTTCTCTTTCACATAAGTTGAATAATATGGTTCCCTACTTCCAAATTCTGTCAGCTTTTTGTCCATATTGGGAGCCACCTTTACAAATTATATTAAGATGAATTTAGTTTTTTTATGAAGCGGAGGTCTTATAAATTTTCGTACTCATTATTATGCATTTGTACATACTGCAAAATTTCCAATTCTTTAATCATCAATTCATTTCTTTTCAAATTCACTTTGTTTCTTGCTTTTTGTTGTATGCTTTTAATCTGTTAACAGAATTCATATTTTGTTTGGAAGAGCATGCTGTTCAATGGTGCTTTTGTTGTTTTGAGAGCACCATTTTTTGCATAAATCTTCTTTTAGTCGGGAGATGGGAGAGGGAAGCGACCTTGTATTGCAAATTAAGTGTAAAGAATAGTACCAAGAATGATTAAATGAAATATTCTCATAGAAAGTAAGGCAGAATAGTATTAAGAACGATTGAATGACATATTCTCGTAGAAAGTAAGGCATATGCACTTATTGGATGTATGGCGTTATGTAATTCATGTTTGATACTTAGAGCTTTCAAAAATTGTAATTGTTTGAACTAATATTAAGGGGTGTTATGTAATTCGTTCCAGCTCTTTGGATTTACGTTTTATAGTTTGCATGCCCTAGTTCAGAGTTCATTTTGCTTCGCCTAAGATGATCACTTGACAGGTAATATATTATTTGGACCAGACCCATATCTAAAAGACTAAATCCAGATAGGACCCAAATATGGATAAGAAAGCTGAATCCAATTAGATCTGGATATATTATGATTCGTCATTTCGGTTCAGATCCGGATCAATGTTCTAAAAATCGCTAGGCGGACTCGGTGCGGCGGAGGTCCGCCTAGCGCCTAGTTCGCCTAGGCGGCCGCCTAGAAATTATTATTATTATTATTATTTTTGAAAATTTTGAAAATTTGAAATTTGAAATTTGAAATTTGAAATTTCAATGTTTTAAAATCCAAATACTATCTTAAAACCCAAACAAATATCCAAAATACAACTAAGAATAAACAAAATAAAAAAAAAATTAAAAAAAATCAAAAAATTCAAAAAACCCGCCGCCTAGGGCCCGCCTAGCCACCTAGCCCACCGCCTAGGGGATTTTCGGTGCGGTGGGCGGACGCCTAGCGCCTAGGCGGACGCCTAGGCCGATTTTTAGAACACTGATCCGGATAGAACATAACCTTTATCCCAATTTTTTTGGGGTAGGCTATTTGCATCCTTTTTTTTCCCATTCACCTCTGTTGAGGGCCTATGTTGTTCGTAACTTGAATGGAAATCATATCCTTCTTACAGTCTCGATGAAAGTTAGTTTAGGCGTATCCCTAGTTCTAGCTTATTCTTTAACTAATATATTATCACACTCCTATGTGGTGCCATCTATTGGTCTATGTTGTACATGTCAACACCACCTGAGAGTCTGAGACAATTTTATCGCATCTTGTCCTAAATTTACTCCACCTAACTAATATACTCATTTCTTATTCCCTCTTTCAACATATTCCAACCTATCCATCTTAGAAAAGTTGCTATTAATCCTTGATGTTATGATACACCATATCCGGCTCAACTTCCTCAACCATTTTTTTTTTTTACTGTAGACTATGCTGAGCCAATAACGCTAGATGAGGAAAGGACTCCATAAACCAAGGGCTAGATGAGAAAAGGATTTCCTCAACCAAGGACAAGAGAAGACCCCAAAAATACCTAGTTGAGGCTAGCATGTCGTGAGTTTCGATGCTAGATAATCTCCTAACCTTCCCCTTTCTCCTTGTCTTCACATCTTTACACCAGTAGGTTAACAACTACATCTACCAACCTCGACTTTGTCCTCTTTAAGTTGCTTGAGACTACTAATGTTGCATGTCCGGAGGAATAAGAACTGTTGCTACTTAACCTAACACTAATTCGAACCGTCGTGGAGTTACCAAAAAGGTCTCGCCCTTAAGACTTGAGATAGATGGAACCCCTCGAAAGACAAAGGTCTTAGTGGTTTAACACATATGTCAATTCCTCACCTATGAGCCAGATCAACAGCCCTCGGTATAGAGAGAGAGATGGGATTCTTTGTCATTGGTTCACCCTTTGTCCGGCAGCCTTCTTCCAATTTCTTTCTCATTGCCTAAGGAATTATATACCTACTTATCCATCTTAGGATTTTCATTTCAGCTACACTCATTTTTTGGATTCGGTTCTTACAATAATTTGCATCGGAAAGGATGTATACATATCTTTTACTTTTATTTGTACAAGGTTTTGTGGTGCGTGGATTGGCAAGGTTACTGGTGTTTTACTAAAACAAAAATCTAATTCTTCCCAAAGAACTGAACCACGATCCTTTACCAAAGGAAGGATATTAATGTTGGGTTGTATCTCGCATCCGGTTGAACATTCAAGGTTGACAAGTTGATGACATAGAGGGAGTTGGTTACAAAGGTTTGTCCCGCATTGGATAGAAAGTGAGAGGATGTATAGATATATGGTATTGGTCCATGATTTAATAAGTTATGTCTCTTTTAAGTCATACGAGCCAAGTATAATTTTATTCCTAATGGATCAACTTCTGTTCGGATCAGACCACCTTTTTGACCAAGTGGTATCAGAGTCCAAGGTTATGCGTCAGGCTAATTGGACACTCTAGTTTCTTTGAGATAGATTGTGTTGAAACGTGCACGATACCTATAATCAGAATCAACTTGACTCCCGTAAGTTGACTCCTAGGTAGAGCGTCTCCATAAGGTGGTCCGGGCTAGGGACCCAAGGTTGGAGGGATTATACACGTTTGCTCCTTAGAGTTAGGAGCATCTCCATAAGATGGTCTGGGTATGGGACTTAAGGTTGGAGGAACTATACATATTGACTTCAAAAGGTGTGGGTCTAGCTTGCATGTCCAAGATGGAGTGCAAAACCTGTGGTTGGCACCCAGTAGTCGTGTGGACGTGTGAGTTTAACTCTGTGTTCGTATGGATTGAGATGATATTATGTTGAGTCTCTTGATTGCTTGGACACATCCGAATATGAGCTAAGGTGGAAATTGTTGGGTTGTATTTTGAATCCGGTAGAGATATGCGTTTAAGATTGTCGTGGCTGATGACGACATAAAGGAAGTTGATTACAAAGTTTAGTCCCACATCGGATAGAAAGTGGAAGGATGATGTATAGATATATGTGATTGGTCCATGACTTAATAAGGAAATTTTCTTTCAAGTTATATGGGCCATGTCTAATATAATACCTCATGGATCATGTTGATATATGTGTTAAGTGTTATTGGGCTTTAGTCCCACATTGCCTAGAATGATAGGAGAGGAGGCTAGCCTCTCCTATATATATGTAGTCTCTATTCCAATAATAATCAATCACTTAAAATCTCTACATGGTATCAGAGCCTAAACTTGCTTAGAATACCGTCAGAGCCACATTTTTCACACAAACCCTACCCCTAACCTCGCCCTCCTTTTCCTCCTCCTACGCCGCCGCTGCCGCTGCTCCCGCAGCCACCGCAGCCGTTGCTGAGCCGCTGCCGTTGCGGCTGTGCCGCTGCCATTGCTATGCCGCTCCCGCTGCTACTGCCGCTGCCGCTGCGGCTGCTACTGCCGTTGCTGCTGCCGTGGGTGCCTCCGTGCACACCACTTTTAAGGCTCCTACTGTGTAGGTCAGCCTAAACTTGAGATTTATCTCATCTGTGGCACCTACGGTGTAGGTAAGCCTAAACTTGAGATTTGTTTCATCTGTGGCACCTACAGTGTAGGGAAGCCTAAAATCGTTCTTGAAGATTTATCTCATATGAGATTCTCAAGGAGATGCTGATGATGCCTAGATCCGATGAAACCAGACATATTCGGATTTAGGAGAGGACGACGAGGACAAGCGTGAGTCGTGGAGCAAGTGTGACGTGATCAAGAAGAAGCATCGATGGAGGCGATCCTCAAGAAGCTGGATGCTGACGATGTGGCGACGTTGATGAAGTTGATAAAGGTGTCGGCTGTGATAGCACGACACAAGCGCCGCCAAAGTTGGAACTACCCTCCATCGATCTGAAGTTGGATGGACCATCCACCTATCTGAGTTGGTCACGACGGGTGAGAAGAACCCTTGCAGGAAAGAACCTAGAGGGATTCTTGACGGGCGAGAAGACAGAGCCGAAAGAGGGCTCGACAGGACGCGACGAGTGGAAATCCACTCATATGGTGATTTACATCTGGCTTCTCAATTCCTTAGTCCAGTCTATTGCTTCCACAGTAGATGGCATTGAGATGGTGAAAGACGTATGAGAGAAGTTAAGGAGAACCTATGATGGCATGGGAAACAACCTACGGATCTTCCAGATAAAAGGGAAAATCGATGACACCGTACAGGCGGAGAAGACGGTGCAGGAGTACGCTACGGAGTTGGAGCGTCTCCGGCTGGATTATGATCACTCCTCGAAACGGGCAAGCTGCGGGGACCCGAAGTGCAAGGAGAGACGTGTGTCTGCAGGAGAGGACGATGAAATTCCTCAAAGGGCTGACTGCTGCATTTGCACAGAGGACAGCCTTACTCTTCGCCCAACCAGAGATCCCTAGTCTTGAGGAGGCTATCTCAGCCATGATCCAGGAGGAGATGCGGATCAGACTACAGACAGGGACAGATGGTCCCTCCGAAGCAAAGTCAGCACTAGCAGCTGCTAGCTCGGGCGACACAAGATCCAAGGGAGAGCTCTGGCAACAAAATCGACAGTGCTACAACTGCGGGGAGATGGGCCATTATCGATATGCTTGTACCAAACCACATAAGGAGGGAGACTCAGGTGGTGGACGAGGACGATGATATATTGGACGTAGACGTGGTCGAGGAGGCCGAGGAGGAGGCCGAGGAGGCTATCGGGAAAATTTGCTGGTGGCAGACGGGAATGGAGGAGCTGGTGGCACCTTTACTGAGGAGGATCAGGCACTGCTGGACCTGCTGGAGAGAAAGCAGAGAGCATCGACCGAAGGAGACAGGAGGAGCGGAGCAGAGGAGACATCCACCCCATTCTTCGGATGCAACGCCGCTATGTATGCTCACCCATCAGAAAGTACTGACGAGTCACTCGCTCTTGCATCTATGTCTTCCCTTAAAACGTCTGTGAAACCTATATTTTGTGATTAATTAATATTAGTGTTTTAGTATTATTATTAGTATTTCTATTATTATTATTATTATTATTATATTTTTCTGAGTGTAAATGATTTCAAAAAAATTATACATGGATTTTTGAGTCCAGACCCAGACCCGAGCCTGAGCCGAACCCAATTCCATTTCTTTCCCTTCCTATTAAATCTGATTTGGGTTAATATGTTTTTATATAAAAAAAATATACGTTTGAGGAGCTGGTCCACGAGGGACCAGCAACCCCCTCTCACACGTTCAATAGTCAAGCCCCTATTTTTCTCACCCTTTCTAAACTCCTCTCCACTCATTCATTTTGTTTCCCCCACGTTCTGGAGGAGACTTCTTCTTCTCCTTCTTCATAAACCCACAACTCATTTTTCTTTCTCTCTCACTCACAGAAGGAAAAGCTCCCCTCTCTTCTCCTCTAGAGAAGCAACTCTCTTCTCCCCACAATCTCTGCTCCCGACCCCCTGTCCTCGGCCCCGCTCCCCGCGAGCGCGCCCCTTGCGCGGCCGACCCCCTTCGCGCCCCCGCGCCGAGCTCCCCTCCGGCCCGCCGTCGCTGTCGCCGCCCTGTGCGTGCGGCCGAGCTCCCCGACCACCCCCGTCGGCCTCCGCCGCCGGATCCCACTCGCGCCGAGCCGCGTGGCCGAGCCTCCCCGTGCGGCCTCCTCCCCGCCGACGGCCGCGCCGACCCGCGCCACCCCCTGTGGCCGCTGCCCTCTGGCCGAGCACCCCCGCACTCTTCGTCGCACGTCTCCCCGTGCGACTTCTCTCTGGCCAGCGCCCCTCTGGCCGATTTTCTCCCCTGATCCGCTGATTTGTAGCAGCGACGCTGCTGTTCCAGCGCTGACCTGGGAATACTTTACTGTTCGGAGTTTCTATTCTTTCTATAATTTCATCTGAGAGCTCTAGCCGAGCAACCTGAGGTATAACCCCTGTCCCGCCCATTTTTATTATAGTCTATGATGAGAAATGGTCCCCGGTTCCCTTTGGGAATTCGGTGTTAGCGACGTCGTATTTTTCGGGAACCTTCGGAAAGGTTCTGTGGATTATTTTGGGATTTCCGGAATATTTCGGGAATTGGTTTTTTGGTATATTTTGGCTTCCCGGATTTTTTCGGTAGCGTTCTGTGACGTTTTTGGTTTGGAATCGGACTTCCGAAAATTATTCGGGTCGTTCCGATTATTCTGTGGATTGGTTGTGGATCTTTATATATATACATATTTTGGGGATTCCCTGGTTTGGGATTTGCAGGAAAGTATCGGCACTATTTCCCAGTTTTTGGGTTGACAAAAAACAAAGGAGATGTTGCCGGATTTTTCCGTAAATTCTAGATTATTTTAAAAATGAATTTAAAATGGATTTCGGAATTTTATTTGATATTTGGTTTTGGGTGACGACCGTATCGGTCAATGGACCCGGCTAAGTGCAAACGAAACCGGCTTCGCCCGGACGTTGAGGCATTAGCCAAGTTGAGGATTGGACCATATCTGAGACTTATTAATTATCTTTATTTTTACTATTAAATTCTGTTTATATTTTATTAATATTTCAGTTTAGGACTAACGGCGGTTTTGTCTTATTTCAATTTATGTAAATAAATTGTAATGGGCATAAGCCCAGCTGGCTGTGGTCTGTAACTGTAATTGGTAGCTTAGATTTTAATTGTTGGTTTTTGCGAGTTTTTTCTATTTAACGAGTAAAATGAATAAAAAGTATTTTCGTATAAAATTAACTAAGATTTTCTCACCTAAAATTGGCAAGTTTCTATTTAATTAAAAATCATGTATTTCTCACTAAAATAAGGAAATTAGCTTTATATTTATATACTATGAAAATACCAAGTTTTAACAAATAATCTGGCATCGACGATGTTTTCCGAATTCAAAAAAATATAAAACAATCTTTTTCCCTCGTATTAAATCAACGCACAATAATCGTATTTTCTGTGTTTGGTTAATTAAAAGAATTAAAATTGGATTAGGACGCCAATAGAGATTTCAACTAGCGTAGCTAGATTTGTAAACCTGAAATCTGAATCAATTTCTCGAATGTAGGAATTCGAGGACGATTCTGATTTTCGTCTCGAAGTCTTCATCCTCTCCAGTCAAGTTCATTTTTGAGGCAAGTACATTTCGTGTTAGTTTACAATTATTTAGTAATCGTTTTATTGCAAGTTTAAACCACGATGCAACACGAGCACTGACTGTAACTACTGTAACTATTGGGGACTGGGGGAATAGTGTAATGAGTATGACCATACTGTAACTTTACTGTAACAAATCCCATATCCTTTACTGTAACAAACCCAAGCCGGTCATATTTCATTACCTATTCACATCACAGAACTGTAGCTGTTTTAAAACTGTAACTGCTTAAATTATTGATTTCAAAACTGTTTAAAAGTGCATAATTCTATTATTATTTCAATTGTCAAATTAGCATGAATTGTACTTTGCTCCTCCTGACTGGAGATACATTTTTAGGGAACATTGAGGATGCTGAGCTGTTATACTATACAACAGCTAATTTGACCCGGTTCTGTACCATGTTGGAGGACGCAAGACTTGAGGCCGGCGAGCCGAACACGTAGTTAGATTTTCTGTTTCTAGATTGGTTGTTTAGAATTTTGTAATTTGACTTCAGCTTTTAATTCAGTTCTTTCACATTCCAGTTGTACTTATTTCAAGTTTAATAAAATTTTATTTTTCGAATTTTGAGTTGTGACAAATTTAGATGTTGTTGTGGATTACCTGCTAATGGAACAGCTTACTGCCGCCGTCTCAACAACGGTGCAGGCTGGGCATGATCCGGTTCGACCCAATTATTTGGGATCGGGTCGTGACATGTTTTTAGTGGTGGCCCATGTAGGTCCTACAACAACTTAGGAAAACATACCTAGAAACAATTAGAACACTAGAACATTGATTTGTCACGACATAGGACCGAATTATATATACATAAATATTTTTGTTTGATTATAGACTGGTAGGATACCTTGCTTATGTTTGTACCCTAAACCTTCCAGAATCTAACCAAGGATAAGACCAATCATGTTGGCGATGAGGTGTCATCTACGGATCATACCCCATCTCCTCAACCAAGTCCAGGGTTTATTCCCTCGCGGCTGATTGACCGTCCCCATGATGCATCCAGTGAAGTTTTCACTACACTGGCGAATCCTATCTCTTCTCAAACTGAGTTGCAATTCCTTGGTGGAGTATCCATTCCTGTTGCTCCACCAGTACCAGCAAACACCTCCCAAATGGTTGCCCTATTCCAAGAAATCCTGGAGTTCCAGAAAGCTCAAGTTGAAGCCCAGCAGGAACAGATGAATATCACGAGAGAAGACATGAAGAACGTCAATGATGTAGCCTTAGCTATCTTAAACCAAGTTGGAGCGGAACCTCGTCCTAGGAGGGATACCCCTGAACCTAGAAGATATTTGAGCCCTATCCGGCAGTCATATCGTAAGAAGCTATTGGTTTGTGACTGCTGTAAAGGCTCGGTCACCAAGCCAATATTTGTCGCAAAGATTGAGAAAATGTTTGGCATGTGGATCTGCTGAACATCGGGTAAAGGACTTCCCCTTATCTTTCCATCAAACTAGAGCACATATTCCAGCAACACCTGTTAGGCCACAACCTAGGGGCTCTTCCTATCCAGCCGACCTTGCCTCCTACTATAAGACATGATGCAGACTCGAGATTCATAGAAGAGGAAGCAGTTGGAGACTGCTCATGCAAGAGCCAGAGCCATGAGGATTAATACCTAGGACTGCTGAATAGCATTATCTATTGTTATAAGAATTTGTAACAGGATGTCCATAGATCAATCATAAGAGTTTTTGCTGTAATTCTTCACATGAATAAACTTCTTAGTTACACCTTTATGGTAGATGTTTCCCTGATAGTTTTCCCGGACTACCCCAGATCTAGACATAGAGTTCACTACTGATCTAGTCCCCGGCTCTTCCCTATTTCTAAGGGATGCTATAGAGTCAACCCGAAGGAGGCCAAGAAGATGAAGGACCAGATCAATGAAGGCTCTAGGATTTATCCAGGATAGAACTTCATCCTTGGGAGCGTCTGCCTTGTTAGTGCACAAGAAGGACGGAACTGTACGGATATGCATCGACTACCGGACGCTGAACAATATCACCATCAAGAACAAGTACCCTATGCCCCGGATCAATGCACTATTTGATAAATTGAGCGGAGCCATGGTGTTTTCGAAGATTGATCTTAGATCTGGCTACCATCAGATCAGGGTCAGGAAGGAAGATATTCCCAAGACGGCATTCAACACCAAGTATGGGCAGTTTGAATTCTTGGTCATGCCGTTTGGACTGACGAATGACCCTGTGGTGTTCATGAACCTCATGAACAAGGTTTTCCATGAATACCTAGATCAAATTGTCGTTGTCTTCTTCAATGACATTCTGATCTATTCAAAGACGGAAGAGGAGCATGAAGAGCACCTCAGGAAAGTTCTGGAAACTTTGAGGAAGGAGAAGCTGTATGGTAAGCTTTCCAAATGTGAATTCTTTCTAGACAAGGTGGATTTTCTTGGCCATGTTGTCACAGGAGAAGGAATTTCGGTGGACCTGAAGAAGATAGCCGCTGTTGAGAAGTGGTCTACCCCAAGCTCAGTTGCTGAAATCAGGAGTTTCTTGGGCTTGGCTGGTTACTACCGGAAGTTCGTGAAGGATTTTGCCAGAATTGCTGAGCCGGTGACGAAGCTCACTCGGAAGAATGAAGAGTTCATCTGGACGAAAGATTGCCAGGTATCATTCGAGGAGTTGAAGAAGAGACTTACCACTGCACCAATCCTTGCGCTACCCGCAGGAACTGGTGGTTTCTCAATCTACAGTGATGCCTTAGGTAAAGGACTGGGTTGCGTTCTTCAACAACATGGAAAAGTGATTGCTTATGCAACTAGGCAATTACGGACTCATGAGAAGAACTATCCCACACATGATTTGGAGCTTGCAGCGGAGATATTTGCATTGAAGTTTTGGAAGTATTATCTATATGGAGAGAGAGTGGAAATATATACAGACCATAAAAGTCTGAAGTATGATTTCACTTAGAAGGAGCTGAACATGAGGCAAAGAAGATGGCTGGAGCTGATAAAGGATTTTGACATCGATCTACAGTACCACCCGGGTAAGACTAATGAGGTCGCAGATGCACTTAGTCGATATCCTATGGCGATATTTTGACCAAGGAGCGGCATCTGCTAGAGGACATCGAGAAGCTTGGACTGGAGAGTATACCGCCTGGAAGGAAGGAGCTGGATGCTGATCCATTGTTGATGAAGTTGCAAGTGAGCTCGAGTCTGATAGACAAAATCAAGGAGATGCAGTTTCAAGACGAGACACTTTGCAAATTTAGAGATCAAGTGCTGGCAGGAACACTTGAAGGATTCTAAATCGCCAGTGACGGAGCGCTAAAGAATGGTACGAGGCTTTGTGTACCAACTGGCGAACTGAGGAACGAGCTGATGCAAGAAGCGCACCAGTCGCAGTATTCCATACATCCTGGAGCCAACAAAATGTATCGGGATATGCGTACCATTGTTTGGTGGTTTGGAATGAAGAAAGACGTGGCCAGATATGTTGCTAGATGTTTAATTGGTCAACCAGTGAAGGCCAGCAGACAGAGACCAACAGGTCTATTGCAGCCGCTTGACATTCCGGAGTGGAAATGGGAGCACATAACAATAGATTTTGTGTCGGGACTGCCTCGATCATAAGGAGGGAAGGATGCCATTTGGGTTATCATGGACTGACTGACGAAATCAGCTCACTTTATCCCCCTTCAAGGTTGGTCTATCCACCCAGAAGTTGGCAGCACTGTACATGCGGCACATCTACCGGATTCATGGAGTACCGATGGACAATCAGAGAGGACAATCCAGACGCCTGAAGACATGTCGAGATTTTGCGTCTTGAAGTTTAGAGGGTCTTGGGAAGATCATTTGCACTTGGTAGAGTTCTCTTACAACAACAATTACCAAGCCAGCATTAGTATGATCCTATTTGAAGCTCTCTACGGACGTCGTTGCCGTACACCACTTGCATGGGACGACGTAGGAGAAAGAGTACTGCTGGGTCCAGAGATGGTAACTGATGCAGTAGAGAAGGTGAATGCAAGTTCAGGATCGCCCAAGACAGACATGAGCATTGGGTTTGATAGTAGTAGTCGACCGGTGAAGTTGGAAGAAGGAGATAGCATTTCTGTGAAGTTTCTTCTACCAGAGGAACAAACAGTTTTGACGGAGCTGGGAATTGAGGCCAGGTACATCAGGCCATTTGAAGTTTTAAGACGAGTTGGAAGTAGCGTACCGGTTAGCTCTACCAGCTAATCTTGAGAGTGTGCAACGTCTTCTACGTATCACAGCTCAGACGCTACATTTCGGATTCGAGTCACATATTGGATAATTCAGAGCTGAAGATTGGACTCAACCTTTCAGAGCCAGAGAAACCAGTTGCAAGTGTAGTCAGAGGTGAGAAGAAGATCAGAATTTGAGCCATTACGTAAACTCCTATTCCTTATCTTTTCGTTCTAAACTTGACTGATGCTGCTAAATTAGCCTAGTTTTGCAAGCTATCTTTTTATCAAGCTTGATCATGACGGTATTTTATTGGGTGCACCCACTAAAATATTGTCTAATCAGGACCGGTGCATGATGGTCTGATCAACCTCGTATACTTTGGTTCGCTTTTGTATTGTCTACATGGATGATATCATAAATGAAACTTGTCCCTAAACCGTCTCATCCACGACTGCCTTGGAAATTCTTATTGTTGGACCAGAGTTACGGGCGCAGTACCCGTACCTGTTTGATTCTCCTACTCTGCCTTTTAAATTTCGAGGACGAAATTTTCTAAGGAGAGAAGATTGTGAAACCCATATTTTGTGATTAATTAATATTAGTGTTTTAGTATTATTATTAGTATTTCTATTATTATTATTATTATTATATTTTTCTGAGTGTAAATGATTTCAAAAAAATTATACAATATGGATTTTTGAGTCCAGACCCAGACCCGAGCCTGAGCCGAACCCAATTCCATTTCTTTCCCTTCCTATTAAATCTGATTTCGGTTAATATGTTTTTATATAAAAAAAAATATATATATACGTTTGAGGAGCTGGTCCACGAGGGACCAGCGACCCCCTCTCACACGTTCAATAGTCAAGCCCCTATTTTTCTCACCCTTTCTAAACTCCTCTCCACTCATTCATTTTGTTTCCCCCACGTTCTGGAGGAGACTTCTTCTCCTTCTCCTTCATAAACCTACAACTCATTTTCTTTCTCTCTCTCACAGAAGGAAAAGCTCCCCTCTCTTCTTCTCCTCTAGAGAAGCAACTCTCTTCTCCCCACAATCTCTGCTCCCGACCCCCTGTCCTCGGCCCCGCTCCCCGCGAGCGCGCCCCTTGCGCGGCCGACCCCCTTCGCGCCCCCGCGCCGAGCTCCCCTCCGGCCCGCCGTCGCTGTCGCCGCCCTGTGCGTGCGGCCGAGCTCCCCGACCACCCCCGTCGGCCTCCGCCGCCGGATCCCACTCGTGCCGAGCCGCGTGGCCGAGCCTCCCCGTGCGGCCTCCTCCCCGCCGACGGCCGTGCCGACCCGTGCCACCCCCTGTGGCCGCTGCCCTCTGGCCGAGCACCCCCGCGCTCTTCGTCGCACGTCTCCCCGTGCGACTTCTCTCTGGCCAGCGCCCCTCTGGCCGATTTTCTCCCCTGATCCGCTGATTTGTAGCAGCGACGCTGCTGTTCCAGCGCTGACCTGGGAATACTTTACTGTTCGGAGTTCCTATTCTTTCTATAATTTCATCTGAGAGCTCTAGCCGAGCAACCTGAGGTATAACCCCTGTCCCGCCCATTTTTATTATAGTCTATGATGAGAAATGGTTCCCGGTTCCCTTTGGGAATTCGGTGTTAGCGACGTCGTATTTTTCGGGAACCTTCGGAAAGGTTCTGTGGATTATTTTGGGATTTCCGAAATATTTCGGGAATTGGTTTTTTGGTATATTTTGGCTTCCCGGATTTTTCCGGTAGCGTTCTGTGACGTTTTTGGTTTGGAATCGGACTTCCGAAAATTTCGGGTCGTTCCGATTATTCTGTGGATTGGTTGTGGATCTTTATATATATACATATTTTGGGGATTCCCTGGTTTGGGATTTGCAGGAAAGTATCGGCACTATTTCCCAGTTTTTGGGTTGACAAAAAACAGAGGAGATGTTGCCGGATTTTTCCGTAAATTCTAGATTATTTTAAAAATGAATTTAAAATGGATTTCGGAATTTTATTTAATATTTGGTTTTGGGTGACGACCGTATCGGTCAATGGACCCGGCTAAGTGCAAACGAAACTGGCTTCGCCCGGACGTTGAGGCATTAGCCAAGTTGAGGATTGGACCATATCTGAGACTTATTAATTATCTTTATTTTTACTATTAAATTCTGTTTATATTTTATTAATATTTCAGTTTAGGACTAACGGCGGTTTTGTCTTATTTCAATTTATGTAAATAAATTGTAATGGGCATAAGCCCAGCTGGCTGTGGTCTGTAACTGTAATTGGTAGCTTAGATTTTAATTGTTGGTTTTTGCGAGTTTTTTCTATTTAACGAGTAAAATGAATAAAAAGTATTTTCGTATAAAATTAACTAAGATTTTCTCACCTAAAATTGGCAAGTTTCTATTTAATTAAAAATCATGTATTTCTCACTAAAATAAGGAAATTAGCTTTATATTTATATACTATGAAAATACCAAGTTTTAACAAATAATTTGGCATCGACGATGTTTTCCGAATTCAAAAAAATATAAAACAATCTTTTTCCCTCGTATTAAATCAACGCACAATAATCGTATTTTCTGTGTTTGGTTAATTAAAAGAATTAAAATTGGATTAGGACGCCAATAGAGATTTCAACTAGCGTAGCTAGATTTGTAAACCTGAAATCTGAATCAATTTCTCGAATGTAGGAATTCGAGGACGATTCTGATTTCCGTCTCGAAGTCTTCATCCTCTCCAGTCAAGTTCATTTTTGAGGCAAGTACATTTCGTGTTAGTTTACAATTATTTAGTAATCGTTTTATTGCAAGTTTAAACCACGATGCAACACGAGCACTGACTGTAACTACTGTAACTATTGGGGACTGGGGGAATAGTGTAATGAGTATGACCATACTGTAACTTTACTGTAACAAATCCCATATCCTTTACTGTAACAAACCCAAGCCGGTCATATTTCATTACCTATTCACATCACAGAACTGTAACTGTTTTAAAACTGTAACTGCTTAAATTATTGATTTCAAAACTGTTTAAAAGTGCATAATTCTATTATTATTTCAATTGTCAAATTAGCATGAATTGTACTTTGCTCCCTCCTGACTGAAGATACATTTTTAGGGAACATTGAGGATGCTGAGCTGTTATACTATACAACAGCTAATTTGACCCGGTTCTGTACCCTGTTGGAGGACGCAAGACTTGAGGCCGGCGAGCCGAACACGTAGTTAGATTTTCTGTTTCTAGATTGGTTGTTTAGAATTTTGTAATTTGACTTCAGCTTTTAATTCAGTTCTTTCACATTCCAGTTGTACTTATTTCAAGTTTAATAAAATTTCATTTTTCGAATTTTGAGTTGTGACAAATTTAGATGTTGTTGTGGATTACCTGCTAATGGAACAGCTTACTGCCGCCGTCTCAACAACGATGCAGGCTGGGCATGATCCGGTTCGACTCAATTATTTGGGATCGGGTCGTGACAACGTCAGACTGGATTATCGACTCAGGAGCATCTCGGCATGTGACCGAAAACGCTAGTGAGTTTTCTTCATACACTCACCTAGTACCAGCAGACACCATTCAGACTACAGATGACACTTTCCAACCAGTGGTCGGTAAGGTGCACTCCATCTCGGCATGTGACCGAAAACGGTAGTGAGTTTTCTTCATACACTTAAATGCCGCCGTCTCAACAACGGTGCACTCCATCCTTTCCAGTCAATCTCATGTCTATTAGTTCTATAATTCTCCAACTAAAATGCACTGTTTCTTTTGATATTCCTAAGGTGATCTTCCAGGAGAAAGGGACGGGACGAAGACTTGGGACTGGCACATGGCATGAGGGACTGTGGTACCTAGATCGAGAAGGACTGGACTCAGCATTGATATCTATGGCAGAGAAGGCTGGAATGTGAGAGCTGCAGCAGAGGATTGAAGATACTTTGATACTTCATCATAGCAGGATGTGACATTCTTCTTTTGATACTCTAAGTAAGTTGTATCCAGAGATGTTTGCAAAATCAAATAAACAAAAATTAGTAAGTGATGCATGCGAGTTAGAAAAGCTTACTAGAAGCTCATATGTTGGTACTGGTCATAAGATTTCTCTTGTATTTGAGGTAGTACATTCTGATGTTTGGGGTCAATGTGCTACTAACACTATGAATGGATATAAGTACTTTGTCTTCTTTATTGATTGTGCATCTCGTGTCTCCTGGCTGTATTTAATGAAAAATAAGAGTGAAGTATTTGCTTGCTTTCGGGACTTCTATAAACATGTCCAGACTCAGTACAATGCAGTAGTGAAGGTACTGAGGTCTGACAATGGAACGGAGTACACTAATAGGACACTTGCAGAGTACCTGTCAGCACACGGAATACAGCACCAGACCAGCTGTGTATACACACCAGCACAAAGTGGAGTAGCAGAAAGGAAGAACCGACACCTTCTAAAGATCGCAAGAAGTATGATGATCGACATGAATGTCCCACAAAATCTATGGGGACATGCAGTTTTGGCAGCAGCTCAACTTATCAACATGATGCCTTCAAAAGTCCTGGGATGGAAGTTCCCATGCGAAGTATTACAAGGCAATAATAGTGGGATACTCCCACTAAAGGTGTTCGGGTGTGTGTGCTTTGTGAAAGACAACAGACCATCAGTTGGAAAACTTGACCCCAGAGCAGTCAAGTGCATCTTCGTGGGCTACTCAGCGAATCAGAAGGGATATGTGTGCTGGAGTCCAGTAGAGAAGAAGAAGTTCGTTAGTATGGATGTCCACTTCCGAGAGCATGAGCCATATTACCGCCAGGAGGGAACTTCGCACAACACGCCTAATACTACCAGTATAAGGTGAGAGGGGGAGATGGAGAACTTGGTTGTAACCGATCTAGAAGTATGGCATAGAGGCACGGTTGAGGAGAAACATGAAGGTGAAGCAGAACAGGGGTAGGAAATAAGAAGTATCAGGCCTACGGTTCAGGGGGAGTTACTTACCTACAGCAGGAGAGAGAAGTAAACTGCGGGACCAGTACCTACAGTGCCAGTGCTAAGTCCCTTGCATGCGTCTGTCCCAACTCCTGAGACACCACCATCCTCCTCATCTACACCACCACCCTCCTTAGGTGATGTCATCCCTCCTACTTCTCCCATACCACTACCTACACGAAGGACTACTCGCAATAATGCGAAAAATACTCCGGACAGATATGGTTGGGACCTTGCTAAGTTTGTTTCTTATGATCATATCTCTTCTCATGGAGCATTTATAGCATCTTTGGATAGTATTACTGTACCTAACAATTGGCAGGTTGCCAAAAACGATCCAAAGTGGAAAGCGGCAATGCATGAGGAGTTGGGAGCTCTTGAGAAGAATCACACTTGGGAGCTGGTGAGACTGCCAGAAGGAAAAAGAGAGTCGGATGCAAATAGATTTTTACTGTGAAGCAGAACCCAGATGGACAGGTTGAGCGCTATAAAGCTCGACTGGTGGCAAAAGGATACAGTCAGACGTACGACATCGACTATGACGAGACCTTTGCACCAGTGGCGAAGATGAGCACTGTCAGGACCTTGATCCCCTTGGCAGCCAATGGAGGGTGGAAGCTACACCAACTGGATGTGAAGAATGCATTTCTTCATGGGAATCTAGTGGAGGAGGTGTACATGAAGATACCACCAGGATTCGACATCAAACAGACAGAAGACAAGGTCTGCAGACTGAAGAAGTCCCTCTATGGACTGAAGCAGTCTTCTCGAGCATGGTTTGACATGTTCAGGAGAGCAATGATAGGGATGGGATATCAGCAGATCAATGCTGATCACACTGTCTTCTTCAGACGAAGTGGAGGCCACATCACCATGCTTGCGGTATATGTAGATGATATGATTATCACAGGCGATGATGAGCAGGAGATCGCCCAACTCAAAGGAAAGCTTGGCAAGGAGTTCGAGGTGAAGGATCTTGGCCCTCTTCGATACTTCCTTGGGATTGAGATTGCTCGAGATAATGAGGGAATCGTTCTTTCTCAAAGGAAGTACGCACTGGACCTGCTTACGGAAACGGGGATGATGGGATGCAAACCAGCTACGACACCGATAGACCAGAAGTTCAAACTGGATGCTGAAGTTGGAGAACCAATTGATCGGAATAGATATCAGATATTGGTGGGCAAGTTGATCTACTTGAGCCACACTCGACCTGATATCAGCTTTCCGGTCAGTGTAGTGAGCCGCTACATGCATGACCCCCGGAAGGGTCATATAGACGCAGTATACCAGATTCTGAGGTACTTGAAGGGAGCCCCCGGGAAGGGACTGATCTTCAGAAGAAATAATCATGTAAGCATCGAGGGCTATTGTGATTCTGACTGGGCTAGCTGTGCTGACGACAGGAGATCCACATCGGGCTACTGCATATTTGTAGGAGGCAACTTGGTCTCTTGGAGGAGTAAGAAGTAGTCAGTGGTGGCCAGATCAACAGCTGAAGCAGAGTATAGAGCCATGGCCTTGGGAGTCACAAAACTATTATAGTTGAAGAATGTACTGACGGAGCTAAAGCTGGACCAGGGAGCCAAGATGAAGCTATGGTGTGACAACCAGTCAGCTATTAGTATTGCCAACAATCCAGTGCAGCATGACAGGACCAAGCATATCGAGATTGACAGATTCTTCATCAAAGAAAAGCTGGAGAAAGGAGTACTAGATCTGGGCTACGTTCCAACCAAAGATCAGGTAGCAGACGGACTGACAAAGAGACTTAGTTCTATTAGCATGATGAGAGGATGTGACAAGATGGGTTTAGTGAATATCTTTCGCCCATCTTGAGGGGGGGAGTTGATATATGTGTTAAGTGTTATTGAGCTTTAGTCCCACATTGCCTAGAATGATAGGAGAGGAGGCTAGCCTCTCCTATATATATGTAGTCTCTATTCCAATAATAATCAATCACTTAAAATCTCTACATATCAACCCCAGTTCAGGGCACAACGTGATTCCCAACGGCTAATGTTTTTTTGGTTATAGCTCCAGTGAATCAATCGATACCGACACATTACCGACCAAAGAGAGAGCCTTTTTGGTTAAAAATTTCAATGAGGCAGCCTTTTAGTTTACAAATTTCAATTGTATATAATCTATAACGCCATATTTTTATCAGGTTGGGCTGGATATATATAGTTTTTCGTATCCAAACACTTTCATATCCCTATCGTTGTGGATACACATATCCAAATCGCATCTGCTCAAATTCCACTAGTTGGGGACTTTACAGGAGTGTCAAGTGTCAAGCATTTGGGTCTCTGGAAGATTCCAACAAGGAGCTTACTAAGAAGCGGAACATGATATGCTAACTAGATACATATGCCAATGTCTGTATATGTAATGTATAATTGAATGAATACAATAAACTCTTGTGTCAATGTATGGCTAAATTTGTAATGACATGTAACTATGTTATCTAGGCTTAACGTCTTTGATATCCAAGTGTCTACGTTAGTGTTAAATTGCGATGACATCACGATTTGTTGACTTGATGTGTTCAAGTGTTCTCGTGTATGCCAGCAAGAAATACTAGAATTCCACACTTGATACATTCGCCATAAAGTTGTAAGGGTTGGTCTTCAGTTTTTTATTTGAGAATGAATTCATGGAAAAATGAAATTATAATTGAATTGTTTCAATTTCTGTTTAGGGAGTATCCTTTCCTGTAAAGGATTTCCTGGTAAAAGTTAGTGCATTTTCTATGTTAGCATAGCTTGTCATAATTCTGTACTTTTGTAGATCCAGTCGAAATATGTTGTCCACGTTGATGGATATTTTTTTCTCTGGTATCTTCATTATAGGCAATGAAGGTGGAGAACATGGTCAAAATAAAGGAGGAATTTGACTATAAAAGCCTTTGCAGGAATCTCCAAATTGAGATTGATAAGTTAATTGCTGAAAATGAAAGGCAACAGAGAAATTTTGAAGACCAAATTGAGATAATAAGAGCAGAAGCCCACACTCGTGTGGAGGAGGCTGATAAAAATTACACGAGTGCACTCGAGGTCAGTTTTCTATTTATTATCTAATATAGGATGCGGAAATCTTCCATGCTACTGTTATTACAAAGTGCAATTTTTGTTACGTTTTGTACCTGATAACTTGTCCACTGGCTTATATTGACCCATATAATCGAGATACTGGAAATGTGATGTACAGCTGAGGGTGACATCATCATTGTGGCCACCAAGCAGTCAATTCCCCTTTATGTTTTCTAATGATATATTTATTGTGATCGCTTTGTAGTTTTTTTCACAAAGATAAACTAAATCTTTTTTTCTTATGATTTTTTGTTCTAACTTGAGATTGATAGCACTCTAGATTATGTTCTTAGTTGAGTCGCCATTGTTTAACTGAATGTACTTTGCTTTGTGGCTATTCATATTTCACTGTTGTAACATTTTAGCATGGAGTCTGCTGCCATTACTGTGCAGAACATGTATTTTCCTCACTAAGAAGTGACTCAGATCAATTGCACTACAATGAAGAATTTATCTTATATTCTCTTCAAATGAAATATTACATAAAGCAGCATTCGATATTTTCTGTTATCCATTTTTTCTCAAACTATTAAATCCTTGGACTCTTGGATTTCTGTTTAACATAAGCATTATGTATTACTATGATGGTTATTCCATTAATCATGGAGTAATGGGGCAGATCTAGTGAATTTTGCAAATAGAGATACTTGCTGATTTTTCTTTAACAAAATAATAAAGTACCGTATATTACAGTAAACATCTTATGTAGGTTATTATGAATCATAATAGGCCGATAGCATGTTAAAGGCCCTGCCACTCTGCCACTACTCCAAAACTCTAGAAAAACACTAGATTGTAGCGAGGTTTAGGGTTATTTTCTAACAAACATGATCTTTTTTTTGGTATGGCTGCTGTGGCAAAAGTTTTTCAAAAGGGTGATTTGGATGTAGATATAGTAAATGATAGTAGTAGTTGACTATGGTTTTATTAGTAGAAGTCCTATGTTTGAAACATTTTATTTGGCAACAAATAGAATCTAAGTGGTTGATATTCTTATCTATAATTAACCTATCTTTTTCTTATATATATATATCTCCACAAATTTGAAATCCTTGAGAATCTTTAACTAGCAATTTTTTTCGTCAATAAATGTCTCTCCACAAATTTGGTTATTTAGGGAGGCAAAATATGAAGTTTGTTGGTGTTTTTGCCTTTAGACTAGGAAATATAGTCCCACATCGGCTACACCAAATGGTGAGTTTCTCACCATGTGGGAGTATTTTTCTAGAAAGAAAAGGATTAATTCCAACAAGGATGCAAGTTGATTTTTGTTGTGCGGACTCGGACTCGGACTCGGACTCCAGGTTGTCTCGTGCATGCACGGGAGTGTTCGGGGGGCAGGCGTGGACTGGCACACTACTATGCTGATTGTGGGATGATCTAAAATATCAAACTCTATTTTTGAGTATTGGTTTTTAGTCCCACATCGGATAGAAGAAAAAAGGTGAAGTCTCACTCCACTCTATAAATAGAGTCCTTTGGCCTCCTTTGGAAGATGTACCAAGAAGAGAGTTAAGGGAGTCCGTAAAGTCCAGGAAGCCCCGTTCAAGTCTCAAATATTGATTTACGAGCGTTCCAGAAGTTCTTCGTGAACTTGCTGGTTCCTGGAAACAGATCGTGGTGGGACGAATCTTGCTTTGAGCAACGATGATCTTAATCATCCCAGCAAGAACCTTTTCTCTTCTTCTTTCTTATTTCTTCTCTTTTCTCTGAGTTGTAACTCAGTTCTGTCCGTCAGCAACTGCGACTGCGAGGAAGAACGCGAGATTTATTTTCTGATTATTGTTGCTTTTGTAATCAGATTTATATTATAGTGTTACTCGTGGATCTCGAGAATAATCAGAAGGGGAACGTTTGTTTGAACCTCTGATCTCGACATCTAGTTCTACCATCTTTGATCAAGTCCCGGGACTAACAATCTCAAAGCAAGATCCTTATAGATGGAGAACAGCCGTGCGAAACTTCTGGATACAAGTTTCAACAAACTTGAGAAGTTCGATGAGAATCATTACAACTCTTGGAAGAGAAAGGTATGCATGAATCTACAACTGGCAGAGGTAGACTACGTTCTGACAGAACCAGAACCGGAGATTCCAGACGAGGATGATGCTACTGTTCGGACAGTTGCGATTGCAACCGCAAAGCAGAACAAATGGAGGAGAGACAACAATCTCTGCAAGCTGATGATTTTGAACTCTATGGAGGATACTCTGGCGGAGTCATACAGCAAGACGACCATGCTAAGGTCGTCTGGGAGTCTCTAGAGAAGCATTATCAGGCGGATGAGAACCGCAACAGGATCCATGTGACTGAGAAGGTTTGGAACATGCGATTTGAGGACGACAAGGCGATGTTGCCTCAAGTCAAGGAGTTCCTCAAGTTACGTCAAAAACTTGAGGACGATAGCATGCCACTTGTCGACGCTTTTGTCGTAGGGGGTATAGTTGCCAAGCTTCCGTCAGGATGGAGCAGTTTTATCTCAGACATGCACATGAGAAGATGCAAATCAGCCTGGATCAACTACTTCACAACATCAATGTTAGAGATGAGTTGATGGCTAAAAACAATTGGACACGTTGTCTAAACAGTTGGCAGAGGCCAACTTGGTGCATGTGGGGACTCCAAGGGGAAGCATAAGGTTTCTCACAACCAGAAGAGAGAAGGACTTCAACCATCTGAAGGTGAAGTCGGCTTCGTTCAAGTCAAAGCCAAAGCCCAAGTCAGATGTGACTTGCTTCAACTGTGTAAAGAAGGGCCACTATCGTAGAGACTGTAGATCAAAGTCCAAACAGATAGAGCAAGGTGAGCCTAACAAGGTTGCCATGATTGTGCAAGTTGCCACGGCTGGTGTTGACACCGACTGGTGGGTGGACATGGGTGCATCCGGCCATGTTTGCTCTAATAAGGAGTTGTTCCCACATACAAGCCTATATCTGAGAAGGTTATGGTGGACCAGACACAAGCTGAAGTACTGGGGACAGGAACGGTGGTACTGAACCTGACTTCGGGGAAGTCGCTGACGCTTCAAGATGTGAAGCATGTACCGGTGATAGCCAAGAACCTGGTCTCTGGAAGTCTGCTATGTAACGCAGGCTTGAGGATGGACGTCAATGCTGGGCAGATGTGATGTCCTACAAAGGAACATACTTCGGAAAAGCTTATTGTACCGAAGGGATGTTCAAACTTCAACTTGTAACTCCTGCAAAAATGATTAATGCAGTTTCTTCTTCTGGTTATTCTCTTGAGTTATGGCACAATAGACTAGGACAAGTTCATTGTAAAAGAATAAGCAAAATGTCTAGTTTAGGGCTTATATCCAAATGTGGGGGTAAGGAGGTGGAGAAGTGTGAGGTTTGTGCACAGACAAAGATCACTAGAAAACCGTTTAAACGTGAATCTAAGTACAGACCTTCTGGAGTTGGTACACTCAGATATCTGTGACTTCAGACAGTTCTCCACAAAGGCCAAGATGAAGTATTTTATTACATTCATCGATGACTACTCGAAGTACGCATTCGTCTATCTGCTCAAGTCTAAAGACGAAGCATTCGAGAAGTTCAAGGAGTTCAGGGCTGAGACTGAACGTCAAACTGGGCAACAACTCAAGAGACTCAGAAGTGATCGAGGCGGAGAGTACAGTCTATTGAATTCACATCATTCTGCAAAGAACATGAATTGTCAATGAGACAACTGCTCCGTATTCTCCTCAATCAAATGGAGTAGCTGAAAGGAAGAACAAGACGTTGACAGAGATGAAGAACTCAATGCTGTTGAATGCAGGTCTTCCAAACTGCTTCTTGGGAGAAGCTGCGTTAACGGCTACGTTCATTCTGAACAGAGTGCCGTACGCAGGTTTTGAAGTCACTCATGAACTCTGGTTCAAAGTCAGACCCAACTTGAACGTCATTCGAGTATGAGGGTGCCTGACATATGTGAAGCTTCCGGACTTGAAGATTCAGAAGCTTGGGACAAGGACTACAAAGATGATCTTCTTGGGATATGCTGAGAAAAGTGATGCTCGGAGATTTTTGATGTTGAAACCAATCAAATCATTGAATCTCGCGACGTCGAATTCTTTGAAGATAATTTTGCGAGGCACAAGAACATTGTTATCGCGGACATTCCGAGAATAATGTGAGTGCACAGGCGGCTATCACTTCCAAAGAAGATGCAGTCCAAGAAAAAGAAATTGTCATACCAGAGACAATTGTTGAACCAGAACTCGTAGAACCCAGATCTAAGCGGGTGAGGAGACAGGACTTCAGAGATGAGTTCGTCACCTATTATGTGGAAGCTGATCCGCTTACCTATGATGAGGCGATGAAGACCAGAGACACTGTCTTCTGGAGGGAGGCTATCAATAATGAGTATGACTCTATAACCTCCAACAATACGTGGGTGTTGGTCGATCTGCCTGAAGGAGCTAAACCAATCGGATGCAAGTGGATCTTCAAGAAGAAGATGAAGGCCGATGGAACTATTGACAAGTTCAAAGCAAGGCTGGTAGCCAAAGGGTTTTCTCAGAAGCAGGGATCGACTACTTTCGACACATATGCTCCAGTAGTGCGGATGGCAACCATCAGGATGTTGATTGCTCTGAGTGCAATTCACAAGCTCGTCATACATCAGATGGATGTGAAGACAACATTCCTGAATGGAGAGTTGACCGAAGAGATCTACATGCAACAACCAGAAGGATTCATTGACAAGGGCTTGAAGACAAAGTCTGCAGGTTGGTGAGATCTCTATACGGTCTGAAGCAAGCTCCAAGATGTGGCACGAGAAGTTTGACAAAGTCATTAGATCAAACGGCTACATTGTCAGTGAGACGGACAAATATGTTTACACAAAGTTCGCTGACGGGAGAGGAGTCATCGTTTGTCTATACTGGACGACATGCTGATCCTGGGTACGGATCTAGCACGTGTCACTGAGACAAAGAAGTCCTCTCATCTAAGTTCAGTATGAAGGACTTAGGGGAAGCTGATGTTATTTTAGGGATAAAGATCATCCGGACAGACACTAGAGTGGCGCTGTCACAGTCTCATTACATTGAGAAGATGCTCACATGCTATGGATATCAGGATCTTCCAGGGATCGATGCTCCTTACAGTTGTGACAAGAAGTTGAAGCCAAATCCTAGGAAAAGCGTCAGACAGCTGGAGTACTCAAGCGTCATCGGAAGTTTGATGTATGCAACTACTGCCATAAGGCCTGACATAAATTTCGCCGTGGGATGCTGAGTCGATTCACGAGCAACCCAGGTGTGGAGCACTGGAAGGCCGTGAAGAGAGTTATGAGGTATCTCAAGAGGACTCAGAAGTATGCACTGCACTACAGCGGATATCCGACAGTAGTGGAAGACTTCAGTGATGCAAGCTGGTGTTCAGAAGCAGAGCGAAAGGTCCACAGCAGGATACATCTTTCCATGGGTGGAGCTGCTATATCGTGAAGTCGAAGAAGCAGACAATGCTCTCTCATTCCTCAATGGAATCTGAGTTCTTTGCACTGGCTGCTGCAGCAGAAGAAGCAGAATGGCTTCGGGAGCTCATGTATGATCTTCCAGTAGTTGGTGCACAGATTCCGGCGGTACCGATATACTGCGACAACCAGATAGCTGCAGCAGTGGCATTAAATGATCTCTTCAATGGTAAGAAGAGAACTGTGCGATTGAGGCACATGACGGTGAATGATCTGATAAAGACTGTAGTCATTACCATGATTGATATTCGGAGTCAGAAAATCTGGTCGATCCGTTCACCAAAGGTCTCAAGCGCCAGCTGGTCGAGGACACAGCAATTATATGGGCTCGAAGATGATGTGATATTCTGTCTTTGTAATTCTACCATAAAATTTTATGCTATTAGTTCAAAGAGAAATCTACTAGACTCTAACTTTTGGTTCAAAGAAGGACCACTGAAGGAGAGAATATCTGGAACAGTGGATAGTCCTTTGAGACATGAGGGGTTACGGACCCAGAACCACTGTTGTCTACTATCTGTTCTCTTAAAAGAACAAGTCCTGTGGGAGGATGGCTTAGACGCCTTAATGAGTTCTCAGGCATTTCGAATGTCTGGTGTGCTATACAGGAAGCACGGTAGCACAATAATACAAAGGAGCGTAAGGTCTCCATGCTACAGTGGGTGACACCACCAAGAGGTTCCTCGGTAAGGGTAATGCTCGGCTTTGCGAGTCATGTCACAGCGACATAGCACCGCATATAGGCAGGTAGCCTAATGTTGTAGAATGAAGAGTGGTAGTCAGCACTACAAAGAGGCCGGTGACCTCATGTTACAGTGGTGTGACACCACCAAGAGGTACCTAGAGTGGGTAAAGCCTCGGCTACGCGAGCCATGTCACAGCGGCGTAACACCGCAAGGAAGCGCAAGGCTTTAAGCTGGGTAGTTTGGCACTACAAAGAGGCTGGACCTCATGCTACAGTGGCGTGACACCACGATGAGGTGTAGCCTCGGCTTTGGGCCATGTCATAGCGGGATAGCACCGCAAGGAAGCGCAAGGCTTTATGCCAAAGGACTCTTTAAAAGAACTCACCTAGAATGTAGAAAGAGATTCAGGCCGTCTTTTGAGGGCAAACTTGTAGACGCCCAAGATACATACACTGAAACCAGGCATGCACAGGACCTTTAATGTGCAACCGGAAGCACAACTGATATCATTATGTGAGTAAAAAAATTGCAGTCATGTGCAGAATTCAAGGCTTAGTCCATTCTTGTATTATACTGTTATTTGACCATACGGAAAGATTCAAGTCGTCAGCGACATCTCTCCTAATGCATGATGGACAGTCACTGTGAGGAACGCTCAACCCATATATTGAGATATGTGGAGGATTGTTGGTATTTTTGCCTTTAGACTAGAAAGATAGTCCCACATCGGCTACACCAAATGGTGAGTATCTCAATATAATGCATTGCTTGTATTGAGGTGTGCACATGAGGTGTGGTGGGGCACAAGTGTGTGCCATGTTGGAGTATTTTCCTAGAAGGAAAAATGATTAATTCCAACAAGGATGCAAGTTAATTTTTGTTGTGCGGACTCGGACACGACTCCAGGTTGTCTCGTGCATGCACGGGCGTGTTCGGGGGGTAGGCGTGGACTAGCACACTACTATGCTGATTGTGGGATGATCTAAAATATCAAACTCTATTTTTGAGTATTGGTATTTTAGTACCACATCGGATAGAAGAAAGGTGAAGTTCACCCCACTCTATAAATAGAGCCCATTGCCTCCTTTGGAAGATGCACCAAGAAGAGAGTTAAGTGAGTCCGTAAAGTCCAGGAAGTCCGTTCAAGCTCAAATATTGACTTACGAGTGTTCCAGAAGTTTTCGTGAACTTGCTGGTTTCTGGAAGCAGATCGTGGTGGGGAATCTTGCTTTGAGCAACGGTGATCTTAATCATCCAGCAAGAACCTTTCCTCTTCTTCTTTCTCTTTTCTCTGAGTTGTAACTCAGTTCTGTCCGTCAGCAACTGCGATTGCGAGGAAGAATGTGAGATTTATTTTATGATTATTGTTGCTTTTGTAATCAGATTTATATTATAGTGTTCCTCGTGGATCTCGAGAATAATCAGAAGGGGAACGTTTGTTTGAACCTCTGATCTCGACATCTATTCTACCATCTTTGATCAAGCCCGGGACTAACAAAGTTTTATGGAAGAAAATAGTTGTACGTGACATTATAAGAAAATCTAACATTCAGGAGGGCATGCGCTCCCCCTCACTTGTATTTCGTCCGTCTCTGCATGGTGGTATTGGTTCTAATAAAATTTACAAATATGAACTGATATTGGTTTGTTCCATATAAAATGGGTTTGCAACTACGATTAAGATATGGTTTGGTATTGTTGTTGTTTTCAAAAAGTGAAGCAACTTTTGAAAGCACCCTCTCCACTACTTTCAAAAGATGTCCCTAAAATGAACTTTCTTATCAAAAGAAATAAGCAGAAGCAACTCTAACCGAATTGCTTTTGTTGTTGCTTTTCAAATGGCAAAATATAAAGTTTTATGAAGTAAAATAATAGAAATTGTGTGACAACACAGGGAAATCTAAAATTAAGTGGGGGCATCCGCTCCAGCTCACCCGTATTTGGTTCGTCTCTGCATGGACTATTGGTTTTCTTAAAACCATGGAACATGGGAGTTGACTTCACGACAACGAATAACCAAGGTACAAATACTGAATAATAACACACAAGAACACAAACATACAATATAACATGGTTCAGCCAAGATTGGTCTAGGTCAACAAGGCAAGGAGAGAATACTTTATTGAATTAATGAGAGAAACTTTAGAATAGTTTGCATAAACAAATACTGTATCATGAAATCCTTTCGTACGAGATCTCCAACGAGATATCTCCTTCTCTCTCTAGATTCCCTTAGTGCTTCCTAGTTCTTAACAAACATAGCCTCCTTATTAGCCTCAAGTACTTATAACAAATTACATTATAAAAAAAACCTATTTGTATCTTCATATAATCCCTCAACAGGAATTTAATCCTAACTGTCTAAGCAACCACAAAATACTGACGAATCTGGCCTGAAAACAATTCCCCTGCATCTGTTGCTCTCGGGAATTATCAATATTCCATCAGAAAACCGGTCATGCTGTTCCTATAGCGGCTTTGGCCCATTTCACAAATCTGGGACTGCGATCAGGTGAGTATGACAGCCCATTAATGACAATAACAGATCATGTGAGTATGACAGCCGATTAATAGGTGAGTATGACAACCGATTAATGACAACAACAGCGTGTTATTCCCTCAAAAGTCCATCCTAGACCGCTGCCATTTTCTTCTGTATGTTGAGTGGCGAAGAATTTTTTGGAAGAACAATGACCCCATCTCTTTTAGAATTTATATTTCATACACCAGTGGAGTTTGAGTCAAAAACTCCACTAAACTCCACTGGGGGATGGCTGCCACCTTAAGGTTGGCAATTTGGGCTTGACCCGCCAACATGACTCGTCAACACGCCTTAATTGGTTTGATCAGCTTTAAACAGGTTCCAGTGTAAACTGGTTGATCTGTTTAACCCGATTAAATAACGGGTCGGAGTCGGGTTTATATGATGACCCGTTTGACATGTTTAGTAAACAAGAAATCAAAATATTTTGACCTTGCCACTTGGCTCATCAACATTGGACCTCCAAACAGCCCAAGGACAAACTGTCACTTTTTCTTTCAAGTAAATACTTGCTTTATCTAGGTAAAACCAAGGTTGTCCCCATCCCATATAGAGTCCGAGATGCACCCGCCCCCTTCTGTAATGCCCCGCTCCGCACGGTGCATTATGCTGAGTCGTTGATTCGAAGGGTTGTGTTGTCCCGAAATATGTATCGATACGAAGAGTTACGTTGACCCGAGGAACGCATCGAGTAAGATCGATGCAAGTGTTAAGTTGGCCCGAGAGAAAGCACCGAGTCGGTTCGAAGATTATAAGAAATTGAATCGATGCAACACACAAGTCCGCTTCGAACGAATATTGATTTTTTAGTTGGTTTCGTGTGCAGGCTATACGTTTACGTTGAAATATAAGAGGTCGATATTTTGCTTATTTGCAACGGTGTTCGCAAAACCAAACACCGCTCTCAACGGACTGAGGCACAGGCACGGTAAGCCAAATCGGTCGGATAATTCAACGAAGCACGAAGTGCTCGAATGGCTAAGTCAAAAGAATTGGCCGTGCAACAAAGTTAAGAAATCGAACCGCATCGGCTCGACGAAACGATAAGGCGTATCGGCTTAAGGTGGGAGGACTTTGACTCTTCTTTCCTACTTCTTCATCCCTAAGTAAAATATATCGTTGTATGCTAAGTTAACCTATCGAGACCACGAGCATGGCTCGATCGAGAGATGAACATTGTGCGTGTCGAACACTAGATGAACAATTGGAATAAAACGTACATCAAATGTACTAGTCACTATGGAACATTGAATATCGCAAAGGCGAGCGCCTCGGTGCGCAAGCCATAAGAACATGGGATAACTGTATCGACAAGTGCCTCAGCGCATGAGTCGTTCGTGCCTTCGCGCACGAGTTAGAAGGCTAGCACATTGAAAGACTATTGAGGCGAGTGTCCTAGTGCACGAGCCATGAATATTGAACACTAAGGCATAAGAACATATAAATACGATATCGAGGCGTGCATCGCATGCACGACTCGAAGAATAGAGAACAATTGTGTCAAAGCGTGCGTACGTGCACGAGAATCATAAAAGATGACTTCGTTGCAAAGAGAACAGTTGTGGCATGAATGTGACGAAACTGTCGAATGAGGCATGGTGCCTTGGAATGTTCGGGGCCTTCGTGTCGTTCATTTGACGAAAATTGAATCGGGATATGATGCCATAGAACATCGAAATGAAGAATGAAATCATACAAATAATGTGAGAACATAGAAAGAGCGAGAACATTGAAAGAATACAAGAAATATGGAACGATGCGAAGTCTGAGTTTCGGACTTAGATTATGTTTGGTTGTATGCTTAGATACGAGTTGCATGATCAAATGGACTGTAAATTAACCCGTGCACGGGTTCGTTTCCTCGAACATGCACGCTAGGGCATCGGGATGTTCTGTAATGTCCCGTTCTGCACGGTGCATTACGATGAGTCGTGGATTCGAAGAGTTGCATTGTCCCGATGAAATATCGATGCGAATCGATGCAAGAGTTACGTTGGCCGAAGGAAAGCTTTGAGTCGATTGGAATCTATGAATCGAATCGATGCAAAGGATAAGTCCCGTTTGAGCAATTGCTGATTTTAGTTGATCTGGTGTGCAGGTCATGCTTTTACGCTGGACGATAAGAGGTCGGCATTTTGTCTTATTCAGTAAAGTGTCCGCGAAATCAAATCTTCGCCTTGCAACGAATCGTGGCATGGGCACGGTAGGCCGAATAAGTCGAATAGTTCAACGGAATGGCTAAGCCAGGAGAGTTGGCCGTGTAACCAAGTTATGGAATCGAGCCGCTTCAGCTCGGCGCAAACGACAAGGCGTATCGGCTTAAGGTGGACGGGTTCTTGACTCTCTCTCCCTATTCCTTCACGTTAATAAATATATTCTTGTATGCCTAAGTTGCTATCAAGTTAGCGAGCGTGGCTCGAACGGTTAAAGGTCTTAGTGTGTGTCGAACATTAAGAATAGAACATTGAACAATTGAAGCGACGTGCATCAAGTGTACGGGTCGCAGTAGGGCGGTGATGGTAGAACATTGAAGGGCAATATCGAGATGTGCATCACGTGCACGACTCCGAGAACATTGAACACTAGGTCTAGAACATTGATTATGGCGTTAAGCGTGCCCTCGTGCACGGAAGCTACGAAATGACTAAGTAACTACGGAACTGCTATTATGAGAATAACTTATGAATGGAATGCGTGAGTATAAGTACGAGAAGTCTAAGCCATTGGACGTCATGCAACAATACGGATGTGTTGGGGCATAATGCCGATGGAACTTGAGATAGAGATAACGTGAATATGATTATGGAACGTGAGATTGGTTGGAATGATATGACTTGTTTGCTATGGCGCGTATTGCATGATCAATGGACTCGGATGGCCCGTGCACGGGTGCGGCTTCCCTCGAACGGTTACGACCGGGACACCGGGACCTTCGGCCTAGGAGGGAATTATGTATGGTATTTATGGTGCACATCATTTGGATGGGTTGCGACTGTCCAGTGTTGTGATAAGCTATGATATCAGTAAGTTTGGGATCCTTCGGATACTGGGCTAGCAACCCGTACTGGAGCGATCATAGGCTTACACATAAGGATGCCAAGTCCATTACGGTGCGAAACACCGTGACCTTCATATAGATATGACTGGTGGGCTGAGATTAGAGTTGGGTGCAGGCGCAGGACCTGCCACCCTTATGCATATGTCTAAGTTTATGGTTGGTTGGTTGCGTGAATTGTATGATTGCTTATGTAAAGTTCTAACTATTGCAGGCTAGGCAAAATGGGACGGAGATGAGCACGATCACTATATTTATGTTCATGTTATGTCTAACTGTATCTGTCGCAGGGACACGGTATTGGACACATTTATGATAAGGTGCTATGCTTGAATATTGCCATGAAACTGATCCTAAGGCTAAATAGAAAGATCACCAAATAATGTTGCATGTTTCACTAAATATATTTAGTGTTGGTTAGGTGCTAGTGGGTCTTGATCAGTGCAGCGAGGACGAAAGCACTAATCCCCCACTAGTTTGCTTGCAGGTTCAGGTTTTGTTCGGCTCGGGACGGAGCTTAGCTTGGACGCGCCGAGGCATGGAGTCCTTAGCGTTTCAAGAGGAGCTACCGCATTGGCTTTCGGACTTGTAACATGGAGATGTTCGGCCGAGGACTACTTGTTGGCTATAAAGAGGCATAATGTGTGGAACAATGTAATCCTTTGTGAGCTAGATAGATCATGAGCGTTGTAGTCAGTTGGCATATTTAGTTGGGCTATTCAAGCCTTTGTAATCTTCAATTCACTATTAATAAAAGAGATTTTTATTGTATACTCTATTTTCCTTCCGCTACTTATGTTATCAATTTGAGATAAACACTATGTGAACATGTTATCTTGCCTTGCACGAGCGCAACTCCAGGCTCGTGCGGCATCACGCCCCAGCGAAGACGATGGTTCGGGTGAAATCTAGCGAGGACGAGCGATTTTTCGGATCGGGACGTGACAAGTTGGTATCAGAGCGGTTCCATCCTTTGGACCGTAAACGAATCTATTTGATCCTCAGTTGCTTCGATATCGAAAATTTGTTGACTCTAAGTTTCCGCAACCGCATGGCTCATGGATCTGCTCGATGCTACATTGGATGTTCCATACAATAAGTCTATATTAAGTGCGTACGTCTGCCACAAGTATGTCGTGACTATCACGCTATCTTCGAGTGCCATCGGAGAATGTTGGTTGCACGAAGTGCAACGAGTTATGAAATGTTGGTTTTCCGAAGTGCAACAAAGTGCGAGTCATTGGTTGCACAAAGTGCAACGAATATGGTGATGTTGGTTGCATGAAGTGCAATGAGATACGTATTGTTGGTCGCACGAAGTGCGAAGAGATACGTGTTGTTGGTTGCACGAAGTGCAATTAGTCGATATATGAGGCGATGCGTGTTATGTGGCTATGTGAATGGTTATGTATTGTTGGTTGCACGGAGTGCAGTAAGTCGTGAATCGTTCGTTACATTGGTGCAACGAGTCGACATGGTATGATACATGTTGTATGGCTATGCGGATGGATAGCGATATGTTAAACGAGATTGAGTAATGACCTTAAGTATCGAGAATAAATCGTTGCACGAGTTGCAACGAGTGAGATTGGAAGATCGCAGATGCGATAATAACGAGTCGAGTTGGTCGCTAGGTCGAGTTTGAGTAGGCGAACGTTTATGTTGGCCGAATGTCGCGTGGAGCTTTGAATAAGTGAATGTTGCGTGTGCGATCGATATGATCGCTAAGGCATGGCTAGAATTGAATGAATGTCAAACTTAGACAAACGACCGTGCATGTTGGTCCAGTTATTGTACCAATTTGAGTAAGCGAACGCTTGAGCTGGGATCGAGAAAGATCGCCACACGGGATGGTTGATTGGGAAATAGATGTCGGACCTATGCGGAATGTGATGTCGAGTAATGACTTGATTTCGAGTGGTATATGCAATACCACTTGTGCGATCAGTGTAGCGACACATTGTATCGATAACGATAGGCTCGATTTCTGTGTGGTATATGCAATAACACTTAACGATAACTATGTTAAGCCATTTGGTGACTTGCAATGGAATGCATCTAGACGATTATTTCGATTACGATAGGTTTGTCCTCAGTGGACGTAGTGGTACCGAGACTCGAGTGGGAATGACTTGATAGAAGTCGATGCAAGTATGCTTCGATGAATTGAGTTGAATGATTATGTGCGAAGTCGTACCCAGGGATGATACGTCGGACGGGAAGTCGTTAAGTGTAAGTCGAATGATAGACTGAGCATAGCGAGGGAATGTTACGTTGAGGAAATAGTTGACTCAGTTGGGATTAAGTTAAGTCGATACGAAAATTGTTCGGAACGAGTTGAGTAGGTACGAAGTAATCGTGCAAGCGAACTCGAGTGAGCGGGAAGAGTCGGTAGCACGAATTGGAAGTGCGAGTTAGGGATATGGGAATGGATATATGAATTGGAAATTGTGTCGCGATGATGGTAGTTAGTTACAACTGAATGGATCTTGATGTGTGCAAGACTTGATTCGTATTCGAGTTCGGATAATGGCAGTGATTGCAACGAATTGGAGTTTACGAGAGAGGAAGATATTCAAGTTATGCATATCGACGATGGTATTGAGGCGTATCAAAGACGATATGCAATAACTCGGAGATACTCTGATCGAATGAACGAAATTATGTTGAGCATTGTTGTTGGATGAATAAGATGCAAGTTAAGTTGATGTCAGTTTGGATGACAATGATAGGAATGTTTCCGAGAATTTGAGAGTGGATGTATATTACTTGGATGAAACGAAAGTGTCTTGATTGCTTCGTGGATAACCACTACGTTGACATTCTTGTGTTGTGCGAGCGCATCACTAACCTCGCACATGCGTCACGTTGGATTTGGGGTGATCGTTCCGCGTGAGCGCTGACATGGTGATTCATGTCGCGGGAATGGTTGAACTCGAAAAATCAGGATGTGACAATTTGTATGCTTCAACTTGTGGTTTGATGTGAAGGTGAATTTGAGGATTGTTGCGATAAGCCTAGAGTGTGTCAAATATTGACCGTGAGTAAATAGACTTGTACACGAGGCGAACAAATATTGCTCGGTTAGCGATATTGTTAACGGTAGTGCATGAGTGATTCGAGTAGTAACGGCACGCAAGTGCATAAGTCATTCGAGTAGTAACGGCGCATCAGTTGTGCGGGAGTGGATAAATTGTGGATTGGTAAATTATGTCGGATTGGATAAAGTCTCGTAGGGATTGTCGGGAATTGATTTGGCTCCGCGATAGGATGAAGCATGGTTCGTAGTAACTGTCCCTCGTTGATGATTTTCAATTATTGAGCGTAGTTTCGGGCAGATGACCCAAGAAGACTTGACTGCCAAATCAAGTGAATGTTGAAGTTCTATAGGATGACCCAATGAAGTCGCATAAGAAATTTCGTCGAGGATGAAGGATGATATAGTGCATGTTGAGGATAAGTCTAAGCGATCGAGTATCGTGTTTCGAAAGTTAGCGAGTAGCCTTCGACTAGATCAATATGGTTAGAAAATTTATGATGGATCGAATGAGTACGTAAATAGACTTGGTTGGTCGATGATCGAATAGATGTTGAGGAACGTACTTAGCATAGTGATGCGGTAAGGCGATTGCAAGAATTCTGCAATGCGCGAGAGCGACAAATAGTAGAATGACCCTAAGATTTGTGTCGTAGATCAGTTTGAGTAAAAGTTAGGCTATGTGTATTGAGCGCACGATCGATGTTTCGAAACGAACTAGTCGGGTGATTCGAAAATTGAGTAAAGAATTCGTACTCGATCGAGAATCAGAGGTAGGCGTATCGTAAGAGACCTTGGGTCGAAAAGATTGTTGCCTTTGAGCATCGTAGACTCAAGTTGACCTCTTGTGTCGGGAGAGAATAAGCACGATGTTTGGATAAGTTACCTAGCGGAGGTAGTCCCAGACGCAATGCGTAGGTAGTTCGAGAACGTGGATTGTGATGGAATAGTTACGTGCGATGCATAGTACGGATTGTAGGCAAGGGAAGTTGGACATGTCGGACGTAGTCCATGTCGTTAAGGCCAAATGTTATGAACGACTGGATGAAAGACTTGAGTTATGTGAGGGATAGAAAACGGTTGGGCGAATAGGCGTTGCAGAGAATTGTTGCGATCGGATGCGCAATGACTTAACGCAATGCGAGTGTTAGATGGCTGGCGAGAAAACTTACGGGATCGAAGTGATAGTTTTGAGTTAAGTTATATGCAGATATGTTTGGAATATGATCACATGTTATGGAATAATGCATACGAGAAGTAGTTTGAGAATAGGCGCTAAGATCTGACCAAGTCGAGTACGAATGATTGGTGCTTGAGGATTTATGTTGAGCTTGTTATCCTTGTCCCGATATCCTACAACTGAGCTTGGCTGAAATGCATATATTGGTGGGACGCCTAAAATATGTGTATGATCCAAACTAAGTTGTACGATTCAAACGATAGTGGCACGAGATCGTGAAACGATCTTGCGGAACACTTGGTTTAAGTGTTAGTTTCGGTTTGAGGACGAATCTTGTTTTGAGTGATATATTATGTAATGCCCCGCTCCGCACGGTGCATTACGATGAGTCGTGGACTCGAAGAGTTGCATTGACCCGATGAAGTATCGATGCGAATCGATGCAAGAGTTACGTTGGTCGAAGGAAAGCTTTGAGTCGATTGGAATCTATGAATCGAATCGATGCAAAGGATAAGCCCCGTTTGAGCAAGTGCTGATTTTAGTTGATCTGGTGTGCAGGCTATGCTTTTACGCTGGACGATAAGAGGTCGGCATTTTGCCTTATTCAGTAAAGTGTCCGCGAAACCAAATCGTCGCCTTGCAACGAATCGTGGCATGGGCACGGTAGGCCGAATAAGTCGAATAGTTCAACGAAATGGCTAATCCAGGAGAGTTGGCCGTGCAACCAAGTTATGGAATTGAGCCGCTTCAGCTCGACGAAAACGACAAGACGTATCGGCTTAAGGTGGACGGGTTCTTGACTCTCTCTCCCTATTCCTTCACGTCTAATAAAATATATTCTTGTATGCGTAAGTTGCTATCAAGTTAGCGAGCGTGTCTCGAACGGTTAAAGGTCTTAGTGTGTCGAACATTAAGAATAGAACATTGAACAATTGAAGCGACGTGCATCAAGTGTACGGGTCGCGGTAGGACGGTGATGGTAGAACATTGAAGGACAATATCGAGATGTGCATCACGTGCACGACTCCGAGAACATTGAACACTAGGTCAAGAACATTGGTTATGGCGTTAAGCGTGCCCTCGTGCACGGAAGCTACGAAATGACTAAGTAAGTACGGAACTGCTATTATGAGAATAACTTATGAATGGAACGCGTTGAGTATAAGTACGAGAAGCCTAAGCCATTGGGCGTCGTGCAACAATACGGATGTGTTGGAGAATAATGCCGATGGAACTTGAGATAGTGATAACGTGAATATGATTATGGAACGTGAGATTGGTTGGAATGATATGACTTATTTGCTATGGCGTGTATTGCATGGTCAATAGACTCGGATGGCCCGTGCACGGGTGCGGCTCCCCTCGAACGGTTACGACCGGGGCATCGAGACTGTTCGGCCTAGGAGGGAATTATGTATGGTATTTATGGTGCACATCATTAGGACGGGTTGCGACTGTCCAGTGTTGTGATAATCTATGATATCAGTAAGTTTGGGATCCTTCGGATACTGGACTAGCAACCCGTACTGGAGCGATCATAGGCTTACACATAAGGATGCCAAGTCCATTACGGTGCGAAACATTGTGACCTTCATATAGATAGGACTGGTGGGCTGAGATTAGAGTTGGGTGCAGGCGCAGGGCCTGCCACCCTTATGCATATGTCTAAGTTTATGATTGGTTGGTTGTGTGAATTGTATGATTGCTTATGTAAAGTTCTAACCATTGCAGGCTAGGCAAAATGGGACGGAGATGAGCATGATCATTATATTTATGTTCATGTTATGTCTAACTGTATCTGCCGCATGGACACAGTATTGGACACATTTATGATAAGGTGCTATGCTTGAATATTGCCATGAAACTGATCCTAAGGCTAAATAGAAAGATCACCAAATAATGTTGCATGTTTCACTAAATATACTTAGTGTTGGATAGGTGCGAGTGGGTCTTGATCAGTGCAGCGAGGACGAAAGCACTAATCCCTCACTAGTTTGCTTGCAGGTTCAGGTTTTGTTCGGCTCGGGACGGAGCTTAGCTTGGACGCGCCGAGGCATGGAGTCCTTAGCGTTTCAAGAGGTGCTACCGCATTGGCGTTCGGACTTGCAACATGGAGATGTTCGGCCGAGGACTACTTGTTGGCTATAAAGAGGAATGATGTGTGGAACAATGTAATCCTTTGTGAGTTAGAGATATCATGAGCGTTGTAGCCAGTTGGCATATTCAGTTGGGCTATTCAAGCCTTTGTAATCTTCAATTCACTATTAATAAAGAGATTCTTATTGTATACTCTGTTTTCCTTCCGCTACTTATGTTATCAATTTGAGATAAACACTATGTGAACATGTTATCTTGCCTTGCACGAGCGCAACTCCAGGCTCGTGCGGCATCACGCCCCAGTGAGGACGATGGTTCGGGTGAAATCTAGCGAGGACGAGCGATTTTTCGGATCGGGGCGTGACAGAGTATACAATTTGAGATAAACACTATGGAACGATGCGAAGTCTGAGTTTCGGACTCAGATTATGTTTGGTTGTATGCTTAGATACGAGTTGCATGATCAAATGGACTGTGAATTAACCCGTGCACGGGTTCGTTTCCTCAAACAGGCGCGCTAGGGCATTGGGACTGCTCGACCTAGGAGGAATGTTTATCGTGGCTAAAGGGAGCATGAGCATTGCCGGACCTTCAGTAAGGCTCATAACCTAGGCTGAATGGGTAGCGTCGCAATACATTTTGAGAAACATGAGTCCATTCTGACACGGTGAATGTCAGTGATCTTCATATAGATAGGGGCCGGTGAGCTGAATGACGCAGGCACAGAGATCCTGCTCAACGATCACTTATAACATGACAGGAAAAGAATAGTAGGTATTCACCTTGCATTTGCGCAAGGGCGAATGCCTCGAATCGGTAACAAGTCGCCACAAAGGAACACGAGAATTGTATGTTGCTTGGTTGTTTACATAAATCAAACATAACATGCTTGCCATGATAACATACTTTACTGCTTTCGAATATGCCATGAAACTTATCCTAAGGCAAAGATAAAAAGATCACTAACTTGTATGCTGCATGATTCAATACACTACTTAATGTCGGTTTAATAAATTGGATCTTTGATCAGTACCGCGAGGACGAAAGTACTAATCCCCAACTAGTTTGCTAGCAGGTTCTGTCACGACCCGCTCCCGAATAATCGGATACGAGTCGGACACGTCCAGCCTTCGTCGATGGACACGAAGAAGTAAGCTGTACAATACTAAGAAAAACTTCAAGTCACAATGTAATGTAAACATCGACATCTTTTATATATAACGTTCCCAGAATGATTACCAATATCCATCAAGTCAATTTAGTACAAAGTCATCCGGAGACAAATCCGGTCAAATAAAATATATAATGATAAAATCATAAAAATACAATCTCCAGAAAATAAATAAAATAAATGCTGCAATATCCAATGCAATCACATGTTCCATGTGGCCCCAAGCTCACATGCAACGTATCCTGTCAGGAAAAGAGCAAAGTACAACCCCGACAAGAACAATATACAATGTAATATGTAGTACAGAATACAAGGTAAAACAAGAATACCAGAACTGAAAATGAAACTATGGTACCAGAAATGAAATGTAAAACTGCAGGCAATGGACGCGACAATCAATATGCAAGACAATGAACACGGCTATCAGTGAATCAAGACAATGAACACGACTGTCAATGCAAGTGTGACATTTTGAAATATTAAACTAATGTGTGACCGGCTAAGGACCACAATCAATCAATGAATCAGTCAATTCTTCAAGATCCGGCTTCATCGTACGTGAAGTGTACGATTAGGCTATCCACAATACCTATGTTGGGTGTGGTCACACAAAAGCTAATATTTTTTCCAATCCCCGCAATAAACAATGACTCACAATGCAATGAACAAGGTACAAGACAATCGTGTGTATCTCGTGTCTGATATGAGAACATGGCACATGAATGTAAGACAAAAAGACAAAGTAAAAGTCGAGTCGGTGTACTTGTCTCGCCTTGGAAGCACGTGAGTAGTACTGCATGGATGTAATGAATCACCTGGTATTTTGTACAATTGTTAGGTTTTGAAATAAGACAATTATCTAATTATATCTAACTGGTTATCTACTCATCTAGCTAATCATAATATTTTGAAAATAATATTATTTAGATAATCTCTCTAAATAGAAACTTGTCACAAAATAATTTGGAAACCTATTCATAGCTAACCAATATTTTTAGAAAATATAATACAGCTTAATAATTACTAGAGGAAAATACCTAACTACGTTTAACCAAAATAACTTATTCAATAATATTTAGAAATTACTTGAAAGCTAATCTATTTATTGATAATAATTATTTATCCGATATTAACAAATAGCATTCATGCCAAATAGTACTAGCAATATATTAGTTTGATAACCATATCTAGAATATTTTGCTAACAATATATTTAGTATTTAACATTTAACAAAATTAAACCAAATATTTACTAACTATCAACTAGAATAAATACTAATTATTTATCAATGCTAACAAGATAACTATAGCAAATCATTTATTTATCAAAATGCTAAATATGTACTTATATATATTTGGAATCTTATTAAATTATTTATTATACACATGAATTCCAAAAATACTAAATGTTAATTTATTTATTTTAAAACAAAGATACTAACCATTTATATATGAACTAATTATTTCTAGCAAAATAATAAATGATAGTTACTACAAGTATATGTAGGTTTTAGTAATTTGTTTTATCAATAATAATATTTAGAAATGTATACATATTATTGATCTTGACAAAACTAATATTAACGGTAAGGAAAATAATACTAAATATAACAATAGGATAACAACATTACGTACAACATGAATTTTATTTGCTACACATTATTTATAAAATCTAGCCCAAAATCAACCTGCAGTAAGCCCATCCTATGTCCTGGCCCAACCCCATACAGTCCAGCCCAAACACCCAGGCCCAGTCTAACAGATCCTACTATCAAATTCCTCCACAACCCATAAATCTAATTGTCCAAACTGAGCCTACACCAATCCCATTCAAACAAATCCACTGTTTACTCTTCATAAAATTTAACAATTCCAAAATATAAACTTATATATAACAGCCCAAGCAAAAGCCTCTATATTACTGTGGCTGACTCGGCCCATATCCCTACAATTAAAACCCCCTCATTCTCTCTCTCTTCCTCATTCTCACGAAATCTCAGCCGAACAGCCATATTCCCTTTCTTCTTCCTCCAGCTGTTCCAAACCCTAACCCTAGGTCTTCCTCTCCTTCAACTCCAACACTAATCAAAACCCTAACCCTAGATCCGACTCTTACTCTTCCTCCACAGCATACCAATCCTAGATTCTAGGTCTTCTTCCCCAATCATTCGAAAACCTAACCCTAGGTCATTTCTTCTTCAACTCCAGCCGACTACCTAACCCATCTCCTTCACATGAAAACCCTAGCCCTAGATTCCCTTCTCGGTCTACTCTCAGCTCGGCTACCATACACAAAACTCTAAGGGAAGTCCTAGATGTAGAAGCAAGAGAACAAAATGAAGAACATGAAGGGGTTTTGAGTAGATCGAGAGAGATGCTCACCTAGCCGGCGGGGATGTCGATCCACGGCGAGCGGAGCTCGCGGCTACGAGCAGATCGGGCGGCGGCGGCTTCGTCGATCTCGACGAGTTGCAGGCTCCTCGGCGTAGCTCGGCGAAGCGAAGGAACTCTGGCGTGGCTTGCTGTCGAAGCGGCGGTGGCGCTCCAAGCGGTCGGCGGCGACTCCTCAGCGAGCGGAGGCGACTGGTCGTGACGGCGAGCTCGAGCAAACTCCGGATCTGAAGGACCCGTGTCCTATCTGGACACAAAGGTGGAAGCTTCGTCGAGATTGGCGAGGAAGCTCCGGCCAGCGGCAGCGAGACTCTGATCGATGGTGGTGGCACAAGCCACGAGGAGGTGGCTCCTCGAGTTACGAAAGGTCAGCACGTCACTCGAGACATTGGCGCGGAGCTCGAAGAGCCAGCTCTATGATTAAGGGGTCAGACTTCGACTGAGTGCGGGACTCGAAGAGGCGGCGAGGTCTTCGAGACTGGCGCGGTCTGCGACGCGGCACGTGCGTCGAGGAACTCGGCAGTCGAGGCGGCGGCGAGCAGTCGACGGTCGGCGGTGATCTGTTGTGCTCGGCCGAGAGGCCAGAGAGGAGAGAGAAAGAGTGATGAGAGAGAGTAGAGAGAGAAAGATTGTAGAGTGAGAGTGTTTGATGTGTGTTAGAATTTTGAAAAAACGTGCATATTTAAAATAAAATAATTGTGTGCGTGTGTTAGGGACAATGGCAGAGTTGAAATTAGTAATAGATCTGAGGTTATATTATACAGTAGCAGTATAGGTAATAAAATTAGATCTGGGTGGCATAGTGTAATACGTGTAACAGATTTTTAAAATATTCAAATATTCAACAGATTTTCAAAATATTCAATATTCAACCGATTTTCAAATTCAAAATTTAGTTAATGCCAATTAGTTAATAGCTATCCCACTAATTACAACAATTAGTTAATAACTTTCAACTATTAATTAAAAACAGTTTTTTTCTTTAATTACTAATCAATAATTAATTCCGAAAATAGTTATTCTCTTTAATATAGTTAATAGTTAACAGTTACAAAATTACTTAGTTTAATATTATATGCAGAGCATAATTAATTAACAATAAAAATTAAAAATCAATTAGAATTACTAAAATTATAATTCTATACTCTTCCAAAATCTAAGCAATTTCTCAGGACAATATTTTGAATAGCAATAATTAATTACAATAAATATGAATTGATCATTAATGAGAAATATTAGAAAAAGAAATAAAGTTAATTAAAAATGGAATCAATTCAATAATAAAGAATTTATTACTTAAAGCCAAAATGATTCTTTTGAGAAATTTTTTAAATAATTCGGAAATATACAAAAGTAGATTTAGGGAGTCACAGGTTCAGGGAATGGTGTGCTCGTAGCGAAGTTTCGTTTGAACGCGCTGAGGCACGGAATGCCGTAGCGTATTGAGGCGTGCTACCGCATTGACGTTTCGGACTTGCAACAGGATGATGCGGCCGAGATATAGAAGACATGATGTATGCAACGGTAAAATCTTTTGTGGGTAAGAGAGAACCCGAGTGTTGTAAGCTAATCTAGCAAATTCAGTTGGGCTATTGAATGTCTTTGTAACCTCAGTTCAATTATCAATAAAGAGAATTATTTCGTATACTCTGTTTCTTTCGCTGCTAATATCAAATCAAAGATAACCATTTGAGAACTTGTCATCTTTCCTTGTAAGAGTGCACCTCCAGACTCGTACGACATCACGTCCCAACGAGGACGAATGGTTCGGATAAAATGCGAGGATGAGCGATTTTTCGGGTCGGAGTGTGACACCTCCCCCTCCCCCCCCCCCCTTCTGTTTTATTCAGGGTGTAAAATTAATTGAAATGGTAAAAGTACCGCTTTTTTCTTGTGTCTTTACCACTTTTGTTGTTTGGTTAAACAAGTAAAGCTTGATTTTCACTTTTGGATGTGACAAAGTAGGTCTTGGCCCCTTAAAAATTTGGGTCTCACGTCCTCCCTCTAAAGCTTGAAGTGGGATGAAAGTGGGATTACTAAATTTTTTTTTTCGGAAATTTTCACTGAAAGCATAATTTTTTTATAAATTTACACGTAAAGCACAATGTTTTCAATAATTGCATACGGAGCATAAGAACGCCCATCCGAAGGGCGTTTTCATTTAAATATGAATTAATTTTGACGACCGTTAGCGAGATAACGAGGAGGAGAAATTATCAAAAAAAATTAAAAATAAAGAAAACGTCCATCCGAAGGGCGTTTCCTGCTTACCTTCACCCTCGGATGTCGCGCCTGTCACCTCTCGGCTGCCGCGTACCTGTCACTTCTATTACTTTATATGTTTGGTAGTGTGCAAAATGGAATGAATTGAAGTTTGAACTTGTACACTTTTCACATCGTGAAAAGTAAAAAAAAAAACGAAAATTTTCACCGAAAGCATAAATTTTTTATAAATTTACACGTAAAGCACAATGTTTTCAATAATTGTATACGGAGCATAAGAACGCCCATCCGAAGGGCGTTTTCATTTAAATATGAATTAATTTTGACGACCGTTAGCGAGATAACGAGGAGGAGAAATTATCAAAAAAAAAATTAAAAATAAAGAAAACGCCCATCCGAAGGGCGTTTCCTCCTGCTTACCTGTCACCCCCTCGGCTCTGCCACGTACTCTCGGTCATGAAAATTTCCAAAAATAATTTGAGAACTCAAAGTCATAGTAGAGTCTAGGCAAGTCAAGTTTTGATTTGATGGCCAGCGAAAGCGAGGATAAAGATGATAGTGATCGATGTACAATAAACTTTTTTTTTCTTTTCTACTTTGCTTCATTGGTGCTTCTTTTGCTTTGTGGTTCACAATGGGAACCTTACACCGATTTAATATATACATGTTAGCTATAATATTAATTTGAAGAAACGCCCTTCGGATGACAGGTAAGAGGAGGAAACGCCCTTCGGATGGGCGTTTCCCTCGGGATTTTTTTTTTTTTGATAATATTTTTTTGACAGACGCGACAGCCGAGAGGTGACAGGCGCGGCATCCGAGGGTGACAGGTAAGCAGGAAACGCCCTTCGGATGGGCGTTTTCTTTATTTTAATTTTTTTTGATAATTTCTCCTCCTCGTTATCTCGCTAACGGTCGTCAAAATTATTCATATTTAAATGAAAACGCCCTTCGGATGGGCGTTCTTATGCTCCGTATACAATTATTGAAAACATTGTGCTTTACGTGTAAATTTATAAAAAAATTATGCTTTCAGTGAAAATTTTCGTTTTTTTTTACTTTTCACGATGTGAAAAGTGTACAAGTTCAAACTTCAATTCATTCCATTTTGCACACTACCAAACATATAAAGTAATAGAAGTGACATTTTAAAGGGACCAAAAGTTTTGTAACCAAACAAGATATTTCGAAAACTCAGTTTAAAGAAGTTAACTTTTGTAAAGGATATATTTTTGTTTTTTACTTCCTTTCACTTGCTTGCAACCAAACGTACCCTCAACTGGACTTCTGCCACCATGGCACCTCACAGAAGCAACAAGAGTGCCAAAAAGTTCAAACCCCCCCCCCCCCCCCCCCCCCCCCCCCCCCCCCCCCCCGTGTTAGGAGTAGACATCTGGAAGAGAAGGATGGACATTATAGTCTGAATTGTTGATGTGATGTATTCTTAACACGCCATAGACCTGCCAACCTTCTCAAGTAACTTTCCACCATATTGCCGCCTCGTCGTCCCGTAGAAGCCAACGATCTATATATGTCGCAGCTGCTGAGAATCTAAGCTGTCTATTAAGCTGGTTAAACAGGTCGGGTCGGGTTGACCCATTTTTTTCACGGGTCATGTTATGGTTTACTCTAAACTGGTCAAACATAAATGGGTCGGATTTAGGTTGTGCATTAACGGGTCAACCCGAATCTGACCCGAACCAAACTCAATTGCCACCAATATGCACGTCTCATTAACAACCAACTCCGCGTGTATGGCACCAAGCCTTTGGACACATGGAAGCCATCTGTAACCCCTACAAGAGTTTTTGGATTCTATCTGCGATGTACGAAACCTCTTGTAATATGCTCTAAACCAAATTCATGTTTTGGTGAATTTGGTCCAAATTATTTAAACTGGACCGAGTTTCTTTGGTTCAGTCAGGCCAATTGATTATAGCGGGGCACATTTGTTGGTGCACATTCATTGTAGAAGAATTGGATTCGTGCCCAAATGATTTAAACTGGACTAGGTCATTCCGTTAATTCCAAAATGATTTTATACGCCAATGTCCAGGCTGATATTAATTAGAAATTTGTTGGGTTTGAGCCTGATTAATAAACTAGTTGAGTTGTCTTGAATATTTTAATGGCTGGGTTTTGTTTCACTTCATTTTGTGTGGGTTGGGTTCAGTCTGAACTCGTTTTAAACGATTTGGATTCTAGTGAACTCGAACCAATGATCTCATATTGTAAGCTCTTCATTTTATTTTGTACTAAATTATTCTTCTTATTTTTGGTATTTATATATTTTGAGCTGTTGAAAGAGCTAAGCTGTATGTTTAACTGTTATTTGTTTTCACTAATTATAGATTAATGCTCTTCTAGTTCTAAAGGTTGATGTGGTCCCTGGAACCTATAAAAACAGACTTTTTGCAGTCAAATATTTATTTCTTATAGCACTTTACAATATATTAAAATATTTTGACAGAATCATTAAGAAAATCATGACAAAACTTCAACCAACTATACTGGTCTGCACTTGATCTCCGCTGATGTTAGAGAGGAAGTGGCCCTTACAAAGCAGAATGGAATTATGGAAGAAGGATTCAAATGGCCTGTCTCAAAAGTTCGGGGTAAAAGTTTTTCTTGTTGTTGTAGCTTAATAAATCTTGGGTTGAGAAATGGTGTACCTTGCAAGACATGATTGTGTCATTATCTAACAATCGGATGAGAAACTGAATCAACTATCTACTAACCTGCATTGTTCAATCCATTATGTTCTTTATAACTTTACTTTATTCGCACTTTCACCATTTTCTTCTATACTTAGCTTAATTTGAGTCAGACGAATTTCTGAACAGTATTGTACAAAAGCTTCGTTTAGTATTTATTCACTACGTGTTTCACTTTTCAGTATTATTATTTTTAAGCCTTGTACTGCTCCACGACTATAAGCTTTTCTATATTTTCTTTGTAGAATGAGAAATTGAAGTACCAGAAAGATTATATGGACTCGGTAAAGAAGCTTGAGGAAAAGTGGATGACCAATCATCTGGCTAGTAGTAATGCCAATTCTAGAGCTGAAAATGAGGACAATTGTCCACAAAAACCCTTCAACAAAGAGGTTTATTTGAATTATTTGTCAATTACTACATATTGTGTATTAATGCAGAGGCTTTTATCTGATTTAAGTTCAATCAAAATTTTATGTGTAATGACATTTTATCATGAGGATTTCCTAGATTCAACATGATAATCCTTGTTTGATGCTCTTTTGTTCCTTTTTTAGTAACCTTCTATAATGTCATGACAAAATTTGCGACAATGAAAATAAAACAACAAATCCAGAGAAAAAAAACTCCTAAATTTTTTTTCAATAATTAATAATAAAGATGATTACAATCTCTCACCAAACAAAACCCCCAAAAGCCTACAACTTTTCTCCTCTCTCTCTCAAAAAAGAGTCTACTATATTTATATCATACCCAAATCCTAAAAGGAATCCTAATCATCAAATATTTCTTAACCACAAATAATTCAGTCCTATCTATTTAGGACTTGGATAAACCATAATCCTTTTAGATAAACTTGAGCCAATCCTAACACTATAAATAGTGTGACATTTGTATAGTTTTCACCTTCAGAGCTTTCGTCTTTAGCTTTCTTTTTGAGTTTCAGAGAATCAAGGTGATTGCCACCAAGGCAAAACACCCAAGCCATCACCTACCTCACCTTCTATGTACTTGGGGCCCAATTGGTTGATACCCCATCTTCCTCCCAAACAGAACTGACAGATCAAAAGACGGAAGCTACCCAACCAGAATGGGAGCTTTGGAGTTTGATTTGCTAAAAATACTAGCAACAATTGCAAACAACTAGTAGATGCAGTTGTCAATTAGTGACGACAGGTTGAATGATGCTTCTGTCACCTTGTCATCTGGGCTTCTTAGCCGGAACTGACTGGTTTTTGGAAGTTCTCTGAGTTGTTTTTCAGGTCTTTCCTTTTTGGGTCTAAGTTGTCTATTTATAATAAGATTCTTATTACTATCTGCTTTTAGGACTCTTTTGGGCTATGAAAGAGAATGCCCTCTTTATTGTATATAAAATTCTAAACCATAGTTTTGATTAGGAAGTACAGGGGAGAGCTACTTGATGCGTTCTCTGCCGATCCTAATACCTTCATGTGATTGTTCTTTTTGATCCATCAAATATATGGTATTCTTTTCATCTCCATGAACGTGGCCTAACTGTGTCCTAAAGAAGATGGGCCCACAGGAATAAGTCTATGTATTGTTTATGTAATTTGATGTTAGTTTCAAATGAAATAATGCTCAACACTGCTCAATCATATACCAACATAAATAACATTTTTATCGACATGTTTCTAGAACACCTAACAGTACTGTTAACTATTTTTAGCATATATAACAACATTTCTAAATCTGTTACGTCTTCGAATTTACTTATTGTAAAGAAGTTTAATGTTATATATAACTGAATTAATTATTAATTACTAAACTATTCAAGTATTTTACACCTATTTTATATCTAAGTAATACAGTTTAATATAACTTGTTATCTAAGTTATATAGTTGATGCAATTTTACATTCAACTAAGGAATACATATTTAATTGTCAAGTAAATTTATATTAGTTTTATCTCGAAGTTATTTTATTTCAAAGGCCCATCTAGCTTACAAAGTTTTCTCGGTTTCTTTTTGTAAGGGAGTCTTGTGTATCTCTTTTTAGTCCCACATCTAATAATGTGCTATGGGGACCTTAATCCTCATACAATTAGGGTTCTATAGACTATAGTACCTCAAAAAAGTATCATATTATTCTCTCTTTCTACATGGTATCAGACTAGTGGAAGTTCTAACCCTAGCTCTCGTACCTTCATCAATATTTTCATTGCTAAATCCAGACACTAACCTAACCCTACATTTTCTCCTCCCGGCCTTTCCCCACCCCTCTCCCTCTTCCTCCTGTCCACCCATCGGTGCCCTCATTATGTATTATGTTTCTCTTTCTTTCTAACTTTATAGTTGAAACTTAAAATAACGAGTAAGATTGCAAGAAGATTGTAACTCCAGCACAAAAACAGCAAGAAACAAGTTTTATAAGATGTATGTCTTTCTTTATGAGTCCTGGTTAAGTATTGGCCAAAACAGAGTTTCGGGTTGTGCTGTGGATGGAGGATGCCAATGCACTCGTATTGTTCGTACTAGATGCTTATATATATTTTTATTTTTATTTTTTGTCCACGAATAAAGATACCCTTTTCGGTTAAATTGGGAGAGAAGATGTTAATTGGTTTTTGGGCATGGTTGGGAGACAATTTATTTAAGACCAAGATGTACCTGGCTTAACAAAAGAGACATGTGGATACTAGCTACATGCTCCCACGGAAATCTTTTGTTTGACTCGAATTCTCTTACATATAAACTTTTGTTGTCTTGTGAATCAATGTCACAATTAATTAGGTTTCATTATCCTTTAGTTTTTTATGAAGAAAAGGAGCACTGCATATAGTGTACTTTTTATAACTTAGATCGTGGACTTGGTGTTGTCTTCTGTGAATCCGTGTCAGTGTATTTTCTATATCCAATTTCCAGAAGTAGCATCTCATTGTGGTGTTTAGGATCAAGTTCCATCAACCTCAGATGAAATGACTGACATCAAGCCTTTCTTTTAGAATGAAAGGCAGTCTAGTGAAGGTGCAATTACAGACCTTGAAAGCGAAATGCTGCACTGGAAAAGATTAGAGGTAGGGTTTTGCACCAATAAATATGTTTTGTATGAATTTGCCACCCTAAGATATTGTTGGTTGGTTGGTACGATGGCATGTAATTTGTTACTGTTTTTAGGCAGCTGGAAGTGCAGAGACCACAAAGCTTCGCAAGATGCTTGAGAATGAAGCCAACCAGAAAGAGAAGCTTGAAGAAGAGATAGCAGAACTTAGAAGTCGGTTGCTGCAAATGAGTTTTGAAGCTGATGAGGTATTAACAGAGGATCTAAATCATTTTATGAACAGATATTTGAGATTATGCTATGCTTGTGTACTAGTTTCATTCCTATTTGAGTGCAATCCCAACTTTTATTGACCTATGATTAAATATTAAGTTTTTCTTCTCATTAGACATTACCACACGAACCCATCTTGTTATATTGATTCATTTTCATGACATTAGACTAGGAGAAGTCTTGACAGAGGTGGTCCAGGAAAAATCTTCGCTGGTTTGGACTCTCTTGTGTCACAAGCTAGGCACACACAGCTTAGGGACTCAGGAAATGGGCAGAAGGCTTCAATGGCTAAACTTTTTGAGCAAGGTATTTAAATGGTTAATTGTTCATTTCACAGAGTTTCAAAGGAGCCATGCAACATTCTAATTAATTGATCATACTCATTTTTCTTCAATTTGGCAGTTGGTTTGCAAAAGATTTTGTCACTGCTTGAATCTGAAGATGTTGATATACGTGTTCATGCTGTAAAAGTGGTAGCAAACCTAGCAGCTGAAGGTGCTGTCTTCATAATTTATGTTTTTAACATTTCTATTAAAGTGTATTTGTTCTTTATCATCTTAATACCAATCCGTGCTAGTTTAGAAGATTTTAGTCATAGAACTTCTATAAGCAAATCTATTTCCCATAACCCTGCTATTTTTATATATTTTATACCATAGATATTCAAGTAACACCAATGGGTAAAAGTTTAGTCACTAGCAGCATAGTAGAAGAATAACCTTCTACATGTAAGGACTAAAGGAAAAGCATTCTTTCTTCTTTCTGAAAGTTGGCAATATTGACCAAAATGCTTCATATTAAACGACTGTAGCTCAAAATGATAGTAGATAAAAGAGTTTAACATCGGAATGAGGGTAATGTTGAGTATCATCACTATACGAGATATGATCGCTTTGCATGAAGAATATGCCATACAAGAAACCTTTGTTTGTTATTTACAACCATGCATATATTTGACTTTTTGATATCCGATATGTGGTCTCATATTAAACTAATTTCCGACATAGCTTTCGATAACAACAAACAACAATAGAACCAAAAACAGTAACAATAACACCAAAAATCCTTTTAATCCCAATCTTTTGAACCCGTCGGACTTCTCTGTATTATTGGATGTCTCTGATTGGGTGAGCCCATATCAAAATCCTCAAATTCATTTTAGTCTACAAAATGATAATTGTTTTGAAAAAAAAAAGAACATGCAAGATAAATGCAAACACTACCACATGAACTATTGAGCTCCAGTCTGATAAGTTGAAGACGCCAACAATTCCCAGCTTAATGTCGTGAGCTACTTATGCAGATAGTATGCCTTTCCAAAGAACATTCATGACTTATAATGCTACGAGTTATTCCTCATAATCAATCAATTGATAGCTAAGAAAAGGGCGTCCAGTGCCACAGGGGTTCCTCTGATGCAGGGTCTGGGGAACGCCGATATGTACGCATCCTTACCTCCAAATATGGACATTGGATAGGCTCTGTATATGATTCCAACTCGCATCCTCTAGGATGCAAACACCAAAACGTAACGTCGAGCCTAAGCGACGACCTCAACCAAACAGCTTATAGCTTCCTAATATAATTAGTTTCAAGGAAAATATTGTTGGTTTATTGTAATTTTTCAAGGTAGATTTGGGGAATAGTCCCCAGCCTAACCTAAGGTTTAAGTTCCGTATGCAGATAGTGTGAACTTTTCCAAAGAACATTCACGTCTTAAAGTTCTACGAGTTATTCCTTATTTCCTCCTAATCAAACAACTGATAGCTGCCTAATACAATTACTGCCAAGGAGTATATTGCTGGTTTCTTGTTATTGTTCAAGGTAGAGCCACAGAAGGTTTTCTTAGGAATCAAGAAATTTAGACGGATTTGAATGTGTAGGTTCTACAGTCTCTTTAAGACATGTACTGTATACATTTACTAATTCGTACCTGTCATATTAACTTATATGTACTACAAAGCTAATTTCAACTTTTTTTTCTTGGCCTATTTCATGTTCTTTTGAGGAAACTTGTCAGATACCTTATGCACGGCGCACACACATGCACAGATATTACAATTGCGTGCACACACACATGTTCCGAGGACACATATTCCACAAGACGATACTGACACGGTTAGACTTAACAACAACAATTTTAGAGTCTGTGCTTCTTACAACAATTATGGATTTGATAGTTAGGGTGTCATTTTTTTAGTCCAGCATTGTTGTATTATGTGAGAAATTGACACATGCTCCTGTGTCCCTTTGCAACATGGGTCCTGAGGTACCAGAATTGATATCCTGATACACACACATTGAAAGAAAAGGTCTCCCATGTTTTGTAACCGGGACCATCATTTGCCTTATATTCTCTTTTGAACCCCTAGTTCCTGTTAATATGCACCCCCCCCCCCCCCCCCCCCCCCCCCCTACGACGGGTAAGAAGAGTAATCTATCCCTCTTAATTTTGACCTATAAATAAGCAAAGAGATACAGGTAATAGGTTTTCCTCATAGTTCGAACCTGTGTAGCTCCAAATTCCATAGCTAAACATAGAGATAGAGTGGATTTTTTGTATCGGCTGTTCCATTTGTGCCTAATAAGCATCACACTAAGTATTAATTGTAAAAAGAGGTTTGTTGGAGTTACCTTAGCATGCTTTGAAGAGTTTTAGGGAGCAAAAACTGTTGTGTCCAGATAGGAGACAGCCCTTATAGAAATGGGTGTTGATAGGTAGTTTGTAAAACTGTATTTTCAAGTAGTTTGGATAAAGGTTCTTTTCGATGGATGTTCCTGAAATCTTGCTTTTCCCTGTATGTACCCACTTACCTAAATGCACTTCACACGACTATGCAAATCAATCTCTCATACATGTGAAAACTTCATTACTAAGATTTGTGTTATTCTGGTTTTGAGTTTTCTATTTTTCCTTTTGGTTCTTGTGAACATTGTCTTGATTCATGTACTTTGCCTGGAAATTTCTTCATCTTTCTTTCAAAAAGATAAATATCTTCTACTTGTTTGAATGATATAATATCTATGTTATATTTAGAGGCTAATCAGGAGAAGATTGTTGAAGCTGGTGGTCTTACTTCATTACTGATCCTTCTTAGAAGCTCAGAGGATGAAACAATACGTAGAGTAGCTGCTGGTGCAATCGCAAACCTTGCAATGAACGGTATGATGTCATCATTTTAAAATTTAATATTACAGTGTTTTCCTTCTGAATGCGGTTTGTATATTCTAGTACAGATCTTAAGCTATGCATTTTGTATTTCTTTAGTTCTTGATATTCGATTCCTAATTTCTTTCCATCTTTTCAGAAACCAATCAAGAATTGATAATGGCTCAAGATGGTATTAGTTTGTTGTCGACGACAGCAGCTGATGCCGAGGATCCTCAAACACTTCGCATGGTTGCTGGAGCAATTGCTAACCTATGTGGCAATGGTATTGCCTCTCTTGTTACAGTTTAATATCGTTCTCTGAACTTTTTTATAATTGGTTAGCATTCTTGTCTCTTAATTCTAAATAGAAAATAGATTTGTATAATTGTTAGCAAGTTGCTAACGGGCATATAGTTCAGATTTATCTATTCTAGTATATAATGCCAAAAGTTAGGCTTCACCGTGGAATTTTTCTTCCAAAAATACCCTTGCATATCTATACTAATTAAAATGGTTCATTTATTTTAATAAGGACAACTTAGTAATTATGAAGACTGCCCTTTGGTCTTCCTAAGTTAATTAAAAGAATGTTAAAATACGTGCAAGGCACGTGATATATACTAGTAGTTGTTAATGAAAATAATTCAGTGTATTTAGTAGAAAAAACCATGAAATTTCAGCGTTTTTAGTTGCAAATAAGCCTTTTTCTGATTTATTTTTGTTGTGTCGTTATTTTCTTTATTAACTTTTGTTAACTAGGCCACACCAACACTAAATTGGATTTGGTTTTCTGTTTGAATTTAGCTAAATGGTGAAAGAAGTTTTATTTACTTTTGCTTTACGTTTGTGGTATGGATGGAAGCCTCATCTCTTACATCGTGCTTTCTCTAATTATATAGCCTACTCTGACTGACTACAAAATCATCACCCAAACTGCTACAGACCAGTTGATACTTTGTTATTTCACTTGTTTTTTAATTTGGTTTTGAATCTTGAGAGCAATAGTTTACATGAGGTGCTTTCCTCTGGTTCTTACTTCATGGCTGCTTAAAGGATAATTATTGTTAACCTAACTCATGGACTTAGGAAGAGGTGTTAAACCCAGTGTTTTAACTTTTTAACTTTTTTCTTCTAGTAAGGCAGTCCTGATTTCCTTTCAACAGACAAACTACAGGCAAGTCTTAGAGCAGAAGGCGGCCTTAGAGCATTGCTTGGAATGGTTAGATGCAGACACCCTGACGTGCTTGCTCAAGTTGCACGTGGCATTGCAAACTTCGCGAAGTGCGAGTCTAGAGCTTCTACGCAAGGTAAGCCCTTTTGCAATCATGTAAAGCCACATTTCTTGTTGGCTTAAATTAATAGTATCTTCAATTTTAGCTACTACTTTATCAAGTTATGATCAGATAGCTTGTATTTTATCACAAATATTGTAATCATCAAAGTAATTCATACATATTACCATTTACATTCATAGTTCTCTCTATACACGGTTTTATAATGACCCTCTTTAGGATATATGGACTTTTCCTATACAAATTCCTTTGACGCTCAAATAGCTATCACCTCGAGATAGGTTGTACGGACAAGAATATCAGGGCTATTTTTTATTTTTTATTTTTTTAGGGCTATATATATATATATATATATATATATATATATATTTGGAACCAGGTAAATTGTTTCTGGAATCGCTCCTACTGGGATTCGAACTCCTGACCACTCGGGCCGCATGCATCTCTCTTAACCACTAAGCTAGAGAGGTCATCTGCATATATATATATATATATAGCCCTGATATATCATCTGGGGCCAAGGATATTACATCAACTTCTATATTTCTTTGTACAACGTGTATACTGAGAGCAAGACTCTCAAAGATACGCCAAACAACAACTCCGAAGATCAGTCGTATCCGCCTGTCTGCTCCCTCTCCTTTTCTTTTTTGAGCTTTAACTTCATTCATTTCCGAAGCAAGATCCCTATTATGTGTGATAGGTAGGCCCAGACACATGCGTTGTTAACTCCAGATCTTCCAAACAAAGTCTCTCTCTCTCTCTCTCTCTCTCTCACACACACACACTATATATATATATATATATATATATATATATATATATATATATTTTGGAATAAGGGTGAATTTATTCCTCGCATATAGCGGAAAAGGTATTAAAGTACAACATCACAACTTTCTATGCCCCAATAATACTATTATGGGGCCATTACAGATACATCGAATTCTATATTATGTAGAATTCCAATAGGGGGGTAGTCAAGCCCTCAAAGATACGTCTGTTCCGCTCCTTCCAGATGTGCCAAACAGACGCAGCAAGACGAACTCTGGCTCTTCTAGCCCACCCCGGATCCCGTCCTCTGTGATCACGGATCCAGCTGAGAATGCTCCGAATGTCCCGGTCCATCCCCACTCCTCCTCTCAGCTGTGCACACTGCTCAGTCCAAATGTGTCAGGTCACCGGGCAACCAAAGAAGAGATGCCCCATAGATTCATCTTCATCATTACATAGCACACATTTGGCATCCGGGATCTGCATCCCAAACCGGAGGAGTCCGTCTCTCGTCATCAATCTACCCCGGAGAAAGCGATAAGTACATAGTTGCATTTTTCGTGCAACGCCCTTGCCCCAAATGAAGTCCACCTCCTCCGCCTGGTCGTGGTGAGTCCGAACCAAATCGTAGCAGCTACGAAAGCAGAATAGACCTGACCCGCCCTCCGTACCTGGACCGGCCCAGCACCATGTATCCTCCGCCTGGCTAGTGTCGATAGGAATAATGCGAATCTCCTCGGCTAGCTGAGCAGTATATGCATATCCCTCTGGCCTCCAAACTCCATCTCTGATGATCCGACTACATGTGAGCCCCATGCCCGCTTCTCTGTCCAGCTGCCCTCCCCTAATCTCGAGCAATGATCTGGAACCCAACCAGGGGTCCAGCCAGAGGTCGGTAGTCGTCCCATCCTTCATGTGCCTGCAGATAGCGGTCTGAAGCACTGGTCTACACCTAAGGATGGCCTTGAACGTGACCGAGAAATTATTGTCTATCCTGCAAGCCCAGAAGTTGGTCGTCAGGTATCTGTTCGCCATCCATCTAGCCCAGAGCGACCCCCCTTGATGAATCTCCAGGCCATCTTCACACAAGCTGCCTTCCTGACCGTGTGAAGAGGCCTCAGACCCACTCCTCCTTCCTCCCGTGGCCGACATAACTGGCCCCATGATATCGCATGCATCCCCCCCTCCAAATAAAGTCAGCACAGATGGCCTCTACTTTACGAATAATAGCCGTGGGGATCTGGATAGACTGGAACCAGAACATCGTGATGCCTGCAATCACTGACCGCACCAACTCTATCCGGCCGCCGAAAGATAGACCCGCAGCTTGCCAGCCTTCCACCCTCCTCTGAGCAAAGTCCACCAAGCTGAGACAATCCTGCTCTCTGGCATAGTTGACCGTCAGCGGAACCCCCAGGTATTTCACTGGGAGCTCGCCTCTATCCACCCCTAAAGCGAAGGCTCTCTCCTCCTGCTGTGTGCACCGGGAGCTAAAGTAGACTCTGCTCTTCTTTCTGTTTAACTGGAGCCCAGAAAGCTGCCCGAACTCCTCCATAATGTCAGAGAGCGCTCTCATTCCCCGCATGGACGGCTGGAGAAGCACCTATAAGTCGTCAGCATAGATTAAGTGGAATACAACCGGACGCACCAACCGGAAAAGGGGGACTATCCTCTTGCTATGCACTGCCGTATCCATCATGCAGGTAAAGTACTCCATCACCAAGGTAAATAGATACGGAGAGAGGGGGTCACCCTGCCTCAACCCCCTATTGCTACTGAAGTAGCCATGCGGCGTGCCCTGGATGAGGACTGAGAAAGTAGGGGAGCAGATGCACTCTCTCACCCTCGCAACCCACCTCTCATCAAATCCCATGGCAAGCATCAGGTGACACAGGAAGTCCCTGTTGACCGTATCATAGGCTTTCCGGAGATCAAGCTTCACACAAGCCTTCATCCCCCCAGGTTTGCTGAATTCTCTCACCATCTCATGCGCCAGCAGGCTGTGCTCCGCAATCGATCGGCCCTTGATGAATGCTGCTTGGTTCTGAGACACCAATCCCTGCATAATCCCCTCCACACGCCTGCACATAAGATGAGTGATAATCTTGTAAAGAAAATTACAGCAAGCAATGGGCCGAAAATCCGCAAGTGAGGTCGCTCCCTCCTTCTTAGGAACCAGCGTCAAGAAGGTGTGGTTCATCTCCTTCAGAAGCCTGCCCTCCACAAAGAACTCCTGAACCGCCGCCAGAATATGGGTCTTAAGCACACCCCAGTGTCGCTTAAAGAACCCCGAAGAGAAGCCATCAGGCCCGGGAGCTTTGTTTGGGTTGGCCTTCATAACAATATCCTCCACCTCCTCCATCCTCACAGGTGCCAGAAGCAGCCTGTTCCCATGTCGGGACACCAGTCTCTTCGTGACAAGAGGAGGGAACGTGTTAGAGTAGCCAGTCTGCTGATAGAGGGCCGTGTAGAATCTGACTGCCTCCTCCTGGATCTCCGTCGGGTCCCCAACAAGACGCCCCTCAGCATTCAGAAGTCTGGAGATGCTGTTCCGGTGTTGGCGAGTGCGAATCACATCGTAGAAAAACTTGGTGCAGCGGTCACCATCTTTAAGCCAGGTACACTTAGCCCTCTGTGTCGCACTAATCTCTTCCTGCTGGCGCATGATGCTGACCTCCCCAATTAGGAGCTTCTCCTTGGCCGCCAGCTCCCCGTTAAGAATATCAACTTGAAGGGCCAGCTGGATGTCCCGAAGCTCGGCTTCCTTATCTGCCAGAGAGGTCCACGGAATCGTCTTCACCCACCCCCTGATAGCCCGCTTGAGCTGCTTAAGTTTGTGAACCATGCGGAACTGAGCCGTGCCCTCCCGGAAGTGCTGCATCTCCCCCTTAACCACCTCCTCATATCCGGCCGACTGATACCAGCTGTTGTTATACCGAAATGGCCTCGCCCTCAGAGTAGGTCTCTCATCGAAGCCAACCCGGATAGGAGAATGATCGCTAGTACCCGCCACCAGACCTTCCGCCACCGAGTTCGGAAAGCACCTGAACCACTCACTATTGCCCAAGGTCCGATCCAACTGACAAGCAATCCGGTTATGAGTAGCCTTGTTGTGCCAGGTCCAGATATGACCAGCTCGCTCCAGCCCCCGCATCCCGGACAGAAGCAGACACCTCTGGAAGTCATATAAGATCGAATCCGGAACAGGACGACCTCCCACCTCTTGGCGAAGCAACATAGCATTGAAGTCCCCCATGATGAGCAGAGGGAGAGACAGATTGTCCGCCATGAGACCCAGATGCACTATGTCCTCCCACAAAGCCTTCCGAAGTCTCCTGTCATTGTGCCCATAGACAGCCCCCAGGATGAATCGGAACCCACCTTTGTTCACAAAAGTAACCCCGATAAATTGTTCTGATTTGTGGATCTGCACCCCTTCCCAACTTCCCTTATTCCACCTAACCCAGATCCTTGCCATACCACAAAGATCTAAGTTGTGAATGTGATCCCAGTTTGCCGGAGTCCTACGTGAGAGCATAGCGGCCCCTCTAATCTTCGTCTCCAGTAGGATGGCAATGTCACATGCCTCTCGTCTCAGTACCCCTCCAATCTCCCTCCAACGTCCTATGGAACACCCCCCCTAATGTTCCATGCTAGGACCGACATCTAATAAAGAGAAGATGGGTCCCCCTGGCACTCGTCTGGATCGACACTCGAGGGAAGTGTCTCATCCGCCTGATCAATGATAGCATCTATCATAGAAGAAGGAGCAAGGTGGGCCTGTATCCTGCTGAGTGTAAGGGCCCAGTCAGGATTGTCTTCAGTCTGGTCATCCATATCTCTCGCCTGCGGGATATCCTCCCGTGTGGCCGGGGCATGCCTCTTCCTGCTGCTGTACACCATGATCTCCGGGGAGGCCTCCGTCACAATCTGACTACCACCAGCCGCGGACATACCCCTGGTCACGATGGTCCTCTGTGGTATGAACGGGACCAGTGCACCCTGCGTGCTCTCCTCTCTCTGCGGTGATCCTGCCTCCAGCCTCCTGTCAACCTCCATCCCTGTGACCTCCTCCCGATGTCTGACTGTCTCCGTCTCCCCCGGCAGTTGACTAGAGGACGTCTCCTTCCTAGGTGCCTCCGTCTGAGTCGTCTGTGGCCTGGCAGTCTCCTTCCCCTTGTATTTGCACGCACTGGTAGGGTGCCCAAAGCACTCACAGTGAGAACACATAGGGGGAACCCAGTCATACTCCACTGCCTGTGTCAAAACCTCCCCAGACGGTACCTGATACTCGAGCGTACTCGGTAGCACAGAGCCCGCCTTGATCTCCACGAAGACCCTGGCATACATCAGTCTGGTACGAAAAGTAGTGGCCTCGTCTGCTTTGATCGGCTTTCCCACAAGACTGGCAAGTCGCATGAGAAGCGGGACACTCCAATACTTTACTGGAAACTCAGGAAAACGGACCCAAATGGGTATAGCGTTCAGCACCTTCTTCTCACACCTCAACTCCGACGTCCACTCCTTCAGTATGATGAGTCTCCCGTCAAATGACCAAGGCCCCCCCTGAAGAATCCTGGACACATCCTCCGCTAATCCAAACTTGACATAATAGAACCCGTTCTCCCTAGAGAAGAATTTCATGCTCCCTTTAGGTCTCCAGACCCTCTCCACATATCCCCAAATTTGGCCATAGAACGGCTTGTTTCCTAACACATATAACACCAGAGTGTTCTTCCAGAATTCGGAAACAACCGCTATTTCTTCAGCGGGGAAATACGCCCGAAGTCCCCCTCCAACCGACATCGGTGGAACAAACTCCATCGACATCGGACTTTTCTCAGTCACAGGCGTGCATACCTCCTTCCATGACCGTGGCCTCTGCTCCACAGGGAGCGTCCTGGTCGGGGGGTTAACAGGGCCCTGGCCTGTCTTGCCAGTATCGGTAGCAATACCCTTAGCCTTCTCGGCCGCCGTCGCCTTAGGCCTCCAACCCGTAACTGATCGCACAGTGCCTCCCCCCCCGGCGCCGGGGATCCATAGCGCCAATCAGGGGTCGATTCCCATGATTTCCTGTCCCTGCCCTTCCCGCACCTTGGGACTGTGCTCCTCTCCGTCCTCCAGTCCGTCGTCTCGTCACGGTCTGCCAGCCGGCATCTCCAGAGTTGTCCCCTCCGGACCCGAACTCAAAAACGGAAGTCTTTCCTCCGGGAGTGCCACCACCACCTCCGCCCGACCCCTCCCCGCATGTAGGGTTCCCGCCGCTGCCACCCAACCCCCCCCCCCCCCCCGCGAGGGGCTGTTCCGCCGCTGCCGCTGTCACGCCCCGAGTCGACAAACCGTTCGTCCCCGGTGTTACTTTGCCGATTCGATCGTCCTCGCTAAGGCGTGATGCCGCACGAGCCTGGAGTTGCGCTCGTGCAAGGCAAGATGACAAGTTCTCAAATGGTTATCTTTTGATTTTGATATAAATACGCCAAGTCGAAACTTCACAAATCACATCAGAATATAAGACGCAGTATAGGAAGATAGAAATGCTTTTCATTCATAGCTTGCAACGAAGTGCAAGTCGTAATTTACATTGGATGCCGTTGCGGCTACATTGATTGAAAACATAAGGAAATTACATTCGACAAGTTGCCTGAACTAACGCTTGCCGTCCCATACATTCGCCCCTTTTTACATAAGCCGTCGACTTGAATTGGCTTCAAAATACTTCAGCATAGGAAGAGCTTCAAAACGTCTCTCCGTACTTCAGCTCCAGTTTAGTTGAGCGCGCCCGTCGCACCTGGGGAAATTGGGAGAATGGGATTAGCACACTTGCTAAGTGGACGAGACGAACCCACTCGTCTAAACCGACTCTGATTGTTAGGGTAGGCATGCTTTAGAGTTGTCTTTCTATTAGAACTAAATGAATTCAGTTCATATTCGATAGCCATCTTTGCGTAATAAAGCATACAGTGAACCATAGCAGTTTATCATATTTCTTACCACGGCCGTGCTCGTCCCTGCATAAAAACAGAGATAATATTTATACCTGCATAAGACAATAGGTGAGCATGCTTCTATCTTATATGCGGTCATTGATGTTACACATCACGTGGGACTTTATATGGCATTACGGCGTGCCTGTCAGCGTGGGTTGCAAGCCCTGCTGCAGGTCTCGTAATGCCTTGCGCCGAAGCACGACTTTAATTTTTCCTCCTAGGTCGATTCGGTTCCGATGCCCCGGATACCGCATCGAGGAAAGATCAACTTGTGCACAAGCCGTCCATGACCATGCCAATGCGTGAACAGTTTATATATGCAACCAGTTTTGTATAGCGTGGACAGTATTGAATGACATTATCATTTCCCCCAACTCATGCAACGTTTCATTTTTCCCAAGTCGTACTCCGATTTAGCATCCCGTAGGCGCCAATTTGTCCGAGGCATCATAACCCATGATCGACGTTTCATAATATTTTGCAGCAGCTGAAATAGTCTATCTTTTTACTAGAACCTTAAACTTTTCCAGTTATGTGAGAAACTTGTATTTTTTCGAGTAGATTACTCAAAATCGATACGTTTTTCCCGAGTTCTTGACTTAGTGGATTGGCATGCAATTAACTTGGCATCGTTCGATTTGAATGAATTCGAAGCAAGGAATAAGTTTGCGGGACAGAGTAGAAAAGAAGGCTCGAATCACCCACCGATTACTTTGCTTCGTACCGGTTGTCCAAGCGCTACGCAACGTCAATCCTTAGTTACGCGAGCTCCTGCAATACCACCAACGCTTTGTTAGAATTCCTTCTTTTCCCCTTGCATCGAAATTGTAATTGCATCCACGAAAACGACGCGAAAGCACTTCATCAAGCCCAGCGGCAAAGCTCCAAGAAAACCATACAGCGGTCCGGTCCCGTCGAAGGGACTCTTATAGAGAGCTCACTCGCCGAGACGCAGCCCGCTGCATCTAGGACTTATTCCAACAGAAGTCGTTCCATTAGTTGGATCGATTCTCGTAACTTCCGTCCAAATCGATTTGAATCGATGCCGCAAGGCGTTAACATTTACCAAGCTTAGCGATCGAGTCAGATGGCCATCTAAGTTCCCGGCCGATCTGACTCGGCGCTAGCATATTATGAAGTTCCGTCGCCTATCGAAAGCGGGACGCTACAGCCGCCAGGCCTGGGGTCGCCGGACCCGGCCTTGCTGCCGCCCGGTCCCCCCCCCCCCCCCCCCCCCGCCTGGGGGGGACCCGCCGGTGCTGCCCGACACCCCCCCCCCCCCCACCCACCCCCCCCCACGCGTGGGGGGGGGGGGGGGGGGTCCCACTATTGTCGCCGCCAAGGCCGCCCCCTCCCAGCCGCCGAGGCCCCCTCCCCGCAAGCGGATCGGGGGGGTGGGGGGGGGGGGGGGGAGGTCGAAACCCTAGTTTTAGGGTCGATCGCTCGATCGCACGCGGGAGCCGTCATCGATGGTTTCATATATATATATATATATATATATATATATAACCTCTAGCTCAAGTGGCTAGTGTGGAGGCGTGAGATCCGAGAGGACAATGTTCGAATCCCGATGGGAGCAATCGTGGTAATTACATGTTCCATATATATATATATATATATATATATATATATATATATAGCAAATGACCTCTAGCCTAGTGGTTAAGAGAGATGCATGCGGCTCGAGTGGTCAGGAGATCGATTCCCGGTGGGAGCGTTCGCCACAATTACCTTCTTTCAATATATATATATATATATATATATATATATATATATATATTGGAACCAGGTAAATTGTTTCTGGAATCGCTCCTACTGGAATTCGAAATCCTGACCACTCGGGCCGCATGCATCTCTCTTAACCACTAGGCTAGAGGTCATCTGCGTATGTATATATATATATATATATATATATATATATATATATATATATATATATATATATATATAGCAGTTTTGCGTTGATTGGACAATAGTATACATGCATAGAACACAGAAAATATATGTTGTCAATTTATTTCATAACCTATTATCGATCTCAGTAACCCTTTCAAATGTAGGTTATAGGTAGTAGACAGACTTAACAGGTTCCAAGATATGTATGTTCAACGACATTTCAAAACTCATCAGGAGTTTTGACACAGTTCTATCATGTCTGAGAAATCATGTGAAATAGTCAGACAGGAAAAACAAGGAGAGGGGAGGAGGAAGGGCAAACTAGTAGGGTTTCTCTTAAATTCAAGGACAAGGTAGCAACGGATTCATGGGTTAGTAATGAGATCTTCTTGGGTATAAGAGTTTCTCTTAAATTCATGGTAGATAATGGAGATTCATGGGTACATAATGGGTTCATGGTATACAAATGACAATAGAAGGGAGGAGGAAGGCCAAAATAGTAGTTTTACACTATTAATTCAATGATTGGATTAATTTCTGGCTGATGGAGACGGAGGGGGACTCTTAACTAATATTGTTTATGATTTTGAGGACTTTTACGGAATTATCATGATTTGTGGTATACCTAACTCTAAATATGACAGATCTAGGGAACTAATATCATAAAAACCCTATTTATTTTGAAGAGCACATAACCACATGGATAGGCTCACACTGTTTCATCAATTTTATGCTAATTGGGATCGTCCTTTAGGACGAAAAGGGGAGGAATTGGAGGTCATATATCAATACATGTGTAGAAAATATACTTTCGATATAAATGTTATGCCTACGTGATAAATTTGAAGTGACACGTGTACAATTTTGTGAAGGTAGTAAGGTGACATCCCTAGGAAGCCGTGATACTCGGATAAAACAGAGTAGATGCCATAATCCAACATCCTTATGCCTTTAATGCTAAGTAGGAATGTACGACGTGCACAGAGAATGTCATATTCAAAGTTGAGAATCACCAAAGTTCTAAAACAGAGAGAAGAAATCGGTATCCGTCATGCATTACCATGACACCTCCTACTTCTTTATCTGCTATTATTTCTGATTTTTTGGAGCCACATTATATTTTCATCATATGTAATGCAAGAGAGGCAGAAGAGAAGCAATGACTTGCACGTGAACCCTAATCCTAATGCACCTCATCATTTCTTAAACATATAAAAGCAATTGTTAGTACGTCCATACTCTTCTAGATCTAACCCACATTATTTCTTAAAGCAATTGTTAATCTGACCGCACTCTCTTCCTTCTCTTGTAAATAAATAGGTGGGTTACGGTTACTTGTTGATATATGTGTTAAGTGTTATTGGACTTTAATCCCACATTGCCTAGAAAGATAGGAGAGGAGGCTAGCCTCTCCTATATATATGTAGTCTCTATTCCAATAATAATCAATCACTTAAAATCTCTACATGGTATCAGAGCCTAAACTTGCTTAGAATACCGTCAGAGCCACCTTTTTCACACAAACCCTACCCCAAACCTCGCCCTCCCTTTCCACCCCCCACGCCGCCGCTGTCGCTGCAGCTACTGCGCCGCTGCTCCCGCAGTCGCTGCTGAGCCGCTGCCGCTGCGGCTGTGCCGCTGCCACTGCTGCGTCGCTCCCGCTGCCACTGCAGCTGCCGCTGCGCCGCTGTGGCTGCTACTGCCGCTGCTGCTGTCGTGGGTGCCTCCGTGCACACCACTTTTAGGGCTCCTACTGTGTAGGTCAGCCTAAACTTGAGATTTATCTCATCTGTGGCATCTACGGTGTAGGTAAGCCTAAACTTGAGATTTATTTCATCTGTGACACCTACAGTGTAGGGAAGCCTAAAGTCGTTCTTGAAGATTTATCTCATATGAGATTCTCAAGGAGATGTCGATGATGCCTAGATCCGATGAAACCAGACATTCGGATTTAGGAGAGGACGACGAGGACAAGCGTGAGTCGTGGAGCAAGTGTGACGTGATCAAGAAGAAGCATCGATGGAGGCAATTCTCAAGAAGCTGGATGCTGACGATGTGGCGACGTTGATAAAGTTGATAAAGGTGTCAGCTGGTGATAGCACGACACGAGCGCCGTCAAAGTTGGAACTATCCTCCATCGATCTGAAGTTGGATGGACCAGCCACCTATCTGAGTTGGTCACGGCGGGTGAGAAGAACCCTTGCAGAAAAGAACCTGGAGGGATTCTTGACGAGCGAGAAGACAGAGCCGAAAGAGGGCTCGACAGGACGCGACGAGTGGAAATCCACTCATATGGTGATTTACATCTGGCTTCTCAATTCCTTAGTCCATTCTATTGCTTCCACAGTAGATGTCATTGAGATGGTAAAAAACGTATGGGAGAAGTTGAGGAGAACCTATGATAGCGTGGGAAACAACCTACGGATCTTCCGGATAAAAGGGGAGATCGATGACACCGTACAAGGGGAGAAGACGGTGCAGGAGTACGCTACGGAGTTGGAGCGTCTCTGGCTGGATTATGATCACTCCTCGAAACAGACAAGGTGCGGGGACCCGAAGTGCAAGGAGAGACATGTGTGTCTGCAGGAGAGGACGATGAAATTCCTCAAAGGGCTGACTGCTGCATTTGCACAGAGGACATCCTTACTCCTCGTCCAACCAGAGATCCCTAGTCTTGAGGAGGCTATCTCAGTCATGATCCAGGAGGAGACGTGGATCAGACTACAGACAGGGACATGTGGTTCTTCCGAAGCAAAGTCAGCACTAGCAGCTGCTAGCTCGGGCGACACAGGATCCAAGGGAGAGCTCTGGCAACAAAATCGGCAGTGCTACAACTGCGGGGAGATGGGCCATCATCGATATGCTTGTACCAAACCACCTAAGGAGGGAGACTCAGGTGGTGGACGAGGACGAGGATATATTGGACGTGGACGTGGTCGAGGAGGCCGACGAGGCGGCCGAGGAGGCTATCGGACAAACTTGCTGGTGGCAGACGGGAATGGAGGAGCTGGTGGCACCTTTACTGAGGAGGATCAGGCACTGCTGGACCTGCTGGAGAGAAAGCAGAGAGCATCGACCGAAGGAGACAGGAGGAGCGGAGCAGAGGAGACATCCACCCCATTCTTCGGAGGCAACGCCGCTATGTATGCTCACCCATCAGAAGGTACTGACGAGTCACTCGCTCTTGTATCTATGTCTTCCCTTAAAACGTCAGACTGGATTATCGACTCAGGAGCATCTCGACATGTGACCGGAAACGCTAGTGAGTTTTCTTCATACACTCACCTAGCACCAGCAGACACCATTCAGACTGCAGATGGCACTTTCCAACCAGTGGTCGGTAAGGGTACTGTTAATTGTACATGTTCAGTAAGATTATCCAATGTGTTACATGCTCCATCCTTTCCAGTCAATCTATTGTCTATTAGTTCTATAATTCTCCAACTAAAATGTACTGTTTCTTTTGATATTCCTACGGTAATCTTCCAGTAGAAAGGGACGGGACGAAGACTTAGGACTGGCACATGGCATGAGGGACTGTGGTACCTAGATCGGGAAGGACTGGACTCAACATTGATATCTATGGCAGAGAAGGCTGGAATGGGAGAGCTGCAGCAGAGGACTGAAGATACTTTGATACTTCATCATAGGAGGATGGGACATTCTTCTTTTGATACTCTAAGTAAGTTGTATCCAGAGATGTTTGCAAAATCAAATAAACAGAAATTAGTATGTGATACATGCGAGTTAGGAAAGCTTACTAGAAGCTCATATGTTGGTACTGGTCATAAGAGTTCTCTTGTTTTTGAGGTAGTACATTCTGATGTTTGGGGTCCATGTGCTACTAACACTATGAATGGATATAAGTACTTTGTCTCCTTTATTGATTGTGCATCTCGTGTCTCCTGGCTGTATTTAATAAAAAATAAAAGTGAAGTATTTGCTTGCTTTCGGGACTTCCATAAACATGTCCAGATTCAGTACAATGCATTAGTGAAGGTACTGAGGTCTGACAATGGAACGGAGTACACCAACGGGACACTTGCAGAGTACCTGTCAGCACACGAAATACAACATCAGACCAGCTGTGCATATACACCAGCACAAAATGGAGTAGCAGAAAGGAAGAACCGACACCTTCTAGAGACCGCAAGCAGTATGATGATCGACATGAATGTCCCACAAAATCTATGGGGACATGCAGTATTGACAGCAGCTCAACTTATCAACAGGATGTCTTCAAAAGTCCTGGGATGGAAGTCCCCATGCGAAGTATTACAAGGCAATAATAGTGGGATACTCCTACTAAAGGTGTTCGGGTGTGTGTGCTTTGTGAAAGACAACAGACCATCAGTTGGGAAACTTGACCCCAGAGCAGTCAAGTGCATCTTCGTGGGCTACTCAGCGACTCAGAAGGGATATGTGTGCTGGAGTCCAGTAGAGAAGAAAAAGTTCGTTAGTATGGATGTTCACTTCCGAGAGCATGAGCCATATTACCGCCATGAGGGAACTTCGCACAACACGCATAATACTACCAGTATAAGGCGAGAGGGGGAGATGGAGAACTTGGTGGTAACTGATCTAGAAGTATAGCATAGAGGCACGGTTGAGGAGAAACATGAAGGTGAAGCAGAACAGGGGGAGGAGATAAGAAGTATCAGGCCTACGGCTCAGGGGGGAGTTACTTACCTACAGCAGGAGAGAGAAGCAAACTGCAGGACCAGTACCTACAATGCCAATGCTAAGTCCCTTGCATGCGTCTGTCCCAACTCCTGAGACACCACCATCCTCCTCATCTACACCACCACCCTCCTCAGGTGATATCATCCCTCCTACTTCTCCCATATCACTACCTACACGATGGACTACTCGCAGTAATGCGGAAAATCCTCCAGACAAATATGGTTGGGACCTTACTAAGTTTGTTTCTTATGATCATATCTCTTCTTCTCATGAAGCATTTATAGCATCTTTGGATAGTATTACTGTACCTAACAATTGGCAGGTTGCCAAGAACGATCCAAAGTGGAAAGCGGCAATGCATGAGGAGTTGGGAGCTCTTGAGAAGAACTACACTTGGGAGCTGGTGAGACTGCCAGAAGGGAAAAGAGCAGTCGGATGCAAATGGGTTTTTACTGTGAAGCAGAACCCAGATGGACAGGTTGAGCGCTATAAAGCTCGATTGGTGGCAAAAGGATACAGTCAGACGTACGACATCGACTATGACGAGACCTTTGCACCAGTGGCGAAGATGAGTACTGTCAGGACCTTGATCTCCCTGGCAGCCAATGGAGGGTGGAAGCTACACCAACTGGATGTGAAGAATGCATTTCTTCATGGGGATCTAGTGGAGGAGGTGTACATGGAGATACCACCAGGATTCGGCACCAAAAAGACAGAAGGCAAGGTCTGCAGACTGAAGAAGTCCCTCTATGGACTGAAGCAGTCTCCTCAAGCATGGTTTGACAGGTTCAGGAGAGCAATGATAGGGATGGGATATCAGCAGATCAATGCTGATCACACTGTCTTCTTCAGACGAAGTGGAGGCCACATCACCATGCTTGCGGTATATGTAGATGATATGATTATCATAGGCGATGATGAGCAGGAGATCGCCCAACTCAAAGGAAAGCTTGGCAAGGAGTTCGAGGTGAAGAATCTTGGCCCTCTTTGATACTTTCTTGGGATTGAGATTGCTCGAGATAATCAGGGAATCGTTCTTTCTCAAAGGAAGTACGCACTGGACCTGCTTACGGAAACGGGAATGATGGGATGCAAACCAGCTATGACACCGATAGACCAAAAGTTCAAACTGGATGCTGAAGCTGGAGAACCAGTTGACTGGGATAGATATCAGAGATTGGTGGGCAAGTTGATCTACTTGAGCCACACTCGACCTGATATCAGCTTTGCGGTCAGTGTAGTGAACCGCTACATGCATGACCCCCGGAAGGGTCATATGGACGCAGTATACCAGATTCTGAGGTACTTGAAGGGAGCCCCGGGAAGGGACTGATCTTCAGAAGAAATAATCATGTAAGCATCGAGGGCTATTGTGATTCTGACTGGGCTAGCTGTGCTGAAGACGGGAGATCCACATCGGGCTACTGCATATTTGTAGGAGGCAACTTGGTCTCTTGGAGGAGTAAGAAGCAGTTAGTGGTGGCCAGATCAACAGCTGAAGCAGAGTATAGAGCTATGGCCTTGGGAGTCACAGAACTATTGTGGTTGAAGAATATGCTGACGGAGCTAAAGCTGGACCAGGGAGCCAAGATGAAGCTATGGTTTGACAACCAGTCAGCTATTATTATTGCCAACAATCCAGTGCAGCATGACAGGACCAAGCATATCGAGATTGACAGATTCTTCATCAAAGAAAAGCTGGAGAAAGGAGTACTAGAGCTGGGCTACGTTCCAACCAAAGATCAGGTAGCAGACGGACTGACAAAGGGACTTAGTTCTATCAGCATGATGAGAGGATGTGACAAGCTGGAGAAAGGAGTACTAGAGCTGGGCTACGTCTGATATGAGAGTGAATAGTTGGAGCAGTATTCTTCTCTTCAATTAGAAAACATTCATGCCCAATTTATAGTTCATTAGCTCCCTATATTGTTTATGAAACTTTTTATGTAACAAAATTTTCCCGTGGCCTGTACAGAGACCAACACAAAAGATGAAAGGTCATATGTTGTAGCAATGTTTTGTTTTACTTTTGATTGTAGTTTGCTTATCATTTGAGTAACTTAACATGGTGCATTGAACAAATTTTCATTAGTTTGCTTATCATTTTGAGTATTTAAAAGGGTACATTGAAGAAATTTCCATTAGTTTCCTTATCATATTAGTAAATGGAACATGGTGCATTGAAGAAATCTTTGATTACTTCTGATGCCTAGAGCATGCAAATTTTTAGTACTCTGCCAACACAAGATAATAGCTTCTAATACTTGGTATCCTGTATGAGTTCCATAGGAAACAAGGCTGGGAAATCTCTTCTGATTGAAGATGGAACACTTCCATGGATAGTAAAAAATGCTAACAATGAAGCTTCACCAATCAGACGCCACATTGAGCTTGCACTATGCCACTTGGCACAACATGGTGAGCGTTTCTTCTGGTCGTGGCCCAAACTTTTTACATGCAACATAATGGTCCTAATTGATTTTCTCAGAAGTAAATGCTAAAGATATGATTAGTGAGGGTGCTTTATGGGAGCTGGTTCGCATCTCACGAGATTGCTCTCGGGATGATATTAGGGCATTGGCGCATCGAACCCTGACTTCCAGCACTTATTTCCAAGCAGAATTAAGACGATTACATATTGAGCTTTGAGATGAACAATGTTCAAGCCTGTGCAAGAAAACAGAACTTTGCAGATAGTATCTTGAAGACTAGAACTGCATTGTCATGTTATGAGAGAAATTTATAGTTACTGGGTATGGCACCATCTTGGCACAAAGAGAAGACTTGATATCAAGAACTTGCAACTTAAGAGTCACCAATCTTTGATGTTATCCTCAGCAGTCATGTTTTAAGAATAGTAGTACTCATGGATGGGCGTCTGACCCTTGAACCTGGTTGGAGATCAGGTTCATCAATCTTCATCCCCATTTTGAAAGCCACTGGAAGTGCTCGTGTTTGTAATAGTTGTTTCTGTCATGTTTGTAATCAATTATTTTTTGGTAATACATTCCTCTTTCCAGAGGCCAGACAGACTCCAATACACTTGCACATTCATATTGTAAAATGTGTTGTAAATTATTAGCGGGTGAAGAAGGTTTTTTTTTTTTTCTTCTTCTTGCATAGCATGTTTGATTACGATAGTTATTCAGACACTGGAGAATGGAGATCATGCTTGATCTTTTTAGTCTTCTTTAGCCTTTATATAACTAATTCTTCCCTGTAAGGCGCCTTGCTTTCTGTCGTCCGAAGATACATAATGTCTCATGTGACACAACTTTGTATCACTTCTTCCATCCCTTTGATACTTTTGTACCTTTGAGAGTATGTTGCCCTGTGTGGGCATTGGTGAGGTATTACTGTAGTGTGGGTTGAACCGCAGATGTGATAGAAAATTGAAGCAATACCAACTTTATTATGCTCTGCTTGATCATGAGGAAAGGTCCATTCCCCTTATTCTGTTAATTCCGTGTTATCTATATGAGCAAATTGTCCTCATGCATGGGTACAAGTGAAGGCATACAGTAGAAAGCAAATGACACTTCACATATTGCTTGTGAAGTGTTTGGAGATGTGGCTTCTGCTAAATAATTGAAACGGGTTTCTTTTAATCTTTATTCTCAAAAATGTTTATAGATCTTTCAGAATGATGCAAGCTTTCACCTATTATTTCTGCATCATTCTGAAAGATCCGAAATAAACATTTGGTTGAGTCTTCTTTGATCAAGCTTGAGGAACTTGTAAGTGCATTTTTCAGTGTTGAGGAGCGATAGATGCTAGGACTAGAGGTAAAGCTACATGATTTCAAGTGTTAAAAAAGTGGTATATATTATGTTAGGGTTACAAAAGAGGACAGATTTTAAAGAGCTGCGTCAAAAATTTGGGATACAAGTTTTTTTTTTTTTTTGTCTTGTTGATGACTGACGACGATGTCAGCTTTGAGGACTATAGAACGAGGTCAAGTATTTAAAGGCCAATTCTAGCTGATCGTTCAGCAAATGAAGAAAACTTTGCGGCTAATCCCGTGCAATTCTGTAGCTACATATGACCTTGACGTTGTGGAAGAAAGAAACAAGTCCGTGAAAGATAGATGAGGCATGATGCGCACAACCAATGATCAAAATTCGAGGGGAAATTCTTTCAAACAATAGTCTTAATATTTCCTCTCTTCAGTCATGGATCACGTGTTAGACTGACAATGATTATTCAGTCGTACACCTTATGTATTGTTGTCTGAGTTCGAACTCAACAACATGCAAAAAACTAGTATCCTGAAACAAATGTAACGATGCACCTACCTAGTATGCCTGATTTTTTTGGTCATCTTGTGATCCACAAATGACAAAAATCCTTCATGTCTGCCCCTATCTCAAAGAGAGGAAACTAGGGGTGGGTACGGGTCGGGCCGGGTCCAAATTTTATGGATCCGGACCGGACCCGTTAATTGGCGGGGCGGGGCGGGACGGGTGCAAAAATTATTGGAACCGGTACGGATTCGACCCGTTCGAAACGGGTCCAAACCGAGCCGACCCGCGGGTCCAAACGGATCCAAAAAAAATTCAAAAAATTATAGAATAGTAAACATTTACACAAGTTCTATTACAAAACAAGTATTATGTTTTTCCAATTTCTAGAATTTGTTTACTAAACAATAACGTGTGCTATTATTTATAAATTATAATATGAAAAAAATCAAAATTGATATTAAAAAAAAATTATACTCCTAGAAACGGGTCGGTTCGGGGCCCCGTTTATTTTGAAAATAGGACCCGCCCCGCCCCGTTAGTGTCACACGACCCGCCTCGGCCCGTCCCGTTTAAATTCCAAATTTTAGGAACCGTCCCGTTTGACCAATATACGGTTCGGGCCGGATCGGAACCGCGGGTCCTGGACCCGTATGCCCACCCCTAGAGGAAACCATAATGTCACGGACTTAGTGTTTTTGCTAGCACTTCGTCCCGTGCGGTGCACTATCTGTTGGAATTATTCAATAATTAAGGGGCCACACATGTAAAATTAATTGTGTTTGGGCTATCTAAATAATTAAGCCAAATTAAAGTTGTCTATTTGAAAATTGGCTTAAGGGTATAATTGTCATGGAATTAATGTGTAGATACCGGAGATAATTCTAATTTGATGAGGGGCCAAATTAGAAATATCACAACACACATATCTATATATATGTGTATTCATTAGGGTTATGGTCCCCAACTCATACGGCCACCAAGAGAGGGTTTTCTCTATTCTCTTCTGTATCCCCATCAACAAAGAGAGGAACAAATATTTCATCTTTGTTATTAAGGGCCGTAGCGGGTTGGAAGATCAAACTCCAATAAAGAGACGTTCGCTTCAAGATCCATCAAGTCTAGCAATGGATTCAGGTACGCTTCCGCAATTTTATTATGTTCTTCGTCTCATGAATCGACAGGGTACAATAAAACTTCTAACAAGTGGTATCAGAGCCTCCCTATTTGATTCATGAGTTTGAAGTTTCAGATTCAATTTTTATTGGTGTTCAGAAACCCTAGATCGTTTGATCTAATTTAATTTAGGGGTTTCCATTGCTCGATCAAAGTTTTATGATCCATCGATTGAGTTTTTATTTTTATTTTTATTTTTATTTTTTTGTTGGAATCAGATGATTTGCATGTACTTAGGTTTTGGTTCCCTAATTTAAATCATATTAAGATTTCGGTTTAGCAAAAATTGTTTGATTTCATTAAAAGGATTTGATTGGAAAATTATACGATCATCTGTTTGCTCGTCCCTGCTGTTCATTCCTCTTTCCGGTGGTAGATTTCTGGTTATGTAAATTTAGGGAGAACTGTCAACAACAAAGACAACAAAATCTTTATCCCAGATTTTTGGGATTGTCGGAATCCTGTCTTCCATTCAGCTCTATTAAGGGCCATGTCCCCCGTACACTAGAAAATTAAGAAGACCTGCCACATACTAAAACTTTCTCATTCAACTAAACTAAAACAATTTAGTGGCCATATGGGAAGCATATACAGTTTTTTTTAGAGATGCAGCTTCTTGAGTGGATACCTATTGAAGCCTAGTGAGTCATGCTTCTTACCAGTCCTAGCTCTTCACACGAGCAGATGATCATCCAGATTTAGTCTTATGGTCAGTTATTTGGCGAGCCTTTAAACATTAATTGCTTTAGGTGTGAGACTTCCTTAGAGCTTTCAAGATGGGAAGTGCACAAGAAACTTGGTTCACCAAATGGTCTTGACCAATCTTACTGATTTGGCCATTTAAAACATGAATAAACTTCTCACCATATGATCTTGTGTCACGCCCCAGAACCAGAATACTGGAGAGCGGGGGAATGACTCAGCCAACTACGTATTACGGGTAGATGAATACCGTATAATACGATCAATGCTGTCTAACCAGACGAGGGGGTGCATGCTACATGAAAGTCTTACTATGGTCACTTCACATCTATTGTCTCAATCATTCAAACAAGAAGCAAAATAGAGAACATGTAAGATAAAGCAGTAAGGCGTCCCAAACGCTTAGTCAAAATGTTCTTGAGATCTGTCTTTACAAAACATAGTCAGATGGTATAGTAACATATACACAATTGTTATCAGCTGCAGTCTAACTTAATTACAATTATGTAAAAGTAAGTGCAAGACAATCCGACTAACATGTCGGTGCCAAACGGCTAAGTATGAAGTAAATAACAAAACGAGCGGTGGAGTAAGGAACCCACTCGAGTCCTCCTGCGATCATTCCCCTAGTATTGACCATCTTGGAGGTAGAAGTAAGTTGGATCTTCGAGGACTGGCTCTAAATCTTGTCATGCAAAACCAGAGAGGTTAGACCTCTAATAGCAAGTACCACAAGGAAGCACGATATGAAGGATTAAACCAGTAATAAGAGAATATGATAATAGATCTCTGCTATCTACTAGGACTCACACAACATCACGACACTTCGAACCAACCTCCCAACCAAACAAGGACAGAAGTTGGTCCGTCATGTCCTGACATTCTGATCATCTCAGTTAGGCAACAGAGTAGGTACAGTACACAAACAAATCAATTTAAACGGCCAGGCAACTCCTACGGCTTGCTATTGTGAGTCTCAAGTTATCCTGGAATTATGCAAATAAAGATTCCTCAGTTCTTACTATGTGCGAGCAAGGCTAGTCTATCCAGTCAATCAATTACGCCAATCATGTAATTAGACGAGTCCCAGCGGGACGCCCGCCGTTAATATACCATGTACAATAATAATATAAGCAGATACCGCTCCCTGCCCGTGTGGCAGGTTTACAGTATCTGTGGGAACCAGCCGGCCTGTCGGGTACTACTAGTCCCAAGAGGGCTGCCATGTAAGAACTCGGAAATCCATTCTCTCCATGCCATCATTATTTTATTTGACTTAATGGTCTCTACGTTGAGTGAAGTCCCATGCCGTGGATCATGATCATTCAAATGAGTACTTTCGTACGGGATACGATATGCACAACTCTGCAACGTTACCCGTGCTGTTAGGTTGTAGGTCTTACATAGCGTAATGCAACAATCAAACTAAGCACGGAATAATCATGCCTTGACCATAAAGTACACATGCTATTTTTGTAAGATAAATAAATAACTAAATAAATAAATAAATAATTTGAAGCCTGCATGTGCCTGTATGTCAATATTCGGGATCGGCTAATCGATTACAATAGTTCATTACATGAACGTGTCTCATTCATTCAATTCAATAAGACGACTAGCCAGTCTCTTAGTTCCAACTAGGACTGCATGATCAATTTTAGTCAAGATAAACATTATTATCAATGGTGACAAGGCATGAAAGTCAATGGGGTCGAGTCTATAACTCCTCAGAGTTAAGTTCCAGCCTTACTGGGTATCCATAAACCAGTCAAGACACAAGGCACGTTCTACACAACCATATGTATTAAAAATATTAACATGCCAAGATTATCAAGTTCATAAAAGGGCATAAGGATATAATAGGAGAATTATCATGCCATCATTAAATGAATAAATTATAGAACAAATAGAAACACCCAGGTCAGGAAGTCACGCCAACAAGTTTATGCTAAGGCCAAAAAGTCACGCTCAATCTAGTAGGTAGGAGTGAGCGTATAAACAGCGTGAGCGTGAAAAGTGGTTCACGTTGGCACGCACAGCGTGAGCGTGAAGGGTAATTCACGCACTCATAATCGTGAGCGTGAAAAGTAATTCACGCACGCACAGCGTGAGCGTGAAAAGTGAAAAGCGTGATAAGAAATTCACGCACGCATAGCGTGAGCGTGATAAGAAATCCACGCACGCACGCAAAGACGTGAGAACATTATTGAGACGTGCCCTGTTGAGCCAATTGTGACAAAGGTTGTTTTCAAAGACCAGTTCATCAACAAATCTCTCCTATTAAATAGGTGAGGAATCTTTGTAACTTTTCATTCTTATTTCCACTCCTCTATTGGAAATGTCTTCCAAGGATATGCAGCAAAAGAATGAAGTCTCCAAGAAAGTTGAGAACATTATTGAGACGTGCCCTGTTGAGCCAATTGTGACAGGCCTAACCGAAGTAGGCGAAACCTCTTCTACTCCCAAGCCACCACAAGACATCCTTGCTTTCTTAGTAGAGCCAGGAAAAACTCCTGAAGATTAAGCGCTGAGGATGGCTGCCTACAAGTTTTTTATGAACTCAAGCAACGATGCCTTCGAAGCATTGGCTGACTATGTATTTAATAAGGAAGACAGTGGTCCTCGTCCTTAATCCTTTATTCAGAACAAAAATAATAATAAAAAAAATTTTATTTTCATTCTGTCTCTTTTTTTTATACATAGTACTTCTTAAGAAATTTGTCATTGATCGGCATCATGAGTAAATCTCCATTGGGCTTTGATAACCGATAGGCGCCATTAGAAAATACGGTCTCAATTACATAAGGACCTTTCCATTTCGCTTGGAATTTTCCTTTGCTTTTGTGAGTCATAATCATCGGTCTTCGAACGGCTAAAACTAATTCGCCAATCTTGAATACCCTCTCTTTAACTTTACGGTTGAAAGTTCGAGATATACGGGCTTGATATAGTTCAATATGCTGTTGTACTTGAAGACGCTTCTCGTCCAATCCTTCAAGTTCTTGGAGTCGTAAGCGATCATTGTTCTCTATAGTTAGCTCATTAGCAATAGCTATTCGAAGAGATGGAATCTGGATTTCCAAGGGAAGAACAACCTCACATCCATAAACTAATAAAAATAGTGTAAAACCAGTAGGAGTCCGGACTGTTGTTCGATAAGCCCATAAACATTCTCCATGTTTCTCATTCCAATCACGTTTATTAGAAGAGACAAACTTTTTTAGAAGTTTAATGATAGTCTTATTGAAGGCTTCGGCTAGACCATTAGCAGCTGAATTATAAGCCGTAGAAGACAAATTTTGAATTTGATTCTTATCACAGAACCGATAAAATGCCTGACTGGCAAATTGTGGACCATTGTCATGAATTATCCGTCGAGGAATCCCGAAGCGATAAATGACATGATGTTTGATGAAGCTGATGACATTAGATGTTTTCACTTCAGCAAGGGGAATTGCTTCTGCCCACTTAGAAAAATAATCGGTTATAGCTAATATGAACCGATGTCCTTTAACAGAAGGAGGGTTAATAGGACCAATGGCATCCATACCCCAAGCTTCGAAGGGCCAAGAAGCTGCTGTAGGATGTAGAAATTCAGAAGGTTGGTGAATAAAGTCAGCATGAATTTGACATGCTTTACACCTTCTGGCGTAATCTACAGCATCTGCTATCATGGAAGGCCAATAATACCCCATTCTTCGAATGCGGTCCTGTAATTTTGGACCCGGTTGATGAGCACCACAAACACCATCATGAGCTTCTCGGAGTGTTTGTTTAGCTTCACTTTCTGAGAGACAGCGCAGCAAGAGTCCATCATATGAGCGACGATATAACATATGTAAAGATGAATCATAATAGAATCGAAATGATCATCTTTTAATTGATGCTGCTTCTTTTGGGTCTTCAGGTAAAATCTCATGAACCGCGTAATCAATAAATGGAGTTCTCCAATCCCTTTGCTGAGAACTTGATTCTGTAGTATAACTCTGTTCAATACACAAGTTATTCTTGACACAGAATAAATCTCGGTCCAACAAAGTAATTGTATTTTGCCTTCGGATTGGAACAGCCAAATCTGCAGCTAGGCTAGCAAGAGCATCAGCCTCCACATTCTGAGAACGTGGTACGAATTCAATGAAGAATCCTTTGAATAAAAGGACCAATTCAACTACTACTTGATGATAAGGGATGAGATCAGGATTTCTGACTTCATAGGTCCCTCTAACTTGATTAACAATCAGCTGAGAGTCTCCATAGGCTTCCAGGAATTCAATATCCAATTGTTTTGCGACTTGGAGACCAATCAATATAGCATTATATTCTGCTACATTATTGGAGCATGGTTCATTGAGAGAATAGGCACGGTATATGACCATTTTGTCAGGAGAGACCAAGACGATTCCTACCCCAGAGACAATATTACCTTTAGGTCCAACTCGTGATGCTCCGTCAAAATATAATTGCCAAATGTCATTTTTAAAGTCATATTGCAATCTAGAACTTCATCTGGAATGTCCTCATATAACTTTGATGTTTCAGGTATAGGATGAGCAGCTAAGAAATCAGCTAATGCTTGACCCTTCACTGATTTTTGAGGTATATAAACCATGTCATAAGGAGTGAGCAGCATCACCCAGGTAGCTAACCTAGAGTTAAGAATGCTCGGTTTTCTCATCAATACCCGAATGGGATTTGTTCTGGAGATGACATGGATAGTCTGTCCTGTCACATAATGTCTTGTCTTTTGGACAGCAAAAACCAAGGCCAGACATTCCTTTTCTACAGGAGTATACCTGTGCTTTGCTCCGACCATCATTCGGCTAAGATAATAAATTGCTTGTTCATGCCCTATATCACTTTTTTGTGCAAGAAGAGCACCAAGTGAATGATCCAAAGCTCGAACATATAGCAAAAATGGTCTTCCTATCACCGGAGGTACCAAAACAAGTGGATTTGTAAGATATTGTTTGATGTCATTGAAGGCTTTCTGACATGCTTCATCCCAAACAAATGATACACCCTTCTTCAATAGACGGAAGAAAGGCTGGCATCTTCCAGAGAGATTGGATATAAACCTCTTGATATATGCAATGCGACCTTGGAAGCCACGGAGTTCTTTTAAATTGAGTGGAGGACGCATTTCAAGAATTGCTTTAACCTTATCAGGATCAACATGGATACCTTGAGAAGTAATGACAAATCCTAAAAACTTGCCACCGGAAACCCCTAAGAAAGACTTAGTAGGGTTCATTTTCAATTGATGTTGGCACATCAATTCAAATACTGTCTTCAAGTCTTGAACGTGATCATCTTTTGACCGACTCTTAACAGCAATGTCATCTACATAACATTCTACTGTCTTCCGTAGATGTTCTTGAAAGATATTGCTCATGGCCCGTTGATATATGGCACCGACATTTTTAAGACCAAACGGCATCACCGTATAGCAGTAAACCCCAAGGGGTGTACGAAAAGCGGTATGCTTCTCATCTTCTGGATGCATCTTAATTTGATTATATCCTGAGAATCCATCCATGAAGGACATGCTTTCAAAACCACATGTATTGGCTATCATGACATCAGTAATTGGAAGTAGAAATTCGTCTTTTGGACAAGCTGCATTAAGATCTCAAAAATCTATGCAAACTCAGACTTTTCTGTTCTTTTTTATAACAGGAACAATGTTGGCAACCCAATCGGGGTGTTGTTCTTCACGAAAAAAAACCACACGTGATCAGCTTTTTGACTTCTGCTTCAATTGCATCCATCATGTCTGGCCGAAAACGTCGTTGCTGTTGTTTTACAGGCTTAGCATTAGAAAGAATATTGAGTTTATGAGTAGCAACTTTGGGATCTAAACCTGGCATATCCTCATAACTCCATGCAAAAATATTAATATATTCTTTGATTAGTTTTATCAATTCTTCCTTTTCATCTTCAGAAAGATTCTTACTGATGAATATTGGTTTGGGCGTAGTTCCATCTCCAACGTCAATCTGGACAATCTCGTCCTCTGTAGGTGGTTGTCGTTGTTCAAAACGAAGTTTCCATTGAGTGTCCATCTGTTGAGCCCAAGGATCATTCTCAAATGGCTCGGATTCATCATCAATTTGAACCATGTAAGCTGAAAATATTTGCTCAGATTCATCATAATAGTCTCCTTTAACACACGAGGAGTGAGAAGTCTCGGATTCAATGAATTGGACTTCTTCTGAATCTGATGATTGTGAAGAGCTAGAAGAGAATTCCTCTTGTATATCGTCATTAAACATGTAGGACGGATCATATCCCAATCCATGATGAGTTTTCTGGTAAAACGGATCACCACATAATGGTAGTCGTCTACCTTTGCCTTGATTGAGACCTTGCATAGTCTTTAAATCATATCCCATGTTCTGGATAATTTTGAGAGATTGTTGACTATATCTGTCAATTCGGATTCTTCCTTTATCTTTATTCCTCAAATCATCTGTCTGAGCAACAGGAATATTTTTAGCCAGGCCAAACACAATTTGGCGCTTGTTTTTCTTATCAGACGGAACCACGAAAAAAGATTCTTTGTGACGTCTATAAGTTACACAAGCTTGCGATGAAGCAGCTACAGGAAGAAGATAGGGAGAAGATGTTAGAAACCTTTGAGCATAAGGTCCGACATCGACATGAGGAGGAAAAGAATTTTCCTTATTGTCAATGTATAAGGTTTCCTCTGTGTCTATGTCGTCTTTATATTGATGACTTTGATATCAGAAGATAAAGTCATTATTTCAATAAACTTGACAGCCATATACTCGAAAAGAAAATCTTCATTGATATCAAAAAGTACAGAATGATCAATATTTATATCATTTAAAATTTGACTGCTACGCTTTGGATTAATCACTAGTGGATTATCATCCGTTTTCTGCGTAGATTTGCCAAGATTGACAATCAGAGGAGGTTCTGGATCATTCGTACGAAATGTACGCCCTTTGACTTTGATCACAAGAGGTTGAACTTGGCTTTTAACAGGAACATTTACTGATTCCTCAGATGAAGCTTGAGTTCTTCCTTTGACCTTGATCATCAAAGGTTGATTGTTGACATATTGGGGTTGGATTCGCCCTTTGACTTTGATATTCAAAGGTTTCTCTTCTGGCGGATCTTCGTTAATAGACTGATCTTCAGCAGATGATTGATCTTCAGCCATCTCTGATATCTCTTTCACATGCTCTTGTTTGTAAAGCCTTGAGTCGGAAAAATAGGCTTCAACACCTTTGAAAGGATTGATATCAGCAAACTCAGTCTTCACAACCCCTTGGGGATCCACATACTTGAAGCATTGGTGGAGAGTCGAAGGCACGATATTATGCTCATGTAACCATGGTCTTCCAAGAAGAATATTGTAGGATACGTCTGAGTTAATAACATAAAATGTTGCCATAGTTCGAAGATCACCAATCTGAATCTTCAGACGAATCTTCTCCAGTGGTTTGCTCTTTTCAGAGTTGAAACCAACTATTGTGGTACTAGTGTAAGTCAGATCACTAGTAGGAATCCTCAATGGTCTTAGCATACTTTGAAGAATTATGCTAATGGAAGACCCAGGATCAATGTAAATTCTGTCAACTTCAATGGATTCGATATACCCAGTGTAACATAAAGGCCTATCATGCTTGTTATGCTTCAACAACATATCTTCTTATGTAAAGGTGTCACGCCCCAGAACCAGAATACTGGAGAGCGTGGGCAGACATAGCCAGCTACGTATAATGAAATGGAATCCATCCCATTATACGGTCACGGCTGTCTAGATATATGAGGGTTTATCTACAATCCATCAGTCTCTTAGGGTCAATAACAAGCCTAGTGTCTCAATCACAAGCAAGTAAATAGAGTTAGAAGATGTAAGATCACCAAATATACAATAGTAAGGCGTCCAAACATTACATATCCAGCAGATCATGAAGCTAGTCGTTATAAAATGTGAGGACTAGCAAGAGTTTAGTCATACATGATCAACCCTAGGTTGCCAATCATGTTACAGCCCGTAGGCAGACAGTAAGTAAAAGGTGCAATACGAGCTAACAAGTGCTCGCCGGCTAAACGCCTCAAAAGAATAATTTACAATAAAGTGAGAGATCAAAAATAAACCCACTCGTTGCCAGGGTTCCGTCTAGTGGCCACCATCTGGCAGGAATTCCGGTAGATCCTCTGGAGCTGCTCTAGTATCTGGCCATACAAAACCAGCTGGGTCAGACCCCAGAAAGAGCAAGTGCCACAAAGGAGGCTTCACTTAGGAACTAAAACCAGCAATTAGCACAAGAATATAATTACATAATAAAAGACAGTAATTTAAAAAAAAGCATGACAGGTGAATATATAAAAGACAATCTTGTACATAATCAATAAAAGACAGGACATATTGGAAAAGTATGACATGATGATATACGATGAGATAACTATGGGACTATTCAGATAACCAGGTTACAACCCGTAAACCAAACAAGGACCGGGGTTGTAACCCTTCGCCTGAACAAAACTTGGTTTCTCCTACCATTTATCGGTAAGATAATATAAGAAATCAGGACATGTAACAATCTTGTACAGGATCAAGACAAGAATAAACTGGTAAACTCCATCCAACATTTCACGGCCAAGCAATAAGTACGGCTTGATATTTTAACTAACTAAGGTTATCATAGGCCTAGTTACTAGCAAGATGCAGCGAGATTCTTCCAAGTCCAGTTACCCGCCTGCTGCTACCTGAGTGACCCCAGCAAAGAAAAGGAAAAAGATAGCATGATATAGCAGACACACTGTAGTAAGATACATGTGTCCTAAGGTACCACACTCGACGGCGGGCTGGAATTGCGCTCATCTCGACGGATAGCAACAAATCCCATGTATATATATATATATATATATATATATATATATATATATATATATATATATATATATATATATATATATATATATATTTTTTTTTTTTTAATATATATATATATATATATATATATATATATATATATATATATATATATAAGGCCGGGATCAAAGGGGCAACAGGTAACTGGAAAAGTCTCTCCATGAACTACTGGATTATTCTAGTAATTAGCCTTAGTCCATTTCAGTGGGTAACCCTGACCGTGGTACTCAGGGGTCCCCGTTCTAGACATGATGCAAGACAAGACTGGTTATTTGTACAAGCACAATCGCCCACGGTGTCCAGGATTAATTATACAGGTCATGTCATGTCAGGTAGCCGTCGCAACAGCTGTTCGAGATAATCATGTCAGGTTTATCATGTCAAGAGTGCGCCACGGCGGGCCACTATCATGTCAAGTTCATTGTCAAGTTCATTGTCAAGTCAAGTTATCATGTCGGGAGTGCACCACGGCGGGTCACTATCAAGTCATGCCAATTATCAAGGAGGAGAGAAACTTGCACAATTAAATAATAATATATTAATAATATATATAATCCTGAAGCCAAGGAGAAACTCTACAACTTTCATGTTGGGAGTGGGAAGAAATTCTGACCACAATTCACGCAAATAAGACATTTAAACAATCAAAGTGGGACCCATGCGGTCCAAAAGTGGGAGAACAAACATGCGGTCAAAGAGAGTGGGAGGTCACCCATGCGACCAGCCAGAGCTCATGCGGCCCGAAAACAACTGAATGGGACCATGCGGCCAGGGGTAAATGCCTACAAGAAATATTCATGCACCCAGAAAAGACCGAGAGTGGGAAGGCAATAAATGCAAGCTTCCACTCAAACAAAGAAAATGGGCACGTGGCCACTCAAGTATAGTGGCCATGTGGGACCCAACAATAATCAATACATTAAACCCACGTGGCCAGCACACAATGGCAATTTGCCATGCGGCCCAGGAATAACCAAGGCCATGCGGCTAGTCATGCATGCTCGCAGGCAATGCAATTAATATATGCATTAAATAATATACACACAATATATTAATATATTTAATGTATATCACATGTACATGCATGCGGCTGACTTCTCCAAGGAAGGACATAAAATATATAAAATGGTAAGGACTTAAATGCATTAAATGCATTCAATTGCATTCTCATGCGGCTACATTCTCAGGATACCTTAATCCAAGCATTTAAAGCGTAAATCATAAAATAGTAAGGGCCTAAATGCATTCAAATGCATTCTTATGCTTATGCGGCTACTGAATAAATGTATTAGAAAAGTGCATTCAAAGCTTTGCTTTAACAAAGTGCATTCATTTAATCCCAAGCAAGCATTATTTAATGCTTAACCAAAGTGTATGCGGCTGGGCAACATTATTTAATGCTAAACCAAAGTGTATGCGGCTGGGCAACATTATTTAATGCTATGCATGCTATGCGGCTTGGACAAAGCCTTACATTAATACTTTACATGCGGCTGGAGACCCAGGGCCATGCATTATTGAATGCATATATTATTTCAAGCTCATGCGGCCACAACCAAATGCCACATGCGGCTTGAATATTGGTATTGCATTAAATAATGCATGCAAACTAATTGCTTGCTATTGCATTAGTAGGCCATGCGGCTGAGTGTTAAAAATGCCCATGCGGCTCAGAAATTTCTCGTAGGTCAAAATTGGACCAAAGAAAATTCTCTGCAACCATGGGATCATCAACTTAGCAAAATATGCAAGTTTGATGGATCAAAATCCTGGGAACCAAAAATACCACAGAGCTAGATCTACAAAAAAAATTTAACCATGGAAATAAAAAATGCCAAGAACTAAAGTGGATTAGAAACACATGAGGAAGACAATGGAAAAATAAAAATGGACTTCCTCCATGAAGCAAGATGCACTTGCCTAAGCTCTCCACTCTCTCTCTGGTAGGTGAAGAGTAAAGATGGAGAAGAAGAAATGAGTAATGAGTAATAATGTAAGAGAGAGAGAGTGGGATAGATATTTATGGTGGGAGTGGTGGTAGGTGGGAGTGGTTCTCCACATAAAACCAAACCAAGCCAAACCCACTAAACCGAACCAAACCAAGCCAATGTAATGCCATGATAAACCATGCTAATGCAACATGCAAAATAAAATCCAAGGCTAACTAATTATGACAAACCAAAAATACGAGCCCGAAATACGTACACGTATTCCCAATACGTAATGCGAACTACGGGCATTACAACTCTACCCACCTTAAAAGAATTCCGTCCTCGGAATTTAATCAAGAGGCTAGAGATGTAAGGACAAGCTACACGATCACAAACAATCTATAACTACCAACCAATCATACAGTCATTCATGCAAGCAAGGATTCGAAGCGTAAGGCATAAGGAAGATATTACGCCTTACGAGCCAAACTAGCCGGGATAACGCGATCGGATATCATCCTCACGCTCTCACGTTTGACTCTCCCAAAGAGGGATAAACTCAGGCAACACAGACTAAACACAGCCTGGCTCTTGAGGGTCTATCTCTTCGGTCAAACATGGACACGGGCCTCTCCTCCTACGAAAAGGTTGGTACCAATAACCATTTTCGAATGATCTAGGATATGGCTCGGGTCCGGGACATACCGTCGCATTTAGGATACAGGAAATACATCATGTACCCCGCATAATGACGGCAGGAAAGCAAGACAATATGATGCAGATATCTCTCTGCCGATTCTGGACCTGAGCCTGGGCTAGAGCAAACTGCTGAGGTCCCTGCTGCTGGAATCTCCTCTGCCTATACTGAACTTGCACCTGGGCATACTGCTGAGGCCTTTGCTGCCGAAAAGCTTGGGCCTGCGTTGGCAACGGCCTCGGGGATGGAAAATGCTGCTGGACTGGTACTGGGGCTGGTCTCCTAACCGATGAACTGATCGTGGCTGGTGATGAGTCAGTCCTGAACGGGCAGGACCTTACCTTGTGGTCCGGCGCTCCACATAGCAAACACAATCCTCGAGCCTTGCGACATTCTAAAACAACATGTCTAGGCTTCCCACAATGAGAGCAGCCCACTGTGGAAGACTGCTTCTGCTGCTGAGAATACGTCGGGGTTGAATGTTGAACCGACGTAACCGAAGCTGTCCTTCTCGGAGCTCCAATGATCAAAGTCCCAGCTGCCGGGGCTGGGGCTGACGACTGGTTCATCTGGCCGCGAGATCGCTTTCGACCTCCGGTTCTGTCACTGTTCGCTGCACTGTTCCCATGATGTCCACCTCTGCCCAGAGCATCTGCCACCGCCTGACGCAAAGCGTTTCCTCGAGGATCCTGCGATATTGCAAGCAACTCTATGATAAGTCCCACCAAGGCTCCATCATCCTGTCCTGCGGGCTAGGCTGACTGTACCGGGGGTTCTGGATCTCCGTGAGGCATGACCCGGGAGGGTGCTTCTGAGTGCTGGGCCTGATCCCCAGGTTGCTACTGGTCCACGGGAGGTGCTCCGCCTTGCTGATCGGCAGGTCCAGGTTCAATGCCGCTGAAGAAGACGACATAGGGAACAATAAGGAAGGACCAGGATAGATCAAAGATTACAAGCATGTGATTCAGGACAAGAATTTCAGGAATCAAGAGGATACAAGCAGAGATCAAGGGCGAATACTGATTGAGACATCTATTCGGTAAACCCTCACATATCTTGATTTACAAGACCTGCATGGGCCACCACTTAAACCATGTCACGCCCCAGAACCAGAATACTGGAGAGCGGGGGCAGACATAGCCAGCTACGTATAATGAAATGGAATCCATCCCATTATACGGTCACGGCTGTCTAGATATATGAGGGTTTATCTATAATCCATCAGTCTCTTAGGGTCAATAACAAGCCTAGTGTCTCAATTACAAGCAAGTAAATAGAGTTACAAGATGTAAGATCACCAAATATACAATAGTAAGGCGTTCCAAACATTACATATCCAGCAGATCATGAAGCTAGTCGTTATAAAATGTGAGGACTAGCAAGAGTTTAGTCATACATGATCAACCCTAGGTTGCCAATCATGTTACAGCCCGTAGGCAGACAGTAAGTAAAAGGTGCAATACGAGCTAACAAGTGCTCGCCGGCTAAACGCCTCAAAAGAATAATTTACAATAAAGTGAGAGATCAAAAATAAACCCACTCGTTGCCAGGGTTCCGTCTAGTGGCCACCATCTGGCAGGAATTCCGGTAGATCCTCTGGAGCTGCTCTAGTATCTGGCCATACAAAACCAGCTGGGTCAGACCACAGAAAGAGCAAGTGCCACAAAGGAGGCTTCACTTAGGAACTAAAACCAGCAATTAGCACAAGAATATAATTACATAATAAAAGACAGTAATTTAAAAAAAAGCATGACAGGTGAATATATAAAAGACAATCTTGTACATAATCAATAAAAGACAGGATATATTGGAAAAGTATGACATGATGATATACGATGAGATAACCATGGGACTATTCAGATAACCAGGTTACAACCCGTAAACCAAACAAGGACCGGGGTTGTAACCCTTCGCCTGAACAGAACTTGGTTTCTCCCACCATTTATCGGTAAGATAATATAAGAAATCAGGACATGTAACAATCTTGTACAGGATCAAGACAAGAATAAACTGGTAAACTCCATCCAACATTTCACGGCCAAGCAATAAGTACGGCTTGATATTTTAACTAACTAGGGTTATCACAGGCCTAGTTACTAGCAAGATGCAGCGAGATTCTTCCAAGTCCAGTTACCCGCCTGCTGCTACCTGAGTGACCCCAGCAAAGAAAAGGAAAAAGATAACATGATATAGCAGACACACTGTAGTAAGATACATGTGTCATAAGGTACCACACTCGACGGCGGGCTGGAATTGCGCTCATCTCGACGGATAGCAACAAATCCCATATATATATATATATATATATATATATATATATATATATATATATATATATATATATATATATATATATATAAAGCCGGGATCAAAGGAGCAACAGGTAACTGGGAAAGTCTCTCCATGAACTACTGGATTATTCTAGTAATTAGCCTTAGTCCATTTCAGTGGGTAACCCTGACCGTGGTACTCAGGGGTCCCCGTCCTAGACATGATGCAAGACAAGACGGGTTATTTGTACAAGCACAATCGCCCACGGTGTCCAGGATTAATTATACAGGTCATGTCATGTCAGGTAGCCGTCGCAACAGCTATTCGAGATAATCATGTCAGGTTTATCATGTCAAGAGTGCGCCACGGCGGGCCACTATCATGTCAGGTATATCATGTCAAGTTCATTGTCAAGTTCATTGTCAAGTCAAGTTATCATGTCGGGAGTGCACCATGGCGGGTCACTATCAAGTCATGCCAATTATCAAGGAGGAGAAAAACTTGCACAATTAAATAATAATATATTAATAATATATATAATCCTGAAGCCAAGGAGAAACTCTACAACTTTCATGTTGGGAGTGGAAAGAAATTCTGACCACAATTCACGCAAATAAGACATTTAAACAATCAAAGTGGGACCCATGCGGTCCAAAAGTGGAAGAACAAACATGCGATCAAAGAGAGTGGGAGGCCACCCATGCGGCCAGCCAGAGCTCATGCGGCCCGAAAACAACTGAATGGGACCATGCGGCCAGGGGTAAATGCCTACAAGAAATATTCATGCACCCAGAAAAGACCGAGAGTGGGAAGGCAATAAATGCGAGCTTCCACTCAAACAAAGAAAAGGGGCACGTGGCCACTCAAGTATAGTGGCCATGTGGGACCCAACAATAATAAATACATTAAACCCACGTGGCCAGCACACAATGGCAATTTGCCATGCGGCCCAGGAATAACCAAGGCCATGCGGCTAGTCATGCATGCTCGCAGGCAATGCAATTAATATATGCATTAAATAATATACACACAATATATTAATATATTTAATGTATATCACATGTACATGCATGCGGCTGACTTCTCCAAGGAAGGACATAAAATATATAAAATGGTAAGGACTTAAATGCATTAAATGCATTCAATTGCATTCTCATGCGGCTACATTCTCAGGATACCTTAATCCAAGCATTTAAAGCGTAAATCATAAAATAGTAAGGGCCTAAATGCATAAAATGCATTCAAATGCATTCTTATGCTTATGCGGCTACTGAATAAATGTATTAGAAAAGTGCATTCAAAGCTTTGCTTTAACAAAGTGCATTCATTTAATCCCAAGCAAGCATTATTTAATGCTTAACCAAAGTGTATGCGGCTGGGCAACATTATTTAATGCTAAACCAAAGTGTATGCGGCTGGGCAACATTATTTAATGCTATGCATGCTATGCGGCTTGGACAAAACCTTACATTAATACTTTACATGCGGCTGGAGACCCAGGGCCATGCATTATTGAATGCATATATTATTTCAAGCTCATGCAGCCACAACCAAATGCCACATGCGGCTTGAATATTGGTATTGCATTAAATAATGCATGCAAACTAATTGCTTGCTATTGCATTAGTAGGCCATGCGGCTGAGTATTAAAAATGCCCATGCGGCTCAGAAATTTCTCGTAGGTCAAAATTGGACCAAAGAAAATTTTCTGCAACCATGGGATCATCAACTTAGCAAAATATGCAAGTTTGATGGATCAAAATCCTGGGAACCAAAAATACCACAGAGCTAGATCTACAAAAAAAATTTAACCATGGAAAAAAAAAATGCCAAGAACTAAAGTGGGTTAGAAACACATGAGGAAGACAATGGAACAATAAAAATGGACTTTCTCCATGAAGCAAGATGCACTTGCCTAAGCTCTCCACTCTCTCTCTGGTAGATGAAGAGTAAAGATGGAGAAGAAAAAATGAGTAATGAGTAATAATGGAAGAGAGAGAGTGGGATAGATATTTATGGTGGGAGTGGTGGTAGGTGGGAGTGGTTCTCCACATAAAACCAAACCAAGCCAAACCCACTAAACCGAACCAAACCAAGCCAATGCAATGCCATGATAAACCATGCTAATGCAACATGCAAAATAAAATCCAAGGCTAACTAATTATGACAAACCAAAAATACGAGCCCGAAATACGTACACGTATTCCCAATACGTAATGCGAACTACGGGCATTACAAAAGGTGATGTTGGGAATTACTTCCATCACACTATGACATTGCGGGCATGATACTGGTATATTGTCAGGAGTCTTGAGTTTAGCTAAGCAGGAGTCAGCTTGCAGCAAAGCTTCACTCAAAGTTTCGCGGCTTTCTCTACAAAGGCGAAGTAACTCGAAAATAAATAATCTAGCCGGAGTATTAGCTAACTGGGCTAAAATATCAAATTTATAGGGTTTCATCACCACCCCCTGACTGGAAGTAGACTTCAACGGGACATCGAAGCGTACCGCTTTCTGTTTTCCCTTTTCAATCATAGCAGGAGCAAGAGACGGTTGAGTTGATGGTGTTTCAACATTCTCAGCTTCCTTGGAAGATCCCTCATAATCTTTGTGGTACTCTTTTCCAGATCTTGTACCAGCAAAAGTTTCTTCTTCAAACTCAGAAGAAGGAAGTACCATATTGCAGGATTTAATCTTCCTTTCCTTAGCCTTTTTCTTGTGAGGATTGTTATGAGGAACCTCAGAACCCAATCCAACAGTGGATTTTTGACTTTGAATTTGTAAAGGAAGTCGTATCCCTTTATCATAATTCAAACCTTCTGCCTTTTGAAAATCATAACCCATCTTCTTCATGAGAAGGATAGATTGTTGACTGTACAAGTGAGTAGGCAGTGGACTTTCAACAGAAGAAATTCCTGTAACTACGGGAGAATGAGGAATAACCGTTTTTGTAGCTACGGGAGGAAAATGATTCGGGATACGAGGAAAAATCCCTGTAGGAGCCTTTTCATAAGCAGCGAAGACTTGTTGTGCCATGTATAAGGGAACACTATTCATGGCTAGCCACTGCTGATGAGTAAGCTTGAGCTTGGTAGGAGGAGCTAGACTTGGAGGACCTATGTTCAATCCTCTTAGTCTATCTTCCAAAGGAGTACCATCCCATAGATGATCCAAATCATCAGGATCTGGAATAACATGAGAAATCATGTTGCAGGTTTTGACTTTCTTACCTTTCTTGGATTTTGAAGTTTTACCTTCATCTTCCATTTTAGGTATTAAGTCAGGATGTACCCACATAATTTCTCCATTCTTTAATGTAAGAGGCAACAATCCTTCATTTTCCTCCCTGGCAGGCGGGATATTCAAAATCTTCATCGTCGCCTTCGGAATTGGGACAATTACATCTGGTACTTGTTGTGGAGGAAAATCTCCAAATTGAAGAGAAACAATATTGGTTGTAACCGTATGGTCATCATTGGTTAAAGCAATGGCACCACCATTTATCAGCTCTTGGATTTTCTTCTTCAAAACATAGCAAGCACTGGTAGGATGATTAATGTATCTATGATATATATAATATTTGGGATTGTCAGTCAGATTCACCTTGTTGGGCCTCTTTGGCTCCGGAATCTGAAGTTTGCCACCCTTCACCAGACATTGGAATATCCCTGGGATATCACTTTCGTCAAAAGAGTATTCTTCTTTTGACCTGGAAGATTCCTGATTATTCAGCATCGTTTTATTCTTGGAAAGATTGACCATAAGAGTGTCTTTTCCTTTAATATTACGATTGTCGAAATTATTACCAGGATTACTTTTTTTTCCTTTATCCTCAGAGGCGAAAATCATCCCATGTTCACGAGCCAACCTACCATTGGTCTCGACGGAAACTGCTGCTATGATAAATGAAGCCCAATCTGTGAATTGGGAACCCGTGAAGACAGTGATGGATGGTCGCAGATTCATCTTACATGTATCAATCAGCGCTGAATCTGGCATACCAGGGGGCATCTTTAAAGTTGCCTGTCGGAACCGTTCAATGAACGTCCGAGTATCTTCTTTCTCCTTTTGCTTAATTTCTATTAAGGAGGACATGTTCATGTCCATACCTCCTTCATAGAAACGGGAGAGAAACATTGCCTTAAATTCGTCAAAAGACGAAATACAATTGTCGGGTAAACTACGATACCAGTCGTAAGCTGAACCCGTCAAGCATCCAATGAATACTCTAGTGTGAAGAGCATCATTTTTCTGCAAACGTACAGTCATAATATCAAAGTAATTGATATACTGACTAGGATAAGCCTTTCCATCAAACAATACCATGGACTGTGGCTTGAATTTCGGTAGAAACGGTACATCATTCCAATGAGGAGGATAAGGTTGCTTAATCCCTAATCTCTGGAGTTGATCCTTTTGCTTCAAAACTTCAAACTGTGCTTTGAGCTCACGCACTGCTTGAATGGCTTCACTGGTTTGTGGAAGCACATTTGATTGAAAAGTTGTCGGTTGTACCGTAATCCCGACCGGAGATGGTACATCTTCTGGAATGATGGGATCTGGAGATGCAAAATTTTGGTTAACAGCAGGCTCTTAGATATTCAAAGGTATATCAACCCCTTGGCTATCTTGAGTTGGTGCTGCTGCCTGAACCGGTGTTACAATTGCTGGTTGAGCAGTTTGCTGAGCCGTTATTATCTGGTGCATGCTTTGCATCATGTTAAGCATGTCTTTCAATGATTGCTCAACAGCAGTGATTCTGTATTAACAGATGACATCTCTGGTTCGTCTCCAATAGCGTAGGATTCAACCTCTCTTGAAGATACAGAAAGATTAGTATAGAAGTATGAATCAACACTATCAGTTTCGGACTCAAGAGATTGAGTACCTCCAGCTTCAGAATCAGAAGTCTGCAATTGTCTTTGTCTTCTTGATCGAGTATTCTGATATACTCCTTCAGAAGAATCAAGAAGTCTGTTGAATTGTTGTTGACCTGGGGTTTGGGACGTGTTCCGTCTAGGACGTCGTCCTCTGTTGGTGTGAGATGCCATGTTGACTGACACATATGACAACTCATAAACTTGTTGTTGGGGTGCATTAAAATTCAATCGATCAAAAACTGACCTTCTGGAAGCCGAGCAACAATATTTGATCACAATCTGGTGACAGTCACAGTGATGATTTTCTTGGGGGAGCGTCACGGGAGATTGTCTATTTTTACGCTTTTGCATTAGCAATTCACGTAAATCAGAAGGAGTAGAAGGAGTAGTCTTCTTTATTACATTTGGAGTAGCAAAGCGTTTATTCCCTTGTGTATAAAGAAGATTACTGGCTGCATTCGCAGAACCAAACTGTACATTTTTACGCGTTTGGAGTTGTGTACGCAAATCTTGAGATTTTTGAGCACGAAGGACTCCATTTTCATTGCTTGTGATTTGTAGGTTTGGTACTTTGCGTAGAGCAGTATAAGAAGGCTGTTGGTGTAGAACTGAAGCTTTACCAACAACATTTTTATGCTGTATGCATTTAGGTACATTCACATTAGATGTAAAAACATCGTTGCGAATTTTATCTACACTGTCACAGACAGGAGACTTACCTTTATGCGTAGAGCGTAAAAATTGATTATCTACCACGTCACAGACGGGAGATTTTCCTTTACGCGAACAGCGTAATTTTTGTGTGTCTACCACGTCACAGACGGAAGACTTATTTTTACACTTCGAAGCACAAGCATTAGAGTCTGCCTCATTACAAATGGGAGACTCGTTCTTATGTACTGAGCGTAAATTTTGGTTTTTATCCACTGGGCGTAAAACCTGATTATCTTCACCGTCACAGACGGGAGATAACTTGCCACACTTAGAGTGCAACGCTGAAGTAAGGACTGCCTCGTTACGAACGGAAGCCCCTACGACAGGAGTAGGAAGAATTCCCTTGCCCTCAGAAGCAACAGAGAGATCAGAAGCTATTTTGGATTTAGGAATCCAAACTTTTCGTACCTTGCGAGATTTTTGAACATTGGAGCGACGAGAACCACCCCCAGTTCGGAGCATTTCTTCATAAGCAGTCTGGTCGAAGTGTACAACCAGAGTCTTCTTTGTCGATCTAATCGACACATCATCGTATTGAGCAATTGCCTCCTCGTCAGAGGAGAAGGTCGTCCCTAGCAGAGTCGTTATTTTTGTTTCACTTAACAAAATGCCTGGAAGTCGGATTTTGAAATAAAACGAGAAAAAGTACAAGAAGTACAAATTTGATTCTAGGAAGTATTGCTATGGAAGTCTGATCTGTAAATGATCACTTTGTTCCTTGGACCATACGATGATGATGAAGATCACTGCTAGAAGATGAACAATTGGAAGAACTAAGTCACCAGAAAGGTATCGACGCACTTGGGCACTGATGGCGAGGCCGAATGCTTTTCTGCTTTGCTTCACTCTGTTCTGGAAGAAAAGTTGAAGAAGAATGCTCCAAAAAATCAAAGTCTCTGGGCTCTGATCTCTATGTATTCTCTCATTTCTCTCTGTCTCTCTGTCTCTCTGTCTATATGAAAAAAATTAGTCTATTTATAGACTTGGCTTCTTGTGCGTAAAAACTCAGCAAAAGTTCCGTCTTTACGCTAACAACTGCCACCCATGACCGAAGTCATCCTCTACATACGTTGACACGTGTCCCATCATTTCAATAAGAATAGGATGCACGTACACACGTTCTTCGAGATATGTGGCATGAAAGCCATGTAGGCAAACCACGTTCTGAATTGGAATATGGCGTAAAAACAATCCAAATATACCCTGAGCGTAAAGTAGTAGACTATGCGTACAATAGCCCTGATGTAGACTTTCCGCGTAAAGTGGTTGTTAAATAACCTTGAGCGTAAAAGTAGCCCAAATAAACCTTACGCACACGTCAACCGTTGAGCGTAAAAACTCGTATAGTCTCCATGCGTAAAAGAAGCCATATTATGAGCGTAAAGTGGCTCAGTCCACATACTAAACGACAAATGGGCCTCTGTGTAAAACAAATCCCTTTGATTTATGTGATATATGCCATCATTAAATCTTTATGTCAGACTTTGCATTAAATGCAAGACTTGACAGCTTTGTCCAGCGTAAAAATGGCTAGCCTATCTTGGGCGTAAAATCATTAGCTTTGACCCGGGCGTAAAATGATTAGCCTATTTCGGACGTAAAGTGATTAGCTGCTCTTTGGCGTAAAGTGGATCGATTTGAATGGAATGATCCTTATCTTTGACTCATTCTTATGAAGCACTTTTTACGCTCCTACAGGCACATCAATGCGGAGGCCACCTAATATCTGTTTTGTTGTTGTGACAGATAAATCACATTTTAGTAAAACTGGAAATGCATTTGGTAAATGTGGATCCACTTTATATATTACTGCATATTGAGAAACCAAGAGAATAGTATAAAAGATGAATAAGCAGTTTGACTTGCAGGTTAAAAGATGAATAAGCAGTTTGGCACATCAATGCTTCTTCTTCTTTTTTGTCAAGCAGGTTACAAGTAAGCTTTCTGCCTTGAAGGGGCTGGATGCAAGGCTCCGTGAGATACGTAGTTATCTAGACCATGTAGTGGACGAGAAGCTCCCATTGAATCACGAAATATTGTACCACTTACAGGTAGGAATGTCTTGGTTTCGTGATGTTATTTGTCCTAGTGTCAAAGTAATTTTTTCACTCTCCATTCATGGATGGATAGTTTTTCTTGTGATATCGATTTGAATTTTTGTTTTTGTTTTCTTGTGTGTGTGTATTTGGTGACCCCCTTCTAAGAGTATGTTAATGCCATCGATTTTTTTTTTGTTATCTTGAATGACATCCTTGTCAGACAATGGTCTGTTCCAGATAACCATTGTCAGAGTAGTTTTTTGTTACCCAGCGTAGTCACTCCCGGTTATTTTGCAGAGTAGGTTCAGTTAGTTCATATTTTTCCTTCCAATGGTCTGAACACTACTTGAGGGATCAACCCAATGCAGTACAAAACATGCAATGGCCTGGACCAATATCTGCACATATAAGGTTGACATAAAATGTGCACATATAAGGTTGAAATAAAATGTGGACTGATAAAAGGATGACTGCACATATAAGGTTGAAATAAAATGTGGACTGATAAAAGGATGACTGAACAAATAAACAAAGGACCTGAACATTCCAAGATGTTAAAGACAGAACAGATATTGGGGAATGAAACTTAGAGAGAACAAGACAGAACCAATTTAGGGGACCGAACAAATGAGCTCTAATACATATATACATGTGTTTGAAGGACTGGACAAATGTTAGAAGGAAAAGGATCAACTATGAATGTAACTAAGCAATACACATTTGTTACTCATATGTTCCCACACTCGAGCCCTCGTTCATACAAATGCATGAATGTGTCCTTACATGAATGTGAATGAGCATGCCTATACATTCAATTGATACCATATGAGCTCAGAGAGTAACACCAATGAACTGCATTCTACAGCTATATAAGGGTATGGATTTGAATTCTGCGGGACCATTCTACAGCTTGTTTTGAAATGGAAAGATGAGTAGCCTTCGATCACTGTACCATTTATGTTTATCGGCTTTTGCTTACATCTTTCTGAGATTTTTTGATTGTTACTTACAAGCAAACAAACAGCTAACTTATCAGTAGTCTCCAGAAGACAGTAACCTGGTATTGGCAAAAACAAACAGAAAACCATACAAAACTACTGATATAAAGCTGTTGGAAGACAAATAATGCATACGTATTACTCAGGACTAATACCTGAGCCTACCTGGAAGTGCAAAGGGAGTTACAATATTGATAATCCCGAAAAGGACAGGCATGGCGATTCAGATATGATAATCCCGAAAATGTTTGTTTGGATATGATGGCCCCGAGAAATATTTGTTACAGACACTTTGAGACTTTCTGATCTAGCAAACAAACACCATACAAGAACAAAAGAATTGGTTCCATATGGTGGACTGTCAAGATGGAACTAATCAGCAAAGACTAAGTTTACCTGCCTATGAGAAACACTTTAATGGAGAGACCTGTCTAAGGGTGGGTTTGGCATTGCTAATGTTTCCCAAAAGCAGCAAAGACTAATGTTTCCCAAAAGCAGTTTGCTGCACAATGAACTGAACAAACAAGTATAACTGAACAAACAAACTGAACTAATTAAAAAGAGATAAAGGCCAGGGCTATTTGAATGGTCTGATATCATTAGTGAGTATGGATTGAATGTTCATACCCTTATAGAACAGGATACTAAGAGAATGGGGGTCTGAACTTGATAATGGATTGGGCTAAGTCACACCAAATAGTATAGAAATAGAAAAAGAAGCATTTGTTTCTCTGAAGTTGATTCACCCATTTCTATTTTGTTAAATTATGGAACTTATCTCTAGCACCAAATTGTTTAACCTAGCAAGTCAACTAAATTTTTTCGAGCACTTTATGGTATCTTATTTCAATAGAGACGACTCTCAATTAGTCTGAATGCAGAAAATGAATTATGTAGCTGACACCAAGACTTGGGGCCCTAAGAAAATGGATATGGATTTTGCTAATTTTTAGAGGGGAGCTAGCCCTCAAGAAAGGTTAATGAAGAGGATTTCTACAGCAAACTCAAAAGTTTAGGGCAGGACTTTATTGATATTATTGTTGATCAAGTAATTGTTATATTATTACTAGTGCCTGCAGAAACAACTTTATGCATATGGAATTATCATTAAGGAATCCTACTATTATTCAATTTAGTCTGGGATTTACTGTTATTTTCTATATGCCTTTTCTGTAGATTTTTGGGAAACTCTATGCATATAATTCAATCTAGTTTAAGCTCTGAAGTTGATTCGCCCATTTTATTTTGGTAACTTATGAAACTTATCTCTAGCGCCAAATAATTTAACCTAGCAAGTCAAGTAAAAATTTTTGAACACTTTATTGTACCTTATTTCAATAGAGATGGCTTACAATTACTCTGAATGAAGAAAATGAAATATGTAGCTAACACCAAGACTTGGGATAAGCTATGCCAAGCATGTATCGTAATTGCATTTCAATGGAGATGGCCCTTAATAGTTAATGGAGTTGAGTGGAATAGAAGGATTCACATAGTTGACCCAAACGAAAATTAGGATAACAGCCTTGACAGCCGTTGCCGTTGTCGTTTATGTACTAAGTCATTTTTTTGAAGCGATTGTTGTTGTTTAAGAAGTTCATTTTACTTATACATATCCTTTTAATATAAACTGCCATGCAGCTTCTAATTCTTCTCGGCAATAACCGATGCTATTTCTTTTCCGCTCGTCAAAATAATATAATAATGTAAGATACATCAGATGGTATAGGATAATCATCCACCTAATATATATTATCAGATGGTATAGGATAGGAAGTGCACATTTGTTTTCCTATAATAGCATCACGAACAAAATGACAGTGGAATTGACATTAAAATACTGATCAAAATACTGAACAAAATGACAATGGAATTGTGAACATCACAACAAATAATAATTTTAATCGTCATCAAAATCACTATCAAACCCATCATTGTCAAGGTCATCCTCTAAATTGTCATCAACGAACTCCTCGGAACCATCACTTATAGAAGCATTCAACTGATCTATATTGACATTAAAACTTTCAGGCTCAACATCATCTCTAGAAAGGATATGATTGATGTCTTCAGGTTCAGTAGGATACACGTTTTGTTCAAATTCTTGTTGTTGGTAAGCATCTTCTTCTTCTGATGAATCATCAATATCAGTTGAATTTCCATCTTTCTCAAGTAGCGGTGGCATATTGTAAAGATCACGAGGAGTAGTTTTCACAACAACAAGCCAGTCATTAGCAATATTGTCTTCCACGTAAAATACTTGTTCAGCTTGAGAGGCTAATACAAAAGGCTCATTACTGTTTAAAGATCTATGCATGTTGACACTTGTGTAGCCATATTTATCGACCTTATATCCTCTTCCAAGTCGTGCCACATCCCACCAATGACACCTAAAGAGAAACACTTTACGACCTCCTACATAAGATAGTTCAAAAATATCTTGTAAGACGCCATAATACTCTTTTTCTGGGGAAGAATCATCCCCTTTTACTAGAACTCCACTATTCTGACTTGTTCTCTCCGTGGCACGATCTTTCGTGTGAAATCGAAAACCATTGATAATATATGTGGTATAACGATGAGTCATTCTTAAAGGACCTGTTGCTAAACTTAGGAGCTCATCTGTTGCATGCCCATCTGCATGTAGCTTTGAAACCTATTAGCATAAAGGAGGGTGAATTAATAGATGGATACAATTCAAAGAAGGATGTTATATATAGTTGATAATATAAGATACTTACACGATGGTAGAACCATGTATGAAACTCTTTGTTATGCCTATCCAATACATTTCTTGAGCTGTCCATTGAAATTTCAGTTTTGTGCTGCCTAAAAATGAGCAAATTGTTTAGTCAACAATTCCTTGGACTATTAACTAGATTCTTTTTAAAGTTGTTCAATAACTTACTCAATAAAAGGCCACACTTCATCACAATTTTGTAGCACATACATACGAGCCTGGTCGTATTCTTCTAAATTTAACTCGTACAAGACATAAGCTCCTTTTGGACGACCGAATTTTGCAAAAACTGATAGCCCATGATTTGAGATACGACCATCATCATTTCTTGGTGCCTTATTAGGTTTTGTCTCCACACTATTAAGGTACCTTGCACAAAATGTAGAGCACTCATCCAATATATATCCTTCAGCTATTGATCCTTCCGGACGAGCTTTATTGCGGACATATTTCTTAAGCGTACGTAGATACCTATATAAAATGAATTATTTTTAGTTATAATTCAAAGAAAAACAAATCATAAAAAAGAAAAGATGATATAATATCAACAAGGGTTACCTTTCAATTGGATACATCCATCTATAAGGCACAGGCCCAACAATTTTAGCTTCAGTTGCCAAATGAATTGGCAAGTGGATCATAACATCAGAAAAGGCCGGTGGAAATATTGTTTCCAACTTGCATAATGTTATAGGTATTTGCGCCTCAAGTTGCTCTAGATTCACAAGTCGTAGTGACTTTGAACATAAGTTCTTAAAAAAGTTACTTAGCTCAGTCAATGGCTCACACATCTCTTTTGGTAGTACCCCCCTGATGGCAAGTGGAAGTATTCGCTGAAAAAGTATATGGTGGTCATGACACTTCAAACCATGAATTTTCTTCTCACGAACATTGACACATCTTGATATGTTTGACGAGAAACCATCATGAATTCTTATGTTTGCCAAAAAGTAGCAAAATTTATTCTTTGCACTTGGCGGTAAGACATAGGAAGCTGCAGGCAGTATTACCTTGTTACCTTGAACACGAGGATGAAGAGTTTCTCTAATACCCATGTCTACTAAATCATAGTGGCTCTTAATTGTGTCCTTTGTCTTTCCTGCCATGTTCATTATAGTTCCAAGCACATTATCTGAAACGTTACGTTCAATATGCATAACGTCAAGATTATGACGTAATTTAAGTATTTTCCAATAAGGAAGTTGAAAGAAAATGCTCTTCTTTCTCCAATTGTAGACATTATTAGAATCAGTGCGCTTTCTTTTTTGACCTTTACCAAATATGACGCCTTCAAAGAAGCATAATTGATCTAATACTCCATCTCCTGACAACATTTGAGGTGCAAGCCGATCCTCAATTTCTCCATTGAATGATCGTCTATTACGCCTCCAAGGATGATTACTTGACAAGAAACGACGATGGCCCATGTAACAAAGCTTGCTTCTGATTGAAAGAGAGCTGGTGTCTTTATGACAACACGGACAAGCTAGTTTTCCTTTAGTCACCCATCCAGATAAGTTACCATATGCTGGAAAATTACTAATGGTCCACAATATAGCAGCATGTAACTGAAAATTCTGTTGTGCATATGCATCATATGTATGAACCTCAACCTCCCAAAGTTCAAGTAACTCTTTGATCAAAGGTTGTAAGTAGACATCTAAGTCATTTCCAGGACATGTACGTCCCGGAATGAGAAGTGACATCATGAAGTAAGGTTGCTTCATCATAACCAAGGAGGTAAATTATATGAAACTAGTACGACTGGCCAAATGCTATACGAAGTGCTCATGTTCCCATAAGGGTTGAATCCATCACTTGCTAAACCAAGTCGTACGTTCCTTGGATCTTCAGAAAAAGACTTGTGTTGCTCATTAAATGATTTCCAAGTAATAGAATCTGTTGGATGTCTTAATATCCTATCATCAACTCGCCTCTGATAATGCCATCTCATATCCTTTGTAGTATTTTTGGACATAAACAACTTCTGCAATCTCCCTTTTAGTGGAAAATAACGCAAAATCTTATGAGAAATTTTACGTTTACGACGAACTACCTTCCACCTAGATAACCCATAAACTGGACAACACTGTGCATCTTTATGTTCTTCCCAATACAGTACACAGTCATTCTTACAAGCATCAATTTTTTCATAGTCAAGACATAAATCTCGAATGATGGTGCGCGCCTCATAATAAGAATTCGGAACCAAAGCATCACCAGGTAGAATCTCCTTGTAGAAATCTAACATAGCATTTGCAGCATTGTCTGTCAAATTGTGAAGAGTCTTCAAGTTTAAGAATTTCACAATAAAAGACAGTTTGGAGACTTTAGAGTTCGGATAAAGTTCCACAGTAGCATCTTTCAGTAGCTTGTAAAACTTGCTAGCCTCATCATTCGGGGTTTCGCCAAACATTTCTTCATGCATTTGAGAAGAATTCACATTCTCAAAGGCATAAGCATCATGAACTAACCCAATTAAATCATCAACATCATCCATTTGGACTTCTTCGTTCAAATGCTCATCACAATTAACATTTGATGTTTCTGTTGTATCCCTTAATTTTTCTCCATAAAAAATCCATGTTGTGTAACTCTTATGAAATCCATTTTTTAACAAGTGCAACCTAATTTCAACTGTAGTTTTGAATTTAGTGTTCCTACATTTATTACAAGGATACCTAATTCTTCCATTAACTCCATCCTGACTAGATGCTAATCCAATAAATGAAGCAATCCCTTCTCTATATTCAGTACTCACTCTGTTATCACTTTTTATCCACTCTCTGTTCATTTTTTCTGTATTTCATAATAACAAAGACAAACATAAGTAAATTGGAAAATTCAAGAAATCTATACAAACTAATAATTATATTTCACAAAGACTTGAAGAAGCAAGAAAAGGATAGCCATCAGGAATTCATACTAACTTATAATTGTATCTACATATATGTATTTCCTGTTGTAGTTTTATTTACAAGATTATTAAAAACACTACACCAAAATTGATAATTTGAAGCACTTTTTCCATCTTCTCCCTGTTTGTTCTACTTTGATGAGCTGGTTGATTTTTTATTAGCAACAATCAAAATCAAGGATCTTCCAGTTTCTCACTACTTCTTACAGCTTTAGTAGTTTTCTGAAACTTATCACCATGTTACTAGTACTTTGTGTTGAATTGTTTATCTTTGACTCAATTTGAGGCTAATGTATCGATTCTACTTAGATCACATTGTACTTTTTTTATCAGGAAAGTAAAAAAGTTCTCCAGGTAAGTGGGGCCTTTCCTAAAAAACAAAATGGTTGGTGTAATCAATTGACTTAATGTTGATGATTTCGCCACTTAGTGCTTGCATCAAGATCTGGAGTTTAAGAAGTACTATTGATGTACATATCTGGTGGCGACTCTCTAAAAATACTTGTTCCAATCTATATAATGTTATTCACTGCCCCCCACCCTCCAACCTAGGACTCCACCTTACCACACCAAAGGAAACACTTACCTTAACAACTACCAAGGAAACACTACCAAGGTAAAGAGTAATAGTATCTATCGGTGGTATCAAACATGGTATAAATTCAGAGTATAACTGTGCTATGGACAGTACAGTAATGAATGCAGATTGGTCAAACCCAAGACTGAACTCATAAATGTCTGTACATCCTTGAGAGGATACAGGACATTACATGACTTTAAATAGGCAGAACAGAACAATAGATGTTCAGATGCAAGCATGTGCAGTGGATAGGGACAAGGATTTGTAGGGCACATCAACTCATAGAGTGTCAGGACAGGGTTTAACTAGTAAGGACTGAACACTACTTGAGGGATCAATCCAATGCAGTACAAAACATGCTATAGCCTGGACCAATATCTGCACATATAGGGTTGAAATAAAATGTGGACTGATACAAGGATGACTGAACAAATAAACAAAGGACCTGAACATTCCTAGATGTAAAAGACAGAACATATATTGGGGAATGAAACTTAGAGAGAACAAGACAGAACCAATTTAGGGGACCGAACAAATGAGCTCTGATACATACATGTGTTTGAAGGACTGGACAAATGTTAGAAGGAAAAGGATCAACTATGAATGTAACTAAGCAATACACATTTGTTACTCACATGTTCCCACACTCGAGCCCTCGTCCATACAAATGCATGAATGTGTCCTTACATGAATGTGAATGAACATGCCTATACATCCAATTGATACCATATGAGCTCAGAGAGTAACACCAATGAACTGCATTCTACAGCTATATAAGGGTATGGATTTGAATTCTGCGGGACCATTCTACAGCTTGTTTTGAAATGGAAAGATGAGTAGCCTTCGATCACTGTACCATTTATGTCTATCGGCTTTTGCTTACATCTTTGCTGAGATTTTCTGATTGTTACTTACAAGCAAACAAACAACTAACTTATCAGTAGTCTCCAGAAGACAGTAACCTGGTATTAGCAAAAACAAACAGAAAACCATAGAAAACTACTGCTATAAAGCTGTTGGAAGACAAATAAAGCATACGTATTACTCAGGACTAATACCTGAGCCTACCTGGAAGTGCAAAGGGAGTTACAATATTGATAATCCCGAAAAGGACTGGCATGGCGATTCAGATATGATAATCCCGAAAATGTTTGTTTGTATATGATGGTCCCGAGAAATATTTGTTACAGACACTTTGAGACTTTCTGATCTAGCAAACAAACACCATACAAGAACAAAAGAATTGGTTCCATATAGTGGACTGTCAAGATGGAACTAATCAGCAAAGTCTAAGTTTACCTGCCTATGAGAAACACTTTAATGGAGAGACCTGTCTAAGGGTGGGTTTGGCATTGCTAATGTTTCCCAAAAGCAGCAAAGTCTAATGTTTCCCAAAAGCAGTTTGCTGCACAATGAAATGAACAAACAAGTATAACTGAACAAACAAACTGAACTAATTAAAAAAAGATAAAGGTCGGGGCTATTTGAATGGTCTGATATCATTAGTGAGTATGGATTGAGTGTTCATACCCTTATAGAACAGGATACTAAGAGAATGGGGGTCTGAACTTGATAATGGATTGGGCTAAGTCACACCAAGTAGTACTAATCACTAGGTAAATTCTCTCTTCATCACATACCCACATGTTATTTCCTGGATTTGAATTAATACTCTAAATTACTATAGTGAATCCCCTCATCCACCTTAACTAAGATGACACTAGCCCTTCCTACTAATGTCTGCTACAAACAACTGCAAGTGACTGAGTATGTAGTGCAAAAGAGGCTGAACATGGGATAGAGTATGGACAGAAATTAAGGTAGGAACCAAACTTAAAAGGATAGCACTTCTAAGAGATACAAGGCATATACCCATGACAAATGAGACTGAATTTTTCACAGAGAACAGAGAATTCCAATGACTGAACAAATATGTATGGATATACTAAACCATATAGGGAAGCAGTGGAAAGGATATAACAGATATTGAAGGTGAAATGAAATGGGATAGAACTCTGATTGACAAACACTGAACACTTAACGACTGAACATGAAATCAGTGAACAAAACACTAAATACTAAAGCCCCCATATCCATGTTAACCTACCAAATCCTTTCTATATCACTAGACAACCATAGTATAGTTAAAACATGGCAAAACAAACCCATACCAATATCTAGAAACTGAAATTAGACTATCAAATCTTTAATGGTCATTTCATCAAACACTTGGTATGCGTATCCGATAATCTCGTGATACGCACTCCAAATGGTTCCGAACTTGACCCAAATTATTCCTAATACAATGGGGTCTTGGGTAAAGAGTAATAGTATCTATCGGTGTCGTGGGTAAAGATAAAGAGTAATAGTAATAGTATCTATCGGTGACTTGAGTAAAGAGTAATAGTAATAGTATCTATCGGTGTCTTGGGTAAAGAGTAATAGTATCTATCGGTGGTATCAAATAATATACTCTGAATTTATATCCTTTTGACAACTACCAAGGAAACACTACAGACAATTTCATTCTTAAACTTCATTCTTAAACATAGAAACAAACCTTAACAAGATATTACTACGTCTACAATGTACCCATATTATCTAACAAGATGCAGAAGATAAGTGGGCGTGCAAGCGGCGATCAAAATATCTGCCACTATGACCAAAATATGGAGATATAGAGGCATTGACCCGGTATCACATGTAAATAACGTATGAAACCTATTGATGGGATACAACAGCCAGAACCTACATAGGAATAATAAAAAACAAGGCCTCCAAAGGTTTAAGGTTTGCCTAAATGAACCTGTTTCTTTCATTCACATATTATTCAAGGTTTGTTGTATCGTTATCTGTTTCTGACCTTCCTTCTGAATCTTGGTATCGACTGTATCAGCAGTTTCGACAGTTTTAGCTGTATGGGATATGGCTTTAGGAGCTCTTGATTTTAGAAAGTCAAACAATAACAAAAATAGAAAAAATGAAAAAAAAAAATATTCGACCCATTTAGGAATAATATGTATTATTTGTTTTTCTGTTAGTTTTGGATGGGATATATTGAAATTGCATAATCCCTTCACCGGCAATAAATAGTCTTGGATGGAACAATTTTAAGATGATGAATGTCGTGAACATATGGTAATGTATAGGTTGTGTCGATAATTAGACAACAATTTAGCCATAACCAAATCAATTATTGATATTGACTTAAATCCGTACTTCTATTTTTTAAAAACTTTTTTTACTGAATTAATCAGAAAAAAAGAGAGCCACGGTGTTGGTATCAACCCGTATCAATCAGAATCAGTTGGGTCAGTATCAAATCGGGGGTATAGGCCAGAAGGATATAAAACAGACGATACGTATTGGTATCCGCCTACAATACGAAACATAATATAATTATAAGGGCGTCCCTTCAAATTACATTAGCATGTCTTAACAATTTTGTAAGAGCCAGTAGCCAACTGGATCAGCATTCCGCAGATTATATCAGCCGTAATAGTACCTTAAGATAATGATACTGTGTTGGATAATTTTAAACAAAAATAAAAAAGCCGTAATAGTAACTTACGATGACAGCTTTGGCAAAGTTTCAATTGATAGCGATGGTAGCGCCAATTGATAGCAACAACACTTCCTGACAATTATAGTAACCTCTTATAATTGAAGAATTGAAGAATTCTAGGGTATTGAAGAATTCTATAATTGAAGAATTGATAGCGATGGTAGCACCAATCATGACGGATCCAGAAATTGAAGAATTCTAGGGTTCATTCAAGGATAGAAAAAAAAAAGTTATAGAATTGAGGGAGAATACATACCTCTTCTTCAATTGTAGGGGGGAGAGTTTCTGAGAGGACTCTTCTTCAATTGTAGGGGAGAGAGGCCTTGGGTTTTAAGCGGGAAAGGAGGGAGGGAAAATTGCGAGGAAAAAAAAATTTACGTGGAGAAAAAATGGGGGAGAGGGAATTACTAGGGCTGATCGGAGGGCTGCGGGCCGATGAGATTTTATGGATTCTTTAGTATCCATATATAAGATATATTGATTCAAATCCGGTTAGGACTTTGAATATTTGATGGAATTTTTTTATAGGCAAAATCCGGTTACTCTCTTGAATATTAATTTGATGGAAATACATATATGAGAGAGCAAATCCGGTTAGGAATTTTTTTATAGTATCCATATATAGGATTTATTCATTCAAATCCGGTTAGGACTTTGAATATTTGATGGAATTTTTTTTTAGGAAAAATATGTTACATCTGGATTATGATTGTTTTATTTGATATGAATATTTTTTGTACGGTCAAATCATATTACAATTTAAATATTAATATCAAAATAATATTAAAATCAGAATATTTTATTTATTTAACTTTTTTAAATTACTTTAAGTTTTTGTTACAAGAAATAATTTTTTTCTTTGTGACTAATAATTTTTTGTGACATACAATTATTTGGTAACTAAAAGATACTTTTAAGTGACATGAATAAAATTTAAATCTTGTGGCTAATACTTTTATGTGACAATAATATTTTCTTGTAACTATAAAAATACCTTAGGTGACAAGTATTTTCACTTGTCACACATAACTTTTTTTTGACATAAGTCTAAAATTTACATTTTATTTTAGTGACAACATTAAGTGACGACCAATAAAAATATGGTCACTAAATGATTAAACTGTGTGACGAAAAACCACTGTTGTCACAGAATCGAACTACGAGTGACAACAATATTTATTTGTCACAAAAATATCCCTTTCAGTGACAAGTTTTACACTTGTCACAAATTACTTGTCACGAAAACTCATATTTCTTGTAGTGACTCCCGTGCTTCCAAGGCGAGGCAAGTACACCGACTTGACTTTTATCTTGTATTTTTGTCTTACATTCATGTGCCATGTTCTCATATTGGACACAAGATACACACGATTGTCTTGTACCTTGTTCATTGCATCGAGACATTGTTTATTGCGGGGATTGGAGAAAATATTAGCTTTTGTGTGACCACACCCAACATAGGTATTGTGGATAGCCTAATCGTACACTTCACGTACGATGAAGCTGGATCTTGTAGAATTGATTGACTCATTGATTGATTGTGTTCCTTAGCCGGTCACACATTAGTTTAATATTTCAAATTGTCACACTTGCATATTAATTGTCGTGTTCATTGCCTTGTACATTGATAACCGTGTTCATTGTCTTGCATATTGATTGCCGCGTCCATTGCCTGCAGTTTTATATTTCATTTCTGGTACCGTAGTTTCATTTTCAGTTCTGGTATTTCTGGTTTCACCTTGTATTCTGTACCACAGATTACATTGTATATTGTTCTTGTCGGGGTTGTATTTTGCTCTTTTCCTGACAGGATACGTTGCAGGTGAGCGTGAGGCCACATGGAGCATGTGATTGCATTGGATATTGCAGCTTTTATTTTTATTTATTTTCTGGAGATTGTATTTTGGATATTCATTATTGTATATTTATTTTATTTGATCGGATTTGTCTCCGGCTGATTTTGTACTAAAATGACTTGATGGATATTGGTGATCATTCTGGGAACGTTATAAAAGCTGTGCTTGTTTACATTATATTATGACTTAGAGTTTTTCTTAGTATTGTACAGCTTACTTCGTCGTGTCCATCGACAAAGACTGGGCGTGTCCGACTCGTATCCGATTATTCGGGAGCAGGTCGTGACAGCAGGGCTTTTACGCTGACAGTCGAGTAGACCGACGCTACGGGTGACGGGTTCGCAGGTCTGTCTTTTCTGTTCTTCTTTCCATCTTGTTGTGTGATTCCATTAGTACCTGTCATGATGTTTTGTGCTGTGATAGATAGTATAGTGACCCTGATCAAGATCGTGATATTACGACCAGGAGGACCACAATTTGCATGTTTTAGATATAGTTTTCTCGACCTTGATTGTTGGGGGTTTGACCTAGAAGGAGTATCATGATTGGACAGACCATATGATTATCAGGCTGTATCTTGGGAAGGTTTTGAACATATCATCTTTGCTTTATTTCAGTCTTTTTCAAAAAAAAAATTCATCACAAATTAACTTAGAAATAGGGATAACTTCAGATAACTAGTCTAATTCTTTGTAGAACTTTATTATTATAACTCTTTCATAGTATAATGGTTTGATAGCTTGTATTAGGACTTATTCTTAGGTATGGTAGTCTAGTTGACATTAGACTAGTAACCCTTTATAGTTAAATCTCTGTTAATTTTGACTATCAGTTTCATATAGGATGTTAGTCTGCTCAGGATGTAGTAACCCCTCCGGCTCACCAGAAGGATAGTAGGATATATTGATGGTTAGAACAGTGATATTTCGTAGGTGTACTTTAGAAACAACAAGGATATTCGAGGTCGATTTGTTTAGTGAACTTGAATAATTTTAGGTTATTGATTCTCGAGATATTTCACTTAAGATTGTGATGCTAAATTTGAAAATTTAGAAAAAGAGAAGAGAATATAACTATGAAACGATGATGACACCAAAATTGAATAAGATGTTCGTAAGAGGACAGAGTGAATACAAAGATTTTGGGTTATGGAAAAATTTAAAGATTTTGTGGAGGTTTTAAAATTTAAGAAGAATAATATTTGAAGGTGTACGTGAAAGAAATACGAAGGTCAATTTTATAATAAAGAATAAGTTCCTGCATGACGTAGTAGTATTAGCTTCGAATAAATTCGAGGACACTGATTTGAACAAGTTCGAGGATTTCATAGACTTTGATCTAGAGATTTTGGATTCAAGATAGGACAAGGTGTAGGAATTTAAATTTTTGGGATGATTAAGTGGATAAGGGAGAGTAAGATCAGAAAGAAGGAATAAGAGTTTTAACAAGAGCATGATTCATGAGAAATGCCTTAAAAATTTAGGCCCTGCTTTTAGGAGGGAGTTTTAGTCACCAGACCTAAGGTGAGTTTTCGACCTAGGCTTTAGCATGTCTTTTGTGATATTTTGTTACACCCCTTGCTTGTATGTTTTGTGTCACGACCCGCTTTTCGGACGCGAGCTCGTGAGCAAGCCAGCTACGTATCGAGCGGACTCCAGCCCGACTCGAATATGTATAAGTTGTCCAGAGTAGGGTATCATGTCTATCTAAACTATATCTTAATCCACAGGAATCATATAAACAAGAATGAACAAGTATGGGTCATGGTCTGCAGCCCATTAGCATATTGTCCGATTAGACTCCAAGAATGATATGAGTCTATAAAATAAGCAGAATATAACATGATACGGAATATAAAGCACGAGAGGATAATAAAGGAATATCACAAACAAATACCTGCATCATAAATCGTAATCCTCTACCATCCCGCTCTGCTAACTAACTACATGCAGTCGCTAAAACTGAAGAGATCATCAGGTCCTCAGAGGACTAGCAAGATACATAATATACAAGCCAACATGTAACAGTACAAATATACAAAAAAGTAAGGAACAATCAAGGATATCCAACGAGACAAAATGAACTAAGACACAAGATCTAAACACAAGGATCCTAAGACACTGGCATGCTATACTAGAAGTGGCTAATAGGTCAAAGCTATAGACTGCAGTCAAGGCAAGTACTCACAATCTATAGTATCTCAATCACAGTCAAGGCAAGTACTCACAACCAAGACGGTAGCCAATCCTAGTATAAAAATCCTATAGATCGTAGTCAAGGTAAGTACTCACAATCTATAGAATGTCAAAGTCAAGTCATACTCAAGTCATGTCAAGTTAAGTCAAGTTATAATCAAGTCGAGGGATTCGTTGCGTAGGTCTAGACGAATCTATCAAGGAATACATATGAAACTAACACAGTGTAACCAGATAGAAATATCATAACAGAAAGGAACAAGAATGTACAGTCAACTAGAAACAGGTAACGTAAAACTATAACATGATGAGTGTATTAGACATGGAATAAAGCAATCACGAATGTAAGGAAAAAAACTGCAGCGAGATGATGAACATGCATATAAATTATATTGTACAAGTTGGTAAGGTATACTTGCCTGGGGGTTGCATGGAGAACCAACAATGTATCGACAATCAACAAGTTAGAAAGTCCAAGTCATCTCAACTGTCTCCGAAAGCTAAAATAAACGTAACCAAGATTCTCAGAATACTCAAATTAGCTAGAATTGCCTGTCCTTACGTCCAATTCTGGACACAGGAGCAAAACGATAATTTCGGACAAAAACGATATCCGTCGTTGGATCCGCTTTGCACCGAAAAGCGTGCCAGAGTCAATGGTCTCTAAAGTCGTCAAACTATATGTCTACAGGTCTGTTTTTTCGATACGAACCCAACATATATCCAAAGTTGGGTTTCGGTGGGCCGTGCATAAAATCGCCCGTTGAGTCGGACCGTGGGGCCCGTAAAATGGCGTTCCGATTCGACTGTCTCATAATTGGACCAAACTTGGCATACAGGACCAGAAAAATGATACGGTCCTGTTGGCACAAGTTTCGTCTCGATCTGACGAGCATGTACGAAGTAATTGGAAAATTTGTACAGAGGCCGATACGGTAAATTTCGACGGATACGCATCAAATTCGTCGTGCACACGCAACCAATTTGAATTTCGTCAAAGCCCACACGTCCACGAAGCTGTTACGCACCTTTTGATGCTTTCGGTTCGCGACCACGTCGTCCGGTTTGGCGGAACGCACGTGGTATCGGAGAATTTCTATATTTTGAAAATAGATTTTTCGTCAACTTTATCCTAATTTTAAACATCAATTAACCAACAAGAATTAAATCTAAAAATAGTGTTTCCATCTTGGTTAGGTTGTCTAGAAGTTTTTTCAAGCGGTTTTCCAAAACTCGCGATGTTTTGGTCGCAAACCGGCCGCAAACCTTGGACGTTGGGGTAGTTTTTGTACTCAGAAAATCGAGATTTTCCTCGATTTTGGGACTCGGTTCTCGTCGTGCACGGTGCGAGTTGAAAGAATCTATGTGAAGGGATTTAAGGAGGGTAGGGTTGTGTTCGAACCTGTACAGATGGATCGAAAACTCGTCCGGTGACGAAGAAGAAAAGTCGTCGTGAAGACTGGCCCGAAGCCACTGCTGTGCGTGTTGCTACTGTCGTGCGTTCTGTTTCCACCACCGTGCGCGCGGCTCTCCGGCGCTGCTGCGGCGGCGCGCGATGGCTGGGGGTTCCGCCAGGGAGAGGTGGTAGCGGCGTGGGTGTTCGTTTAGGTTTGTGTTGAAAACTTCTCTCGATATATAGGTTTATACGTGCTGCTGTCCCAAACAGGGTCGGGGTCGGCTGGATTTGTGAGGGAAGGTGGTGTTGGGCCGGCTTTACCTTGGGTGGCTTGGGCCTGAGATTTGGGCCCAGGGCTGAGCTGAGTTGCTGTGGAAAAATTCCTCTGCTGTATATATTAACGAATAAACGGGTGGGTGTTTTATTTGTTGCTCGACTTTGGGGGGTGCCCAAGCTCGGGCTCAGCTGGGCAGGCCAAGGTTGCAGCTGCTTGGGCCTAATTCTGTTGGGGGTTTAGTTGCATTTGTTTTATTCCTTTGCTTTTCCTAAATTCATTTCTTATCATATAATTATATATATATATATATATATATATATATATATATATATTAAAAAAATATATACATATATATATATATATATTTATATATATATATATACACGCACACATAGACCCTTATATATATGTATCCTGACATTTATACACATATATATATATTTACCATAAATTCTACATAGACCAAGAAATAATTTAAATATAACCACTATTTTCACTATATAAACTCATAATTATATATATAATTTTTTTTATATAAATAGAATTAATTTATACGGTAGTATTAGTACATAAAACCTATTTCTCGTATTCTATAAACCCATTTATAAATCTAAATAGATGTAACTACACGTATATACGTGTACCCATGTAGATAATTACATACCTACAGTATATACTCAACCCAAAATCTAGTAAGCTACTCTTAGTATCTATTTATTAAATAAAACTCTTTTATATATGAAATACTTATTTGTCCACCAAAATAATTACAATAATTAAACTACACCAACAATTATCTACGCGGACATCTTTTGGACGTACTGCATGTCTACCTGGGTTTGGGCCTGGCTCGGGTCCAGTCCGAGCTAAATCGGCACACCCGGATCTCGTAAAATCATAATCTTAATATATAATTATGACATCTATAGAGGTTAATGTCGCAATTCGGCCTGGTTTTCCTAGTTAGAACGATCCTACGGCTCGGCCTTCCTCTACCATGGCTAAACACTAGTTAAGGCACGCCATTGCATTAACCGTGCCACGACTTCTAGTCATCTTATACTTCAAAACTCAACCATGGCTAAAGTCATCTACCGAAATAAAAAATAAATAATTATTTATAAAAATCTACAAGTCACTATTTAAATTAAATAATTAATAATAAAAATTATTTCAAAAATTTTGGGAAAGGGAGCTACGTTTTGATACCTTTTGATTGCCTTGTGCTGTAGTATGGCTAGTATTAGCTAGATGAGACCTCAGACTGATATTGCATGCCATGACCCTGTATGTTATTCTTTCAAATTGCATGATTTAGATGAGCTTCTAAGACCATGATTGTTGGGGACGATACTCTAGAAGGAGTACGACCATCTTAATTTTGAAGACAAAAATTTTCTAAGGAGGATAGATTTATAACTACCACTTTTCTAAAATGAGGGTAATCTTGAACTTTTGTAAAATTGATTATTTAATAATAGGTTTAAATTATGTTATTGATTTATTGGTAAATTTTGATTATTTTAATATCATTAAATTAGTGTTTTATGATTTTGTTCTTTGGCTAGTGTAATCTTAGAGATGCTTAGCCTAGAGACTAACCATGACCATGGAGGCCTAACCCATGTAATTAGATTAGCTAATTACCACTTTTTAGGTTAAGAGTATTTTGGTTATTTTGTGACTTTTGAATTATTTAGGATTTTGATTAATTGATAAATTTTAGATTATTTTAATAATATTTAAATTGATGTATTGTGAGTTTGGTCATTTTTCATATTTTAATATTTTAGAAATTTTTATATTTTAATATTGATTTTTTTGGGATTTGTTTAGTCGGATTTGAGTTTCGTTTCGTTCCGACTTGTGTTAGTGATACGGGTAGCTTAGACTCTAGACAAGACCCCAAGATTAGTTAGTCATGGCCCACAAACCCCACTAATTAAGTTAGTAAGTTTAGACTAATCTCACTTGTTAGATTGGTTTAGAGGCTTAAATTTAACCATTTTGATCCCAAACTTGAACCTAACTTAAAATTAACCAAGAGGACTAGTTGAGGCCTCATTGGGCTTTCCCCCAAGGACCAAATAGGATTTAATGGCAACCACTATAGGCAGGTTAGCCTCCCTTCCTTTCATTTCATTCCATCTTGCCTCTTTTCCTTCACAATGTGTTCTTTTCCAAATTAGAGAGCTTCCCTCTTTGATTTGATCTCCAAATCCTTACATCCCTCCACCAAAACTTCCATCCAACCTTCTCATACTACCAAGGGAGGGTGGTAGCAAAGATTTGGAGCAAAGTGCAAGGAGGAGTGTCTTTTTTGGAAGATCTTCGTGTCGGAGTCGTGTCCTTGGGAGTATCATTGGGATTCTACTCCCAATAGGTAAAACTAACCCTCTAAATTGATTTTCTATGCATATTAGTTAGTTTTGAATCCATAGGATCCACCCCCATGCATGTACCCCATTTAGATTCAAATTTGAGACCATTTGGAGCTCTCTTGAGGATTTTAGATATGTGTTTTGTGTCCTACTTGATAGATCCCAAATTAGGATACCCCATGTGTATGTATGTATGCTAATAGTTTAAATAGATATTTAAATTCAATTTTAGAATGGTTAGAGAGTGGATTGATATTAGTTAGGATGGTTAGAATGAGTTTTATTTGGATACCTATGTTGGTATCCAAGTATCTTGGCCTACATGTGTTTCTTTTGTCCAAAACAATTCAAATTCGTCATAATATTCATCCACGTTTTTATTAACCAAAGCAACTTAGAAATATTGTAACTTTTAGCTCAGAACTATGATTAATCTTCTATTTTTTTAAAGAATCGTATCGAAGTTAGCTTTCCAAATATATATTTCGATAAGCCAAAATCGTTCTAGAACTTTCTGTAAAACTATTTGAGTGTCAGCTGTCCGAAAGACAAGCGCGTTTCAGTGTTTTCGCGATTTCGGAAGCTTCCGAACACGAAAATACGATCCGTTTGAAGTTTTGAAAAGCTAACACGAAGAGCTACAATATACTTTAATCCTAGAATTTAGTGAGGGCCCAATTGGCACAGTATTAATTTTAAGTAGAAGAGTGACTATACTACATAGGCATTTTGTGTAACCTATGAGCCTATGTAGTATAGATATTATGTGAATGTAGATATCATAGAGTATATGTATGTTATAGTACATATATATATATATATATATATATATATATATATATATATATATATATATATATATATATATATATATATATATATATATATATATTATTGTTAGGTAATATTTGTTAATATGAGTGTTAGTTAGATAGTAGAGGTTAGAATTTTGTTAGATATTGATATGTTAGTAGATTATGTTAGTTCTAGATATTGGTATGTTAGCAAGTTAGTCTTTATAGGTTATATGTTAGATAGTAGTTAAGATGTTATGTTAGTACATTAGATAGTTAGTTAATTAGATAATTGAGGGGTATCTTGGTATCTCATGATACCAAGTTAGTATCTTAAAGTAAATATAAATTACCTTTACCTTCAAGGTAAATAATTAGTTTACCTTATGACCAAGGTATGGTATCAAGGTACCAAGGTAAGGTATCAAGATATCAAGATAAGGTTAGGTTTACCCAAGTTAAGGTATTAGATTCTAACCAAGATATTGGTATTGGGATGTCGATATGACCAAAGTTGATATGGTATCCTAGTGTTAGTGGGTTAGTGTCTAAGTATTTGAGTTTGAATAGGTGATCACTACAACAAAAAGACCTATTAATGTCGCTCGACAAGGAGTTTTAATGACGGCTGATACATAAGCATTATTAAGTTGAAAAATACCTTTTTTCTATGACGGTTTGGGCTAATTCTGGGCTTTTTATAACGTTTATAAAACAAAGCGTTATTAATAGTTTAGAGCGGTGGCAAACTTGTAATATTTGTTAAGTTCATTTTTTGACAAAATCCCGCGCTTCAACATAATTTTTTTCTCTCCCTCTGGTTCTGGTCTTCTCCTTCTCCGATCCTTTCTTCTCCCTCCTCTCCCCCAACTCTAAAATCCCATAGATCCAAAATCCTAACTCTAGTTTAGCAACACCCTCCTCTCCTCCTCTTCTTCTCCTTCCTTTCCCCCAACTCCAAAACCCTAACCCTAGATACAAAACCCTAAACCTAGTTAGAAAGGGAGGAGGAGATGGGGAGGGAGCTCAAAACTCTAACCCTAACCCCACCCCATTCCTCCCCCGAAAAAGGAAAAAAATGGAGACATCACCGATCGACGCATCCACCTCCCTCCCATCTGATGGATGTTCTTGGATTCGGCGGGTTCTGCTACCTATTGGGAGCGCATAAGTAAAATTAGGGTTTCTTCTTTTCTTTTTTGGTAGTTCTTGATTTGATAGTGGGAATTTTTTTTGGTTGATCAGGACCTTAGGATGTTCCGTCTATGTTTCGTTTGTTCCTCTTCGGTGGATATACTATCGTTACAAGAAATTGCATTACTACCTCCTGGTGAGCTATAATAAATGGCTCCATTTTGTTGATTAATTTTGCGTGCGTGTTGTAACAGTTGATGATTGCTTGATAAATATGGTTAGATTCTCTTTGCAATGATGTGCATGAATTATGAAAGCAAGTCGAAGCCGTTTTCTTTTTTATTTTATATGTTAGGTTATCTTAGATACAAATAAGCGGAAAGTCAGTTTTTTAACTTAATAGTGTATAAATTCTTGATATGCTACCAAACTTACGGTGTACCGAGTACACGGTCGATGGATCATTTAGCATGAGGGTGTTTTGTCGTATTGTTTGGTGACTTAGACATCATAAGCAATGCGACTAACTGCCAGCTTTGTGTTGAGTAAAATTTATAGTATATCGCTTGTGAATATGTGGGAAAGTTGTACATGTTCACAACCATCGTATGTAGATTGGTCACTGTGCATCTTCGTCTTGCGTAATTTTGTTCATCATTCATTAGTTTCAATTACCATCTATCTTCTTTTTATACGATGCATCATGGAATATGATTTTTGTGAGGAAGATTTCTCCTCTGCTTCGACCTCTGCCACTTCGGCGCCTTCCCTTCCATTGTGGTTCGCAGCTCGGTGAGTGTTTGACGAAAGTCTTCAATAATAGAAATCAGAGAACACCTCAAACAAAATAACATCTATGCTGAATCTTGTAAATTCTGCTTTTCTCTGATTTCATGGAGTTATTTCTGTTATGCCCAACATATATACATATCAACTGATACTGAGACCGAGACTGAGAGAGTTGTGTTGTGTTGTGTTGAGCAGGTCCATGTACTACCAAGGAAGTTTCTCGGGTTGTCGAGCTTCGAGACGGCGGTCACGCTGATGAAGTGGCTCCCGACGTGGGCGGTGGACAAGATTCTGCTGTCGATAGCACGTATGTTGCTCGGGGACGTAGACAAGTACGGACTCAAGCGGCCTCCGATCGGGCCTATGGAGCTCAAGAGCACGACGGGGAAGACCCCGGTTCTCGACACCGGCGCTCTTAGCAGGATCAGGTCCGGGGACATAAGAGTGATTCCAAGCATCAGCAAGTTCATGCCCGGAAGGGTCGAACTGGTCGACGGCACGGTGCTCGATGTCGATGCTGTCATATTCGCCACAGGATACCGCAGCAATGTTCCTTCTTGGTTGCAGGTAGATTTCATGTTTCCTCGATTGTTCAACCACTATGTTATAGTTAGTTTAGTTATGCTCTGCTTGATCATTCATGTGACAGTTATGGTAGTTACTTAAATATTTGGTTTAGGGAGAGAGTAGGAAATAGGATCTGGATGCACTTCTCTAATTCTTTCACGTAGGTATCCGAAAGAATATTAGCCAACAGTAACAATAGCACTATAGTATAGAAAATTCATGACTTGAGCATGCAAGCAGAGTTAGTTCCTTCTTTTTCTTTCTTCTTCATCTTTTTCTTTCTTCTTCTTCTTCTTCTTCTTCTTCTTCTTCTTCTTCTTCCTCCTCCATTTTGTACCTACATGCAGTGGCGTGGCGGAGCCTAGATTTTCTTTTTTTTCTTTTTTTAATCTAGGAGACGCAGTGCTTAGTTGTTAATTACTTAATATTTTGATCATAAAGTGTAATGTCTAACTATATCTTATAATATCTATATTTGCATAACATTTTTGTAAGAAAAGAAGAGAGCGAGATAGATAGAGGATGGTTGCCATCATCCTTGTAGGAACATAGGACAGTACCTACGTAAAATGGGAGAAGAAGGCATGCCAAGGTTATAGAGCAGGGTACTAACTAGGATTTAGTAGAACCGTAGAAGTGTCTATACCTATAAGTTCACTAAAGACTGGTACAAATACTTAAAGAAGACAGCAAAAATAAAATTGACAAAATGGGCAATCTACATAAAAATGAAAATTAGGAGCCGCAATTGCGATCCCTCAGAGCGAGATAGTTATTTATAGCTGTTGTTCTAATTTCGAATATAAGTTTGTGTTTAATTAGTTGTGGAAATGCTTCATTTAGTTGTGGAAATGCTTCATTTCGAAAATAAGTTTGTGTTTAACCTGTAGATAGGTACAACCTTATTATGCTTCAAACCCTTGTTTATTCGTCTTTTTTTTCCCTTCAATTTTCTTTGCCAAATTGATGGAAAAAGAGAACCCCAATGCCGGTATCGGTCAGTATCGGCTGGTATCGGATTGGGACATGCCAAACCGTATCGGTGTCAGCCATATTGTATCGATATCGGCCGATACCTTAAACTATGAGGTACAAATTATAATCCCAAAATTATGTTGCCAGCAAGATTTGCTTGATGACCATTATGTGATTTTATATTTATGATACAGAATAAAACAAATTTTGATGGCCTTTATGTGCTTCACTGTTTTTCAGGTTCCCAAATTTAATGGAAGAGGTTCAAAGTCTATTACATGGCATTGTTTCAGCTAGATAATATATTCTTTGCCATAACACAAGGTTTGATTCTTCTTACCAGTCATAATGATCTATTACATTAATGTAAAGTTTCATTTTTAACATTATATTATAAAGTATATTGAACCTTGTTTTTATCTTTTTCAGGATTTTGCTACATGTTCTGTGGACAGTTTTGATGTGGCCAAGTTTTGATGTGGACAATTTTGGTAGTTGTAAATATATATATGTATTTGGATATTCTATTTTGAGAATGTAATGAAGATGTTGATATGTACTCTATTTTGAGAAATGTAATAAAGATGGTGATATATAATGTTAAGTTTTTGGAATGTAATATATATTGTGCAGTATAGAGCATTATAAATATGCTAATTTGAATAGTATAAAGTGTTATAAATGTGCTGCATTGAGCCTATACATATTATCTATTCATGACGTTTTAAAATTGTTCTGAATTGTGCACTATATATTAACTATTCATAACGCTTTTATAGAAACTATTCATGACGGTTATTTTATGACGCTTTTAAAAAACATTTATAACACCCGTTTTAACAACGGTTGCTGTGAAAAAAGAAGCGTCATGGTTCGTCATTAATGACGCTTTTTAGCCGTCATTAAAAGGGTTTTTTTGTTGTAGTGGATGTTAGATTGTGGAAGGGTTATATAGATGGGTATATATATATATTTTGTGTTATATAGTATCTATATATATTATGAGAGTATATAGATATAGGTTATGGTTTATAGTGAGGATATTTATATACTTGATATATGATATCTATATGTATGTGTTAGGGTGGTACTATATGGGTAAGGATATATGTGGTATGTATATATATATATATATTAATATATTCTAAGTATCATATATGTTGACCACTAATCTAAGTTTGACCAAAACCCTATAAGCTTAACCATGACTCCTAGTTTGACCTAAGGTGAACCAGAGTTGACTTAGAGTTGACCAAGAGTTGACTTGACCTAGTTTGACTTAGAATCATGTAGTTTGCATTGCAGATTTTTCTATTATTACAATTTGAGTACCTTATAACATGTTTTACTCTAAATAGAACTCTGTGACACCAATTCGGACATCTATTCATATCAGTCATTCAGAGTGACAGGCGAGTACATTCTCTGACCGTTTTATATTTGCTAGGATTTATATTCTTGCTCTAGATTACTTTACATGGTGTTGTCACGTTATTACCACGGATTGGTACTATATGGATCTTGTCATGCGATGTTATCCCCCTCGGGGTACATCAGATACAGTTATCATGTACTTTTCCCGAACATCTTGTATTTCATGTACAACACTATTCATACATACTCTTGTACAATCTTGTACTCTCATGATCACGTGAGAAAACGTGATAAAAATCTCTTAAGGTAACGTAACTTGACTGGATCCTTGTGTATTGATTGGGGAGGGTGAGTAGGAAATGGTTATGTGATCAAAATCCCATCTTGTGAAATCTTGTAAAAATTATGTATATGTCCATTGTACACTCACGTATGATAGAGTTACCCTTGCATTGTCCTAACCCGTTTATATAACCATCTCGTGCTCTAAATCACAGGTTACTTACAGTTCTTACTTATCATGTATATAGATATTTTCAGTTATCAAATTTCTCTCGTTTTCATATATATATATATATATATATATATATATATATATATATATATATATATATATATATATATATATATCCTTACAGTCCATGTATCTTACTCTTTTGCATGCTTTATATTTTCCAACATGATATGAACTGCGTGAGATGTATTGTGCTCGTTCCTGTCCTAAATGGACATGTTGAAAATATTACAGATGATGATAAGGACTGCCCTACCTTCTTTCGGACATATGAGGGTTATATTCAGGAGCCTGAGGGGCATCTAGCTCAGTAGAGGGTGCCTAGTTAGTCTAGTACTTATAGCTTTTAGTTTGCCTCGGATTGTTCCGATTGTTAGTTGAGACTTAGTTATATTCAGGACTTGTATTTATTTGTGTTGGATATCTATATGTGTATTGTGATGACTTTACTTATATATTCAGTTCTTCCTTTTTATCTTATTCCATATCGTGCTCCATCTTCCCTAGACTTATGATTGAGATATAGAGTTGAGATGTTATATTATACCTCCGTGCGGAGATGACATGTTTACATATATTGTTGTTAGATGTTAGATGACCTATACAGCGTTCTACCACCGACACTGCGACGTAGGCTGGACGTACCCACGTTCTCGTGCCCCTAAACAGGGTGCGAGTCATGATAGGTCCCCTTTGTTGGAAACCTCTCTGCCGGTTCTGAATCTGAGCTTGGGTATACTGTTGAGCCCGAGACGGTTGTCACGACCCGCTCCCGAATAGTCGGACATGCCCAGGTTTCGTCGATGGACACGACGAAGTAAGCTGTACAATACTAAAGAAAACTCCAAGTCACAATGTAATATAAACAATCACAGAATCTATAACCGTCCCAGAAAATATCACCACAATCCACCAAGTCAATTTAGTACAAAGTCATCCGGAGACAAATCTGATCAAATAAAAAAATATACAATGATGAAATCCAAAATACAATCTCCAGAAAAACAAATAAAACAAATCCTGCAATATCCAATGATATCACCGTGCTCCATGTGACCTCAAGGTCATCTGCAACGTATCCTGTCAAGAAAAGAGCAAAGTACAACCCCGACAAGAATAATATACAATGTAATCTGAAATACAGAGTACAAGGTAAAACCAGAATACGATAGCCGAAAATAAAACTATGGTACCAGAAGAGAAATACAAAACTGAAGATAATTGTCACGCCTCGCACCCGTAGGAGCGATCGTCATCGCTAAGATGTGATGCCGCACGAGCCTAGATTGCGCTCGTGCAAGGGGGTTCCATAACGGCCGATTTCAGCAGCTGCGACGGGATCGTCGCACAGAAGTCCCACGCAGAGACATTGAATAATAGCAGCAGAAATTAGAACAAAGCACAAGTTATTCAAAAGAAGCTCTTTATTGATATTGAAACAAAGGTTACAATGGGGCGCAAGGCCAAGATTACAAGTCTCTCAAGCTCACTCAAGCTCACTCATCTCACATTACAAGTCACTCAGCTCTCTCTCATCTCTCAATACATGTCTTGAGCCAGCGGATGCTTTGGAAGGCGACGTCCATACATTATATCCCGTATAAGTCTTGACTCCCTGCGGCCGCACGCTTCGAATTGCCAAGGAACTCCGTACCCCGGCGCATCCAAACGAGCTTCACGCCACGAGCTTCTACCTGTGCCTGTACCTGAAAATTATGTGGGTGTCAGTACTCAACTGTACTGGTGGAATGAGCTCCTCGCCCACCCATACAAAACCAACACGTTTGATTTACTTTGTGCAGCATAGGCCCCTTTATGATTGTCTTTCTACTCTTCCCTTAGGATCAGTTTTAGGACCGACACCTTTGCCTATTCTGTGTCTCTAGACTATCTCGTGCTTGCAACGACAATGTTAACTCATACCTTGCCTCAAGACCCTTCTCGTGCCAACAACGTTAACCTATCGAGTCATGTTTGCCTTATGGCTTAAAATCAGAGACGCAACTACGCGATGAGGCTCCATTTTCGTGTGACCGTGCTACAAACCCTTGCTGAGGCCGTGCCTCGCAACTCAATTAGACTCGATCATATCGCCGTCTCGCGGCCCTTGCTACTTTGATCACCAACCGACCCAATCAAGACTGGTGGGTTAAGTATCACTCGACCGACTTTGTCTTGCGGCATCTCCTGACTTAAACTCAAGACAACTCAATCATAACATGCAACTTATATGCCGACAACATAAGACTCGACGCCACATCTCGTGCCAAAGCACGTCGCCTATGTTGCGACCAATCTTAGGCCCAACATTGTATTCAAACTATACACACACATTCAACTCGACTCCTTGATATAGTGCACCCAATACTCGACTCAATCCAAAGGCACACTTGCAGATTGTCGCCCGTGCCGACTCATCTATATGAGGTCACTAGCATGACAAGCTATCATGGACACATAGCTTGCGGTTGGCCGGGACCCTTCCAGCATAAGGTAGCTAGCCCCCGGAAGCCCCCGACTAACCCGGTGCTATCGAGTCAGCACAGCTATTACCGCATTTCCTTTCTTGGCCGAAACGGTCCCATGGCCCTGGGTTGCCGTTACGGGGAAACTCTACCTTGTCGACAAGTCGTCCAATGACCATGCAAGACCCTTCACTCAAACTGACGTCTCACACAGTCATTATACTTTCAGTGTTATCATCTCTTTCCAAAACCAAGTTCAAGTCTTCTATCCTTGAGACCCCTCAAGGACCCCTCGACGACCTACGGTCGCGAGCATTCTTTCCATGTTACCATATCATTTTATTCAACTCAATGCCTGTTCGATAGTCCTTTTTCCAAAACTCATTAAATCAACCGTGGTTCATGCCTTAAACACTAAGTTCGTGCATCGTGCCTTAGGCCCAACCTGTTCTACGCGACACTATCGCCCAACTCATACTCCGTACGACTAGCTTTGAAACCATAGGACTTCGTGGCTATACTCAGCCGTAGAACTCATAGTACCGTGCTTGGAATGTCTTAGGTTGACCACCATCCCTTTGCCTAACTTAATCAAGCCTACAACTTAACCCAAGGGACGAGCAAAGGCTATGTCAAGCCTTGTATCGTGGAAGCGTGCATGCTTTATCGAGCATTTACGCGGGCGACGCCTATGACTTAGGCAAATTCACAATTTGTGTAAAAGACCAACTTTTCCTTTTCCCAAGCCACGGGACGAAGGACCGAGTGTCATTTTCAAAGCACACCGTGCAACAACTCTAAGCCGACCGTTGGACCTTTCCATATTCTAACTCAATTCGACCCGTCGGAATTATTCTCTTTAGCTATGTGAATTCGTCTCTTTTATTATCAAGCCTACTTGTGCAAGTTGAAAATATAAGATTTATTATGTGAAGGCTAAGATGAGGCAAGTTCACCGAAACTACTCCACCTGAGCGAGCGGTTGTCTCGACCGAGCGATGTCTTCGAGCAGCCGTTGCAAGGCCAAGTCCGAACGCCGTCGGCATTTCGATTCCTCCAATTGACTGAGCGGGACGGAGCACTACAATAATGGACACAACAATCAATATGCAAAGACAATGAATACGACAATCAATGAATAATACGATGAACACGACAATCAATGCAAGTGTGACATTTTAAAATATTAACCTAATGTGTGACCTACTTAAGGACCACAATCCATAATCAATAAATTCACAATTCTACAAGGTGTGGCTTAATCGTACGTGAGGTGTACGATTATGCTATCCACAATACCTATGTTGGGTGTGGTCACACAAAAGTTAATATTTCTCCCAATTCTCGCAATAAACAGTGACTCATAATACAATGACAAACAAGGGACGATGCAATCGTGTGTAACACGTGTCCAATATGAGAACATGGTACATAAATGTAAGACAGAAACAAAGTAAATGATCAAGTCGGTGTACTTGCCTCGCTTTGGAAGTACGGAAGTAGTACTGCATAGATGTAATGTCATCTGGTATTTGTACAATTTGTTAGGGTTTGAATAAGACATTAGCTAACTATTGTTAACAAGTTAATTATTCCTTACTAACTACATACATGCTTTAACTAAATAACTACACTAATATATATAATTAAGAAAAGAGGTTAAACAAATATTGTATATAATCTAGTTATACAAAATAACATTTATTTTTTATGAACTATATCTTAATAAGCATTTTTAAAATTAAGCATGCTAAAATATTCATTATAAACTATAACTATAACTAAAACTATTATAATACAATAATATTAATAGCAATAATTAACATTAAAAGTACAAGAATGTTACTAACTGAAACTTAGCCCCAAGCCCTTGCCAGGCCCAAAGCTGGCAGACCCAACACCTAAAGTCCAGACCTATCCAGGCTCACACTCTGGCCCATGGCCAAACTTAACTATTGCTGCCGCTGATCATTTTTCTTTTGACTAAAAAATTGATCAACTCCAGCCCAACCCATTTAGGCCCACTGCTCCCCAGGCTCAGCCCAACACTACAGGACCAGAAATAAACTCTAATTATTTTCTTACTAATACTTCCAAACCCCTTAGTCATCCCAAATCCAAGTATACTAACCCGGCCCAACAACCTTCCAAACAAAACCTAATATAATCTTTCTCTCTCTCTATCCCGTTCTCATTTCTAACCAGCCGACATGCTATTCTTTCCTCCTTCCTCTTCCTAACTCGCTTGAACCCTAATCCTAGCATCTTCTTTCCCCAATCTCTGTAAACACAAACCCCATCCTACTGTTCTTCCCCAAATGTAAACCCTAGGTTTCTAATCCAACCCCCAAAATCCTAAATCCGAGAGGGAACAAGAAGAAGAAGAAGAAAGAAGGTCCAGAAAGAAGAGACGAGAGCTCACCTCGATTGGCTCGATAATGCGACGGAGGAACTCGCCTTGGTCCGGTGGTGCCTGGCAATGGAGATCCGGGGATGCAGAGACCCGGCGGGGTTCCGAGGAAGAAGATGGCTCAATCTCCGAGGTGGCAGCATCCGGATCGAGGAGATGCGCTCGATCTTCAAGACCAGCCTCGTCCACGAGGTGACATGGAGCTCGAAGGGAGGCTCGCTGCTCGAGGGGTCGGCGCGAGGATCGAGGGGACATCACGAATTTCTACGGTGACTCCTCGGTGAGGCGGCTCCAGAGAGGCGGTAGCGGACGTCAGTGACTCGGCGGCTCCGGTGGTGGCTCGGCGCACGAGATCTGGTGGCTCCACTCGACTCTCCAATTCAGTGGCGGTCCCGTGCTCGGCAGGGTGAAGAAACTCCGGTGGTTGACAGTGATGTCGGGGTGGTGACGAACTCCGGTGATGCGCAGATATCGATTCGACAAGAGCGGTGTGAGGACCCTGATTTTTGGGAATTATTTTTTAGTATTTCTAATTATTAGGTTATATTGTATATTTAATTATGATTATATATGTACTCTTTCGTGTCTTTGATTTTTTTAGCACAAGACATGCCCATCTCTTGAAACGTCCTTCATGAGTTTTGTAGTAGACATGATGACCTTCAACTTGATATATTATGTCCCATCCAAACTTGTCCCCTAGCATTCTTTGGACTTTGCACAACTTCGGGTCAAATTTAGGCAATTAGATTATTTACCATAATTCCAGACCTAACTTTCCACGTGAGTTCGGGACTCGACATAAATCAAAACTATTTGACCCAATTATAGTTTTGACTCATTTTGAGCCTACGACGCACATGCTAAGAGTGTGCCACTCGATCGAGTCTCCATGTGCTATTTAATTGCGAATGCTACAAGAGACTTATTGGTTGACTCTTAGAGTTCGATTAAATTAGAAAATATATTTGGACCCTAACCTAGCTAACCGCACCTGGTAGGAAGCCATGTTAGGTTGCCATGACATTATAATTATTATGGATTTATTTTGGGATGTTATACAGTCAGTTAGATTTAAATACAATTTTGTGTATATGATTATATTTATAATAGTCTAATATTATATATATGGCCTTAGTTATGGTTAAGTTTGAGATACATATTGACTAGAAATTTTAGTACGAATAGTGTAGTTGTGTACTTTGACTAGTCTGTTACACATGGTAGGGAAGGCCGAGCCATAGGTGTGTTCTAACTAGGAAAAACAGGCCAAGTTGCGACTTAACTCCACCGATGATTTATTTATTTAATTATTAGATTATTGACTTTCTAGGAGACCCGGTTGTACCAATTTAGCCCCGACTTGACCCGAACCAAATCTCAATCTAAATAGACAAGTAGTACTCTCAAATACCTTCATGTTGATATATATTTTGTATATATATTTCATTAATATTAATATGTTTTTAATTTTGGAAAGTTTCTATTTATAGAAAGAGTCTACGTGTAATCCTAGTGTAATCCTAGTTGGCATTAATTTATATTTGACCCAAAGTTCAACCCAAACCTGTGTAGGCATGTTGGGCATTAATATATATTAATATATATATATATTGTATATTTAATTCAGATTTAGATTGCATTTATATTTAGAAATCTAACTAGTTCCATATTAGAAAACCTTTTATTTAAATCCACAATCAATCAATTAGCCAACTCATCAAATAACTAAACCAATCCATGTGGACCCCACATATGACCAACCAAAGATTATTTTCATGTAATTTTTGTCCAAAAATAATTCCCTACATTGGCGGGCCATGCCATGCATGGAAACACCTTCCTACATATATAAACTCAACCCATAGGCCCATATATATATCAACCCTTATCAAAACCCTAACCCTAACACCAAAAACTCTTATTTATCACCCAAGAGAAGCTCCTTTACCATTAATTTCGAAAATATCATCCCCTTCCCTCTACTACATCATCCCATCCATCACATAACTCATCCTCCTCCATAAAAGCTCCTTCTTTCATCCTTCTTCCATCCAAACTCCACCAAACCAACCCTAAAAACTCTATCTTCTCCATCCAACCCTCTAAAACCATTGCTAACTCCTCCAAACTTATCAAGAGAGGATTATCAAGCAAGGATAGCAATAAAGGTGGAAGCTTTAGCAAGGAGAAGCCTCCACAACCCAACTAGCAATGACTTTTGGTAAGAAACCCAAATTTTTCCATCTCAAACCTATGCTATAAATCTGTAGAAATTATGGTATTAATTCTGTAGAAATAGTGTTTTGATGTCTTTTGGTTAGTATTTTCACCCATAAAAGTTTCATTAATTATGATAGCTATTTTCATGTTTCGGTAGAGCCAAAACTTACCACGTTGTGAAGGAACTATAAGTTTCTGTAGGAATTTTTCAAAACTGAATTTTATATAGGTTAATATATTTAAATTAGGATTTTTAAGCATTTTTTCACGAATTTATCAATTCAATTCTGTTCGAAAAAATTATAGGTCAAAATTAGTCATTTTTTCGGGTGACTTGTTGACCTAGAAGATTCCAAACCATTAGTACCATGAAATCCTTGCATCAAAATTTCATATTATAATATTTAGGGCATTTTAATTCTGTTTAAATTGTATTTTTGAGGATTTTTATAATTTAGATAATTAAGGAAGTTCTAGACAAATTTTGGGTAGACTAGTCGATCCGATAGACAACTAGTAGTATAATTCTTTAAAAATATAAATTTTGGAAATTCTGAGATAAATGAATAAAAAATTAGTTTAAATAATATTTTTATGATTTTTATATGATTTTTTAAGTATATGATTGAAGTAGCAACATAACTGACTAATTGGGAGTTGGAAATCCAAAAACTGTGCTCGGTGTCTCGTGGAGCTTGTGTGTGATTGTATGGGTCTAAAGGGTTCCACAAGAAATTGAATATAATCATAAAACATTATCTTGACTAATTAAGTCATATTTTAAGTTCATGAGTAGTGGGTTAATTTAGTTAATTAATTATTTAGGAGCGTCGGGTTCCGGCGGCGTTGACACGGGAGCGACGTTTCAGATTTACAGCACGACACTAGGCAAGTACACCTTGCCAAACTTTACAGTATTTACATGCATATTCTATATTGTTATCTCTTTCCAGTTCTACTTCATATCTTTCATTCATGTTTATGTTACTTCTACTTTCTTATTTTACGTGCACGTTCCTTATTGAGTCATCTTATGCCGTTATTATTCTACGCGAGTCTTGTGACGATTTTGACTAGTCTTCTACCTTCGCCCTTGAGCTTGACTTGACCTGTAGTCGTGATTGATTGATTCGATATTAGCCCTGATATCTCTAGGTCTGGGAGCGTCCAATGGCGTTACGGTATTAGAGACTTCTTATCGACCTGTTATTCCATTTCTAGATCGGGAGCATCCAATGGCGTTACGGTATTAGAGACTTCTTATCGACCTGTTATCCTGTCTCTAGGACCGGGAGTGTCCCATGGCATTACGGTAGTAGAGACTTATCTTTTGTCTTAAGGTCGGGAGCGTCCCATGGCGTTACGATATTGAGACGTCTTATTGATCTTTGTCTATTTTACATTTTTCTACTTCATTCTGCATGTTATTTACTGTATAGTAGGCATGTATATTATGTGTCTTGCTAGTCCTCTGAGGACCTGGTGATCTCTCCAGGTATTAGCTGAAGATATGATACATTGATGGATGACGTTGCTACACCAAGACTGCAGGTATATTTAGTTGATATTTTATCGTTCTCTTCCATAATTAGATTTTGTCCTATATTATATTACTTTGACATTGCTGCTGTTTAGCCTAGTTTTGCAAGCTTTATCTTTCATTCGAAGCTTGTTCAAGATAATTGCATTAGAGTCTGGTCCACTTTATTGTATATTATCTTTTCTTGTTACTTGTAGTAACCGGTTTGCTAATGTCTGACCAGCATTAGTTTACTTGGTTTATACAAGAGTTTATCTTCATTGGATTGAGATATTTGTAGATTGCTTTAAGAAACCAGACAGCTTATACGTATTCGAGCTGGGCTGGAGTCCTCTCGATGCATAGCTGGCATGTATACTGTCACGCCCCACTCCCGCAGGAGCGATCGTCCTCGCTAAGGCGTGATGCCGCACGGGCCTAGGTTACGCCCGTGCAAGGCCAAGTCCAGAAACGGCCGATTTGATCTAGGCCACAGAGTCGCACAGAGTGTCCCCATTTGCAGCGGAAAGTAAATGAACACAAGTAGACGAATTCAAGCTCTTTATTGATATTTAAGAAGTTTACAAGCGGCGCTAGGCCGATATTACAAATCGCTCAAGCTCTCTCTCTTTCTGAAACATAAAAGGCGTGCCAAATGGCTTACAAGATGGAATGATTCATGACGATGTTCTGATACATTATGTCCTGTATATGGTGCTCCAGCTCCTTGCAACGCTCCAAGGCTCCAGAGATAGCTCCGTGCCTTAGCACGTTCGAGGAAAGCTCCGCACCCGCCGACGTTTCCTGCTTCCTGCAAGCAGACTGGGGGGTTATCAGTACATTGTTATGCACTGGTGGGGAGGCTAGCTCGCCCACAATGCTATCATTACCGAACACGTTCCATTTACTTTTGTGCACCATCTATCATTCATTGTCTTTCTAATCTTGCCTTAGGATCAATTTCATGGCATATTCATAACCTATCCCGTGTTGCCAAATTCAAGTGTCGCATGGAAATACATGCACGACTTACCCATACTTACCGTCCGGCCTTCCCTGTCCAAAGTAAACCAAGTTAGACAACAATTCATATGAAATAACATAATGTGATACTAGCAAACATTCAAGATCAAGGGCGTGTCCCTGTCTCGGGGTCTGGCACGTCATAAGCACGTTATCTAACTCATTTGCATGAATTTCTCATTATCATTTGGTGTGTTACATTTCAAGCATATTCATAAGGCACTTTATTTAGTTAACTTAGACTACTTTGATTTCAATGCAAGGACTTGCACGTGGATCGCCACCAGCAAAGCCCACTTAATCTATATGCATCGGTCGCTGGCACCACAAGCCATCCTGGACATGTCTTCCCCTGTGGTAATTTCTCACCTATCATGGCGTGCAGCTTGGTACACCCTGATAGTCTTTTGAAATACCCGGCCTTACGTCCCCTGGTGGCCAAGCCCACACTCAGGCCTCGTCCGTAAGCCATTTCCTTTGATTCTGTCCGGACCGGCAAGTCCTTCACACTTTGATCATGCCACGGAATCCCTTTTTCTTTACGGCACAGCATACGCCACCCCTCGCTCGTACCGTTTGTCCACGACCATTTCGTATTAACTTGTCTTTTTAACTTAACGGCTGTCCCTGAGCCGTAGGCTAACCCTTAGCCTTAATGCGTTATCGACCAGGTTGGCGTCCGTGCAGCGCGGGTAGCGAGCCCCGTTGTACATGCCCGTCATACCTGTCGCTAACCATTTCCATCATTCTTATCTTTTATTCATTCTTTCTTTCACTTGTTCATTCATTCGTTGATTCATTCATTCACTTATTCGTTTACTCTTTTATTCATACATTTTGCAACTTCCCGTGCGGGAGTCGCCTTGGCGACCCATCGGTCCCATAGTCTTTCAATGTTGCTAAGCTCTACTCGGAACGACTATGTTGATAGTCTTCCCGTTTCATTGTTGTAAACTATTCATTGTTTCATTGTTGAATGCAAGCTTGTGCCTTAGCACGAGCGTGGAGCGCGGTACGAGAGTTCTCGTATTTTCCATGTTCCTTTCTATATTCTATGCAAGCATACAAGATGGGATTAATCCCTTAGCTAGGTGCGTTGGGTCATTTATTAGCATGCGCGGTGTTATCGCCTAGCGATTTCAGTGATAGTGTCCGTATTGTTATGTGTCTAGGCTAAGCACAGACGGGTTCATTGGAGCCACCCACCTTAGCGATGTTCGCATCGGCCGAGCGATACTTCGAGCGCGCCTTTGAAAGTCTAAGTCTGGATTCATCTTGACGGGCCAATGTAAGTCTTGCATCGATTCTTCATCAGGTCGATGCCAACTCTTCGGGTCGACGGCTCGTTTGAGTCGTTGCACTTGCCGTTTGAATCGGCGTTCCGCTAGGGCGGAGTGGGTCATTACATATACGTATCCTAGTCCTATATATTTTGGGACTGGGGCGTTACATGTTTTTGTGGTGGCCCATGCAGGTCGAGTTAGCCGTTTCGGTTACGTCACGGTACCGAGCGGGCCTGCGAACATGACTAAACCCTTAGGAATCTCAATCCACAACTGCCTTGACAATTCTTTTAGAAATTTTCTACCGCCCTTGAACTTCGCATTTACTCTCGATTACTATTCCCTTGCTTTCTCGTATCATTGCTTTTCGTCCCTTCCAATTTTGGAGTGACGAATAATTGTGCTATATAGGATTTAGCAAAAATTCTTAAGTTATAGTGTATGTTAGTTTGCTTATTGTATTGTGATTGCTTGATAGATAAGTAGGATTAGAGATGGCATATGCCATAGGGCATCATGTGTTTGATGAGGTAGTTTGACCAAAGGTGGGTAGACGTTCTCATTATAGGCATACATATATGATCATACTGGTTACGCCCTTATGGTGGCCACTTGATCAAGAATAGAGTTGTAGTTTTAGTGTAGAGATCGACCCTCTAAGAGATGAAACTAGACATAGCCTAATCCAACCCATTTAATATTATATCCTGTCAATTGTAAAATTAGGATTTGACAGATTGATAGGTATCACTTAACTTGGTTAGGTGAAGGGAGACTTATATAATTGTCTTGATAAAATAGTTAGGAGGACAAGCCTTCAACATGATTGTTGCAAGACCGCTAGTACCAAAAAGAGCGACTAGAGATAACCATATATAGCTTTACGAATGTTGCAAATCAAAATTGTTTAGGCTTGATTATTACTTGACTTATTAGGAGACACTGTAGTGACCTAGCATATCCCTTAAACTATTCCTAGTTACTCTAGCACGGTTCTTTGTTATTGAGCCTTATTTTAATTTCGAGGACGAAATTCTTTTAAGGTGGGTAGATTGTGAGGACCCTGATTTTTGGGAATTATTTTTTAGTATTTCTAATTATTAGGTTATATTGTATATTTAATTATGATTATATATGTACTCTTTCGTGTCTTTGATTTTTTGAGCACAAGACATGCCCATCTCTTGAAACGTCCTTCATGAGTTTTGTAGTAGACATGATGACCTTCAACTTGATATATTATGTCCCACCCAAACTTGTCTCCTAGCATTCTTTTGACTTTGTGCAACTTCGGGTCAAATTTAGGCAATTAGATTATTTACCATAATTCCAGACCTTACTTCCCACGTGAGTTCGGGACTCGACATAAATCAAAACTATTCCACCCAATTATGGTTTTGACTCATTTTGAGCCTACGATGCACATGCTAAGAGTGTGCCACTCGATCGAGTCTCCATGTGCTATTTAATTGCGAATGCCACAAGAGACTTATTGGTTGACTCTTAGAGTTCGATTAAATTAGAAAATATATTTGGACCCTAACCTAGCTAACCGCACCTGGTAGGAAGCCATGTTAGGTTGCCATGACATTATAATTATTATGGATTTATTTTGGGATGTTATACAGTCAATTAGATTTAAATACAATTTTGTGTATATGATTATATTTATAATAGTCTAATATTATATATATGGCCTTAGTTATGATTAAGTTTGAGATAAATATTGACTAGGAATTTTAGTACGAATAGTGTAGTTGTGTACTTTGACTAGTCTATTACACATGGTAGGGAAGGCCGAGCCATAGGTGTGTTCTAACTAGGAAAAACAGGCCAAGTTGCGACTTAACTCCACCGATGATTTATTTATTTAATTATTAGATTATTGACTTTCTAGGAGACCCGGTTGTACCAATTTAACTCCGACTTGACCCGAACCAAATCTCAATCTAAATAGACAAGTAGTACTCTCAAATACCTTCATGTTGATATATATTTTGTATATATATTTTATTAATATTAATATATTTTTAATTTTGGAAAGTTTCTATTTATAGAAAGAGTCTACGTGTAATCCTAGTGTAGTCCTAGTTGGCATTAATTTATATTTGACCCAAAGTCCAACCCAAACCTGTGTAGGCATGTTGGGCATTAATATATATTAATAAATATATATATTGTATATTTAATTCAGATTTAGATTGCATTTATATTTAGAAATCTAACTAGTTCCATATTAGGAAACCTTTTATTTAAATCCACAATCAATCAATTAGCCAACTCATCAAATAACTAAACCAATCCATGTGGACCCCACATATGACCAACCAAAGATTATTTTCATATAATTTTCGTCCAAAAATAATCCCCTACATTGGCGGGCCATGCCATGCATGGAAACACCTTCCTACATATATAAACTCAACCCATAGGCCCATATATATATCAACCCTTATCAAAACCCTAACCCTAACACCAAAAACTCTTATTTATCACCCAAGAGCAGCTCCTTTACCATTAATTTGGAAAATATCATCCTCTCCCCTCTACTACATCATCCCATCCATCACATAACTCATCCTCCTCCATAAAAGCTCCTTCTTTCATCATTCTTCCATCCAAACTCCACCAAACCAACCCTAAAAACTCTATCTTCTCCATCCAACCATCTAAAACCATTGCCAACTCCTCCAAACTTATCAAGAGAGGATTATCAAGCAAGGATAGCAATAAAGGTGGGAGCTTTAGCAAGGAGAAGCCTCCACAACCCAACTAGCAAGGACTTTTGGTAAGAAATCCAAATTTTTTCATCTCAAACCTATGCTATAAATCTGTAGAAATTATGGTATTAATTATGTAGAAATATTGTTTTGATGTCTTTTGGTTAGTATTTTCACCCATAAAAGTTTTATTAATTATGATAGCTATTTTCATGTTTCGGTAGAGCCAAAACTTTCCACGTTGTGAAGGAACTATAAGTTTCTGTAGGAATGTTTCAAAACTGAATTTTATATAGGTTAATATATTTAAATTAGGATTTTTAAGCATTTTTTATGAATTTATCAATTCAATTCTGGTCGAAAAAATTATAGGTCAAAATTAGTCATTTTTCGGGTGACTTGTTGACCTAGAAGATTCCAAACCATTAGTACCATGAAACCCTTGCATCAAAATTTCATATTATAATATTTAGGGCATTTTAATTCTGTTTAAATTATATTTTTGAGGATTTTTATAATTTAGATAATTAAGGAAGTTCTAGACAAATTTTGGGTAGACTAGTCGATCCGATAGACAACTAGTAGTATAATTCTTTAGAAATATAAATTCTAGAAATTCTGAGATAAATGAATAAAAAATTAGTTTAAATAATATTCTTATGATTTTTATATAATTTTTTAAGTATATGATTGAAGTAGCAACATAACTGACTAATTGGGAGTTGGAAACCCAAAAACTGTGCTCGGTGTCTCGTGGAGCTTGTGTGTGATTGTATGGGTCTAAAGGGTTCCACGAGAAATTGAATATAATCTTAAAACATTATCTTGACTAATTAAGTCATATTTTAAGTTCATGAGTAGTGGGTTAATTTAGTTAATTAATTATTTAGGAGCGTCGGGTTCCGGCGGCATTAACACGGGAGCGACATTTCAGATTCACAGCGCGACACCAGGCAAGTACACCTTGCCAAACTTTACAGTATTTACATGCATATTCTATATTGTTATCTCTTTCCAGTTCTACTTCATATCTTTCATTCATGTTTATGTTACTTCTACTTTCTTATTTTACGTGCACGTTCATTATTGAGTCATCTTATGCCGTTATTATTCTACGCGAGTCTTGTGACGATTTTGACTAGTCTTCTACCTTCGCCCTTGAGCTTGACTTGACCTGTAGTCGTGATTGATTGATTCGATATTAGCCCTGATATCTCTAGGATTGGGAGCGTCCAATGGCGTTACAGTATTAGAGACTTATTATCGACCTGTTATTCCATCTCTAGATCGGGAGCGTCCAATGGCGTTACGGTATTAGAGACTTCTTATCGACCTGTTATCCCGTCTCTAGGACCGAGAGTGTCCTATGGCATTACGGTAGTAGAGACTTATCTTTTGTCTTAAGGTCGGGAGCGTCCCATGGCGTTACGATATTGAGACGTCTTATTGATATTTGTCTATTTTACATTTTTCTACTTCATTCTGCATGTTATTTACTGTACAATAGGCATGTATATTATGTGTCTTGCTAGTCCTCTGAGGACCTGGTGATCTCTCCAGGTATTAGCTGAAGATATGATACATTGATGGATGACGTTGCTACACCAAGACTGCAGGTATATTTAGTTGATGTTTTATCGTTCTCTTCCATAATTAGATTTTGTCCTATATTATATTACTTTGACATTGCTGCTGTTTAGCCTAGTTTTACAAGCTTTATCTTTCATTCGAAGCTTGTTCAAGATAATTACATTAGAGTCTGGTCCACTTTATTGTATATTATCTTTTCTTGTTACTTGTAGTAACCGGTTTCCTAATGTCTGACCAGCATTAGTTTACTTGGTTTATACAAGAGTTTATCTTTAGTGGATTGAGATATTTGTATATTGCTTTAAGAAACCAGACAGCTTATACGTATTCGAGCTGGGCTGGAGTCCTCTCGATGCGTAGCTGGCATGTATACGTATCCTAGTCCTATGTATTTTGGGACTGGGGTGTTACAAGCGGTGGCGCGATTGAGAGATCTGGTCGATGTGTGGAAAATCCGATCTGGATCTGAGCCATAATTGTGGTGGTGACCGTCGATCGGCGGAGTGAATCGTCTGGTGGTGGCGTGGCGGCGTCGAAAAGAGATCGACGAAGTCCGGCGAGGATCACGGCGGAGTACGGCGGCGTTCGCGGTGGTGGTGAGAACGTCGGTGATGATCGGTGTCCGATCTGGACACAGCGGGCGGAGTGGTGATGACGAGAACTCTGACTCCGTCCGGCGAGGTCGCGGTGGTGTACGGCGGTAGATGGCCAAGAACGGCAGTGACAGAGAGGAGAGAGAACAGTGGAGAGAGAGTGATTTGATGTGTCAGGACTGTTGTCAGAACTTTGGGAAACTTGAACTATATATAATAAAATAATTGTGTGTGTGTGTGCAGAGGAGGAATCGTAGAGCTGGTAATTAGGAGTAGATCTGGGAGCTTTTGAAACATATTGTAACAAATTTTCAAATATTCAAATGTTAACAAATTTCAAAGAATTCAAATTTAAATTCTAACAGTTTTCAAAACAGATTTCATTAGTTAAATAATTACAAAATTAGTTGATAACAGATCAATAACTAATTAAACTGAAATAGTTAGGTAATTCCAGAAATAAGGACTGCCAATCCCTCCTCTAGACTGGTGGTCCAAGCCTATTAATAAGAATCCATCAAAACCAGTATTCAAAAGTAGCAATATTTGCTACTAAAGGTAATTGCATTAACATGATCTAAGACAAATAAAAATTCATTAATTAACAATTATAAAATTAGATTTTATACAAAAATAATATTATACCTTAAAAAGGATTTTTAGAAAAAATCAATAATTATTAATTATCATTAAGTTAAACTAATATTTAACTATGTAGAATCTAATTGTAATTAATACTTGAAAATAAATAATGATCAAGATAATTAATATTAACTAATCAAATTTAATATGTAGTAACTAAAAATGCAATCAATAAGTAAAATTTCAACATTTATAAAGTAAAATTTTATTTTATTTTATTTTTATCTTTATTTAAGGACCAAACCATTATAAAGATAATAATCAAAAATATTCATGAGTTAATCAATATTGAGGAAAAATCAGAACTAAGAAAAATGAAATCAATTTAACTAACAAAAATTCAATATAACTAATTTATTACTTAACGCCAAAAATGATTCTTTTTAGAAAAATTTTAAACAGTTCAAAAATATACGAAAATAGGTTTAGGGAGTTACAGATCTAGTGGCAATGACCTCGGAGGCTGGTACTGCTGCTGCACTGGTGCTGGACCCCTAACCAATGGACTGGTTAAGGTTGACGACGATAAACTGGCTCTATGCAGGCAGGACCCTATCTTGTGATCTGGTGCACCACAAGTCAAGCACAATCCCTGTGCTCTACGACACTCTGATACTACATGTCCTGGCTTTCCACAATGAGTGCAGCCCATTACAGAAGTCTGGTTCTGCTTCTGTTGCTGAGGATACGTTGGTGTCGAGTGCTGAACCGACGAGACAGTGGTCGCCCTTCTAGGAGCTCCAACAGTCAAAGTCCTACCTGCCGGGACTGGTGCTGATGACTGGAATATCTGTCTATGAGACCTCTTCCTTCCTCCGGTTCGATCTACTATCCTCTGGGAAGTATACTCATGCCTCTTCGTTGCTCGCAAGACGACATCAAACATCTCGTGCTCAAACTGCTCCACTGATATAATGATCTCTAGGTGGAGTCCCTATTGGAACCGCTGGGCTCGTTCCAATTCAGTTGCCACCAAGGTGGAAGCAAACCGACTAAGCATAGAAAATTCGATCGCATATCCATCAACCGTCCTTTCTATCTGCTTGAGATTAGTGAATCTCGTTTGCAGATCATACCGAACTACTGCATCAAAATATTTCGTCTGGAACTTGTCGCTGAATACCGCCCACAAAACAGGCGTTACTAATCCAACTGCTAGCATCGCCCACCAGCTGCGGGCTAAGTCTAATAACTGTAGCGCACAACGGCCACCTTGTAAAACCCCTAAATTTCTACTATTTTTTTAAAAATTTGGTACTGATTTAAATTTTTTGTATTGTACGTCGCATAATCGTATTGTACGTCGCGCACGAAATTTTATTTTTCGTAGTTGCTCGTCGAGTGCGAATATGTGCGAGCGTACATATTTTAGAAAAAAACATTTTTTTTATTTTATTATACACTTTCAAAATATTATATAATTATTATTCTTGCTATAAAATCCTTTTGTTTTTAGTTGTTATTAATCATAAATAATATTTTATTGTATACTAGGAAAAGCATAATCATGTATACATTATTTGTGCATACATATATTTCGTAATTATTTATTAGTCTATTTTAAATAAAAATGTAATTTTCGAGATTTATTAATATTAATATTTTATTATTCAAAAAGATATTTAAAAATATTTATTATTTTCGAAATTATTATTATTGGTATTTGAAAAATATATTTGGCAGTTATTATGGCCATTTAAATTTTGCTTTAAATTTACGGAATTATTTAAATAGTTAATATTTGAAATTTGATTTATCCCATTTGATTTTGAACTAAAAATTAATTGGATTTAAATTAGATTTGTATTTGAATTTATATTTGATTTCATTGATTTAATTTTAAAATTATCTATTGGGGTTTTTAAAACTATTCTAATCCTATCCAATTGGGAATTCCCACATCCTATAAATAGGCAGGTACTCCTCCAACTTTTTTTTTATTAATTCCTCCATAATTTTCTCCACCACAACGTACGTGCTCGTGTCGGTGTTCCATCCATCCTCGTGTCAGCCGTGACGGCCTCGGGTCTGACCCCGGTGACTCTCTTATTCCATTCTTTGTACATGTACAATTTTTCCCGTGTCGGACATCTCTCCGACACTATAATAATATAAAATCCTAAAACCTATGACCTCCCGTCTCGACCACGACTACCATCATCTCCATCTCTCCGACACCCCGTCTGCATTTCCAACCTCTCTTCCAGCCTCCTCGACTCTCGGCTTCCCGTCCACCAAACACCATCGTCACTGCCAGAATAACCATCGCCCCCACCATCGACAACACCATCACCACCAGCCAACACCAAACCCAACCCAATCGACCACCCCATGGAGACAAGAAATAAAAAGTAAAACCATCACCACCACCATAAACAGTAAACGCTCACCTGCCTCGGCGGTGGCCGAGCCGGTGACCGGGTTGCCCCCTTTCGACGACCAGAGACCCTCCCTTAGCAGCCAATGCCCGACCTCCACCTTCGACCAGCGCTTCGGTGAGCTCTGCGCTGGCCAGTCCCCGGCGCAGACGAAGCCCGTCGTCCACCGACTGCGCCGATCTCCGGCACAGGCTCTGTACTCCGCCGCGAGCCCCGCCGCCAATAGGTCTGGGGACGGCGCTCCGCCTCCAAGCCATGGCCGCACGATCGGCATCTGCGTCGCCAAGACCAGTTCACCATCGGCCGGCGTGCCTCCCTGTGCCTCCGCCTCAGCCTCCGCAGGCGCACCACCCCGCGCGCCGGAGCAGGCCACACGAACCACACCGTCAGAGCGCGAGCGCGCCGTAAAGCCCGAAGACCCCTCCGCGTGGCCGATCTCTTCCTCCGTGGCTTTTTCCTCACCGCCTAGCGCCTCCCCATGGGCCGCCGCCGACGAGCCCCGACCGAAAATCCTCCGGTGCCGCGCCTAACACGCCGCCACCACCATCCGCGTCGAACCCCCGCCGGTTGCCCAGCTCCTCCGACCCTTCCACCCCCCTCACTCGCCTAAACCCTCCCGGAGCCGTCTCCTTATTCCGGTGGCGCACTTCTCGGAGAGCGTCCGACCTCACTCCTCCGCCGCGCGTCTTTTCCCCCGCTCCCCGTCGATCGCCGTCCCATGCCGCCGACGTCAGCACCTGCCTCACTCTCCCCCTCCATCCTCTCTCTCCCCTCTTTAACCCTTCTCCTTCTTGGCTCGAGTGTGTTCTCCTCGAAAAGGAGAACCCGGCTGTTCTGTTTAAATTTTTTTTACTTTTTTATTATTTAGTTATTTAATTATTTATTTGGTAATTATTATTTTAATTAAGAAGAACAACAGTACATGTACTATTATTATTATTATTATTATTATTATTATTATTATTATTATTATTGATTTTGTAGCATAGGTTTATAAATACTGTTATGGCATTATTCTTATTAGATTATTATTCTATCATGGTATATAAATATTTTTCAAAGTAATTCTTGTAAAAGAAAACATGGCTCTTGGGCTTGACCCTATATATAATTTCAAACTAAATCTCAAAGGCCTATATATTTATTATTGTCATATTTTAAATAAAGTTTTTGATCTAAAATATTATAGTAGTATTTTTCTAATTATTTTTCTGGAACTTTCGAGTAGATAATACCTAAAAGTATTTTTATTGATAAAATATAGATTTTAAACTTACAGTAGTATTTTGATAAAACTTAGTTTTGCCTTAAAAAGATTTCTAGATTTTTCAAGTCATTAATTAAAATTATCTTTAAAGTATTAAGATTAAGTTTTCTAAAAATATATATATAAATACATTATTTATCTATTTCTTTTTATATTTTCTCCTGCCTGTATTCAGTCCTATTATTCCTATTCCTTCGCCATTTCGAGACAACCTTATGACCACTCTAACTAAATTGACCCTTCTGGACCCAATGGAACTGTCCGCGCCATCAACAGAGGTCCCCTTGTGTAGTTATTACACCAAAATCGTAGTTCATGCCACCATGATTATCGCAGCGCACCAGGCGCTCTACCAGGCAAGACACCTTGCCATTTGCTGTTTATTTATTTTAGCTCATATTTCATGCATTATTTATTTTCTTTATACAAAATAAACTGTGATACATGGCATAACCTGTTAGAACTTGCTGTTCATTTATATTTCCTGCTATGTATTATTTTTCTTACACATTAAACCTAGATTTAAGGGACCACTTGTGTGTTGCATTCATTGGCTTTGACACGTTGTAACACGAAGTTGCGTATCGCATGTAGAACACGGACATGCGTGACTGGCTGGCCACCGGTACGTATAAGCCGTGCGATAGGAATAACCACTAATAGACATTACATGCTAGTTTGACTTAGCGGTTATAGAGGTTTACTGTTGTGGATACAACATGGTAGGCATTGGGTGGGAAGAACATCTCCTTAATGTATGGGTCATATATGCACTGTCCTGATTGCCGGTTATCTCTAGTGGGAGGTACGTTCCTGATTGTCGGTTATCTCCAGTGGGAGGTACGGTCCTGATTGCCGGTTATCTCTAGTGGGAGGTACGGTCCTGATTCCTGATTTTCCTGATCCGGCCCATGCGTCAAAGGTTTGTTCTTTATTGTATATTCACTATAGTACGGTTAGGTACCCTATTACATATCTATTTGAGCAATATTTATGCAGTTTATATGGCATGATATTATGTGTCTTGTTACGTTCCTTTGAGGACCTGGTTATCTCTCCTGGTGTGTGCTATTGTCTTTCGCAGGTGTTCTCGCTCTAGCCGTGATCATCGATATTTTTTCGAGGATGATTGCATTTGGATCGTCTTTGCTTCGCTCGCCAAATTCGTATCTTTTCTTATGTATTTTTTTTTACTTGTTGGTAGTGGATTTGTCTCCGCCCAACACATTGTATCAAGACAATTCATTATCTTTATATGCACTACACCAAAATGACAAATTAGGAACACTAGATATTTTTTAATTTGGAACGCTTATTTTCTGTACCTAAGTTCTGGAACGGAACAAAAGTGTTCCGAATCAAAAAAGTGTTCCTAATATATTTTATTTTAATTTTTTACAAAATTTGTTTATTTAGGTATGCTTTTATACTGTTTCAAATTTATTTCTAATTGAGTGTACACACATGTGTATCTCACATGATCGCTGAGGAAAACGTCCAAGCCCTCAAAACTTTTTTCTCCCCTCAATACCCAAACCTAAACTCAAAAAGAAAAAAAAATCACATTGCCACCCCCAACTCTCTTCTCCCGATCTTTTCTTCTTCATATATGGTTTCTCCTTTCCCGTGAAGGAACAAGAACTTCGGCATCAAGACCCGCTTATAAAATACGAAATAGAGTATCTCGGTACCTCGATCGCCAGCGGGTCGGTGGGGATGGAGGTGGTCGATGCTGACCACCTCGTCGACCTTCTCAGCGACCTCGACCGCCCACGCTCGAGACAGACTTCTTCAACTCCTTCAAGGACGACTTCGACGACTCTGACATCAACTGATCATCCATTAGAGGTCCCTTCTTTACCCCGATCTAGGGTTTTTTTTGATGAATTGAGGGTTTTATGGGACCTTCTATTCGAATTCTCGATATTTTGTATGATGTTGAACAACACCTTGCATGATAAATTAGGGTTTCGAGTAGTATCGGCGTACAAATATAGGGTTTCAAAGATATATGCTGGATATTGACTCTATTTCTGTTGTTGTGGATAATGTGAATTCCATTTACATGTATTTTGTTCTGTTTGATACCCTGATTGCTTTGCTAGTTGCTTAATTGTTCAAAATTTTATCATTCTTCATTCTTATTAACCAAGAAAATTGGGTAGATATTGTCCAAATAGGAAGATGTTATGTTGGCTAGGCTCGCACTGACACAAAAACAATACATACAACTATTTTGGCATGTCCTCATGTACTGTGGTGTCTGTTTCGTGCTTGATTCGTGCCCGACACGACAAGATATGGATGCAACATATGTTTTTGGGCTTAGGAGTGTCCTGTGCTACTTAGTATCTAGGTCATTGGACTATATGGCATTGTCTTTCTCATCCTGGCTTCTACAGTTTGGCAGTTAGCATTTAAGGGATTGATATGTTATTACTGTCTATTGTTGTTGTGGATTATATGAGCTTTACACCCATGCCATTAGTTATACTTGATACTCGTTGCTATCCTACCTGCTTATGCGTGTATTAGCAAAGAACTCGTGCTATGCAAGGACTGCCTATGTAAGTTAGGTTATGTGTGTGTGTGCGCGCACACACACACATTAGTGCACATGTTTGGTGGGTCAGGGTTAGGGGCAAGGGTTGAGATTCATGTTTGTTTTTATGTGCATGCATTAAGTATACTGGAGCTTGTCTTGTGTGTATACCTCCCAAAGCCCTTAGCAGTTGATTTCATGATTCTTTCATAAAATAGTGCTTTGGATCTTGTTCTTCACATGTTTGCATATACAAGTCTTTGAGGGCATTCATGTCTCTAAGTAGGCTAACAATGACTTGGCAAAATGCAAAGATGGGATTCACTTTTCAAAACTTAGAGCACTTCATTGTTCTGATGCTATTTACTTTGGCAGAGTATTGAAGAAGCAGAATGTCATAGGGCCTATGATGCTGCTAGTGAGGCTTACACTCTGTCCTTTGACCGCAGCAAGCCGGAGAGGTAAGGGTTGTATGTGAATGCTATTGTTTTCTAGAGTATCTGAACTATTTTCAATCTCCTTTTTCCTAAACCTTTTTATGCTACTTTGACGTAAGGATGTGCATAAAAACTATGTGTGTTCATGTGCATAGTATTTGTTTACCATTTGCAAGCAACAAGTTCAGGTTTACCATGTATGTGTCCTTATTTAATATGCTTCAGGATTTCCTTATTTGTTTATGTGTGTATTGACTTTTTTTGTAAAATTTAAGTTTCTATTGCTTGATGAGCTACTTTGGTTGCCTATAATGACATTTATTTGTTTTTCCCTAGTGGGAAAGACTATTGAACTCGGCGATGACCCTTTTCATTAGTATGTCAACCTGAGGAGGTTCAATTAAAAAAGACAGTCAATTTTGTGCCTCCTGATTGTGAATTTGAGTTGATGAAGTAATCTTGTAAACCCTTTCTATAGTTTAGTTTTGATGTTCATATATTACGTACTAAAATATTATAATGTAAAACCTGTTAGATTTCAGTCTGTCGATTGCTATGCTTTCCTCTATTAGAAGTATTTTTTCTCTAGCTGACATTATTAGCAAACCTGGATAAAAAATATGCCCAAAGAAAATTCCAGTGGCTTCACTTCTAAAGAAACTAAACTTGTATCAATTTATTAGTACACATGGTGATTGGTGACAAGGTTCCTTTGTGGATCAGAAGTAAAATGCAAACATGCCTATAGAGACCTAGTCTTAAGGATTTTATCTCTATATTACTCAATCTTATGTAAATGTAAACCTATTTGGACTTAGATTTCCTCTAGAGAACTCAAAACTATGAACGCAAATTTATTTATTACAGTTGTCGAATGAAGTTGGTACCTTTTGGATTTAAGTATTGTTCCTTCTATTCCATTCGATGATCTTACTCAAATTTTAACACTTGGAAGAACTTGGTATGGTACCCGGTGGTGATCATAATTAGATTTTTGTTTGTACATAATTAGATTATTGATGGAAACTAGTTGAAATTAATATGGTATGCTTGCAAATTTGATAACTAAACTACATCTGGAGAATGTTACATTTTTCTCTCCCCAAAGTGATGGTAGATTAGGTGTAAGTGAGTAAATGATTCTTGTAAGATAAAGACAAAGAGAATAGTTCTAGTTTCATTAGAGGTATCAGATCTTAATCTAATTACAGTCTGAATACGAGAAAATATGAAGAAAAATAGGTCTCTTCTTCTGGATGACATATTGCTTTAACTACACAATATCTAATAGTTTTAAGTCCAGTTGTAATGAATCTTTTGCAAATTGTTATTAACTCTAGTGTTGGTTCAAAAGGATATTGTAATCTTATATTAGTTAAGTATTGTAGTAAAATGAAACCCTATAAATAGAACTCCACTAGCAATACAAGTCCACAAGGAAAACCTCACTTCCCCATTATTCCCATCATTCTACACTTTACAGCTTAGATTTGAAGTTTGAATCTCAACTAAAAGTAATTTACATGTTTGTACTTTTCAATTTGAAGACCATAGTTTTGATATTTTGTTTGGAGTCTGAAATAGATTTGAAGCTAAAAGTAAATGGTCGCAAAAGTATTTTGATCATGTCCCACAAAGACGACTTCTGTTTGGTTTGAGTTGCAAAAAAGCACAAACTCTTAAATTTAGCTAGGAAGTTAAATGAATCTGTTGGGTTGGCCTTCAGATCGCTAATATTGTTCCCTGTGCAGAAAAAAAATTAAAATTTCTATTTTGAACTTGTTAATATTGCTAACTTTTGTGATCTATAGTCTACATGCTATAAAACAGGGAGAGGAGCTTCTTTACATGTTTCCATTTTCATATGCAATTTCCTTCCAAGAGTAATCGTGCAAATTTTCCTAAACCTATTTCCTCCCTTTGTTTTCTAGAGTATCTGAACTATTTTCAATCTCCTTTTTCCTAAACCTGTTTCCTCCCTTTGTTTATGGATGAGAAAGAGGGATTCAGCAGGAGCTTCTTCTAAAAAATTTCATAATTATGAAGAGAAAGTAAATATTACAAAATATACATGTGGAAGTGTTGTCGAGGATGCATGCATGCTAGAAAGATCGGAGATTTTGTATGTGACTAGCGAAAATCGACGACTTTTTCAAAGGAAGTTACTAGGAGTATTAGCTGAAATTTGTAAATAAAGCTCAGTTATGCGACCATGACCTATTAGTATTATTTTTGTCACTCATTATATTTCTTGTCAACATAATCTCTCTACATAATTTAAGTTTCCTTAAGAACTATGTTGAATGTTGTGTAACAAATCTCTCTACATAATGCTAGAGTAGTGAGGATTGAATAAGCTTTAAGCCAGAGTTTTTCTTGTCAACAGCATTCTTCATTCTAGGAACAATATTCCGGGAAACAACAGAAGGGGAAGCATTTTCAACATTATTTTGACCTGGGTTCAACAGAAGGGGAAGTAACACAAGGTTTGTTTCTCCCAATATCGTTAACATTTTTCCATATATATAAAAGATCAATTGGCCTATTTATTAGAATTCACGGGTTTGACTTGTAATATTTGCATGTCATTTACTATGTATGCTTGTAAATTGTAAACTATATAATTTTGTTTTCTCTGGATTCTTTTGTTTTTAGTGCCTTGCAAGGTTAACACATGTACAATTTAGATGCCAAAAGAAAAGTTAGGTTCTTACATTCTCTCTGAAATCTTGGTACCACGCTTAGAGAATATCACTGGCATGGACTTAACATTCTCTGTACTGATCGCTACTAGAATTTTCGTTCTTCTTCTCTTTTTCAATGATAATTTGCTGCATTACAATTGTTTGCTCATCACAAGAAGCATCATCACATTCAAGATCAGAAGTATATATTTTAGAACCCTTTGAATTACTAGGTCCAATCAAATTGTCAAGTCTTGATGTAACGATACTGTCTGTATCTTGTGATCTCTGTATTTTCTGATCTTTGAATCAATCATTACTTGTGGCTGAGTTTCTTCTTGCTTCTTGGTTTCCATTTGGCTTAAAAGACTGATCAAGTGTACCGCCAATGATCTTGCTAGGATTTTTTCTCTCTCCTGAGGGCTTGAGTCAAGATCAAATCTACCCAACCTGAAACCCATAAATATATGAAACTAATCAAATGATGTAAATATAACCTTATGATCGTTTAAACTAGAAACTATAACACATAATGAATGAGATAAACTTTACTAGGCAGCAACAACCATACTCATTAAAATTAAAGTTGAAGGAGAACATTTGTCTAGATTCCTGCTTTCCTGGGTGGTTTAGTTGACTTATCTTCTCAACATGGCTTGAAAAGTCCAGATCAGGCATATCCATTTTGAAGAACGATAGTTTTTTTTGGGTCAAAATCACCACTAATCTCAAAGTCATCGCTGCGGAGAAGGTTGCTCAGTTAGCATCTTTTACCCAAAAAAATGAACAATCTATTAGATAAACAGTAAGTTTTATACAACATCAACAAAGCCTTCTTGGGGTCAAAAACAAGAATCATCATCTTCCGTTCAGTTCTGTTATAGGCCATCTTGATGCGGGACGAAGACCCAAAAGCAAATTATTAGTATAAAATTAGGGATTTGAGAAGATTTGGGTGCCGAAGCTTTAACTGAAGAGTGAACAACAACTATTATAAATTTATCTCAAAAAATTATAATAGGAATGCAAAATAATACTCGTCACATTTTCAGTCCCTTTTACTAAAATGGATATGGAACTTGTTCTCCATTTTGGTTATTTTGGCTAAGGTTGCAGGCTTGTAGTTTTAATGCCAATAGTTTATCTGTTTGCAATTATTCTTTTATTTCTCTAAAATGTTGGCTGTAGTTTATCATTCTTCTAATGATTTTGGCTTTTTTTTTGCTATGTTGTCAGTTTATTTGTTTGTAGCATCTACTTCTTCACATGCTAGTATGCAACAAGGAAATAATCATTACTATTGAGGCATCTAATGCTTCACATGCAACAAGTAAGGGCCTTCTCAATTATAGCCTCATTGAATGGATAAATTCTTGTGGTAAAATATTTTTTTTCCTATTTTTACAAAAACTTTGAAATGTCTACAGGTCGTCACATTTTGCTTTCTCGGAATATTGCTCCAGACCTCCAATCACTAAGAAGAACGTCAAGTACTAGAGAAGAGATTAGTCTCTATGGCTGAAATTATTTCACAGTTCTCAGACATTTTTTTAGCATAATAGTTAGTTTAGTAAAGTTGTATTAAACATACAATGTTTATGTAAGACATCTTGGCTTTATTAGTCTATGTAACTTTAACTTAGAATTATTCGGCATGTTGTACTTATGTTATGGAAGTTCGTTTACTTTAATTTATATTTTAATAAGTTTTACTTCCATAAAATATCAAGATGAATACAAGATGTCCATTTTGTTACAAACTTGGTCTACATACAGGTTTTGTAATTCATAGTATACTTATATTGTAATATTATTGTTTATATATTGTTTCAAGCTGCACGTTTGCAATTTCAAATGATATGAGCAACCAAATAGGAACACATTTATATCGTTCTAAAATTGAAATATTTTCTAGCTATTCCAGTAAATGGTACCAAAAATAATCCGAAACTCTTTGTTAGGAACGTTTTGCCGGTGTTCCAAAACTGGAACACTTTTTAGCCGTTCCAGTAAGTGCTTCAAAAATTAATCCAAACACATTTTTAGGCACGCTTTATCGGTGTTCCAAAATTGGAACGCTTTTAAAGTGTTCCAACAAACATTTTTTGGAACGCTTTATTTCCGTTCCAAGAAATTTGGCAGCCCAAAAATAGGCACATAAAATAGGTGTTCCTGAAATTATTTGGAACACAATTTTTTCGTTCCAAAATGACCATTTTGGTGTAGTGATGATGACTTTTATTCATTTATTTTGTGTGGATGAGATTAGTTGTGGTTTTACTGTATTTTACAGCTTATGTATTCATACGAGGATTCCATATATTGGTGTGTACTTCGTATGATACAGCTGGCATGTCTACTTTCTTAGTCCTACGTATTTTGGGACTGGGGCGTTACACACCTTCTCATCCTCAGGAATCCTAACTGCTTTCAGGATAATCTTTGTGTCCTGAAGCCACGCATCAGCAGCAATAGCATCTTCATTGCTGTTAAAGAAAAAAGGGTTCAGGCACTTGAAGTTGTTGGCCGCGTTGTTCTCTTGATAACCAACTCTGCCCATGACATCTTGTACTGTTTCGTGCAGGGCATCACCTCGACGATCTTGTGAGGCAAGCAATTCTCGGATGAGTCCTACCAGGACTCCATTGTCAGGCTCCGCAGGCTGTACTGGCTGAACTGGAGGCTCTGGGTTCCCAAAATACATGACTCAAAAAGCTGCTCCAGAGTGCTGGGCTTGGTCCCCAGGTTGCTGCTGGTTCACTGGGGGGTTCTCCTCCTTGCTGATCGGTAGGACCAGGAACTATGTCGCTGAAGAAATGACATGGGAACAATAAGGAAGGACCAAGATAGATCAAAAATATAAGCATGTGATCAGGTCAAGATTTCAGAAAGATTAGAAGACACGAATAGAGATCAAGGACGAGTGCTGATTGAGACATCTATCTGGTAAAATCCTTATATATCTTGATTTATAAGACCTGCATGGGCCACAACTTAAACCTTGTCACGCTCCAGAACCAGAATACTAGAGAGCGGGGGACAGATACAGCCAGCTACGTATATTGAGGTGCAATCTACCTCGCAATACGGTCACGGCTGTCTAGATGCATGAGGATTTATCTACAAGCCATCAGTCTCTTATGGTCAAGAACAAGCCTAGTGTCTCAATCTCAGGCAAGCAAGTAATAGTTACAAGATATTAGATCATCAGACATACAAAGTAAGGTATCCCAAACATTACATATTCAGATGATCATGAAGCTAGTCATACAAAATGCGAAGACTAGCAAGAGTTTAAGTCATACATGATCAACCCTAGAATTTATCAATTATGTTACAGCCCTTAGGTAGACAAAAGTGAGTTTCAGCACGAGCTAACGCTTTTTCGGCGGCTAAACGCCTCAAAAGAATAATTTATAATATAGCAAAAAACAAAAGAAAAAACCCACTCGTTGCCAGAGTTACGCCTGGTGTTCACCATCTGACTGGAAGACATGTAGATCTTCGGGTGCTACTCCGAAATCTGGCCATACAAAACCAGCTGGGTCAGAACCCAAAAAAGAAAGTGCCACAAGAGAGGCTTTACATAAGAACTAAAACCAGCATATTAGCACATGAGACATTACTGATAACGAAAGACATGAGTTAGAGAAAATAGGGTGATAAATGATAAGATAACTAAAGGACTATTCCGATAACCAACTTACAACCCGTAAACCAACAAGGACCGGAGTTGTAACCCTTCACCTGAACAAAGCTTAGTCTCCAATCATTTATCGACAAGAGTAAAGCATAATAGTAATGTACCAAAGTAATCATAGACTGGCACTATCTAGACAAGACAAGACTAGACTTTATCCATCAATCACGGTCAAGCAATGAGTAAGGCATGATACTTTAACTAACTAGGATTGTCACAAGCCTAATTACTAGCAAGATGCAATGAGATGTTCCAACTGTCACAAGCCCTGCAGACTATCCAGTTATCCTTTCGCAGGTTGAGAGAGTTGATTAGGTGACTTTGTGGTACAACACATGACAATGTGCTGGAAATGTGCCCTACTCGTCGGCAGGCTACAAGTCCACTTGAGGCATCCCGATAACGGGATTGCCTGTGACTGAAAATTCTCTTTATGATCTACATGATCAAACTAGTCATTAACTTAGCCAGATTCAGTATAAATCCATGACCGTGAAAATCAGAAATTCATGTCCTAGACATGATGCAAGACGGGACATATAGTTTGTACAGACACAATCAAAAGAAATCACCCACGGTGTCAAGACGAGAGTTACTTATTACTTGTCAAGATTACTTGTCAGGACTGCGCCACCACGTGCCATTATCAAGCTTGTACATGTCATGTTTACTTGTTACTTGTTAAGAGTGCGCCACGACGGGCCACTGTTGGAGTTATCATGCCAAGGAGCTTGTCAAGAGTGCACCTCAACGGGCCACTATTAAGAGTTATCATGTTAAGCCATATTGCCATGACGTGTTCATGTTTATCATGTCGTGCTCGTGTATGCCAAGAATTTACTGGTTAAGATAGCGCCATGACGGGCCACCGAAAGAGTTATCATGGAGTATACATGTCATGTTAAGATCGTGCTTAAAGCCCAGAGTACATACGAAACACAGATAATATATTATACAAGGCCATCATAGAAAATGACCATCATGCTCAAAGGTCAGAACTTATACTAAGGACCATGGGGTCAAGTGTCACGCCCCGATCCCGCAGAGTCCTTTCGTCCTCGCTTCGGACCCTTTGAGACCGATCGTCCTCGCTAAGGCGTGATGCCGTACAAGCCTAAGTTGTACTTGCACAAGGCGAAGACCTGAAGCAAGGCAAGATAGACAAGATTGACAATACACAGCGGAACATATTGCAGATAGTTGAAGCTGCAGCGAACATATTTCAGATAACATGTATTGAACACAATGGTAACAAGAAACAATTCTCTTTATTGATTTCATTTGAACAGATTACAAGCTCTCGATTTTCTCTGATACAATGTTACATTCTCTTTGAACTTTACAGATTACAATGATCTCGTTCCCATATATTACATCCCTTTATATACAAACCAACTCTTGCAATAGAGGTCCATCTCTTGGCATCTCTTCTGATTTCTGGCTCATGAGGATGAGGCTCGGGCTATCACTTCCGACTATCCTTCTTGATGCATATTGCACCTGTATGCAGACTGATGATGGGTAGTATATCAGCATACTGGTGATTGTGAACAAAGAGCTGCATTTGTCTGAAACGATTATAGTTCATTTAGTGAGAAAAAAATATTTTTTGTGACGTGATCTTGCTACTTTTTACCTATGTACATTTCATGCATACAAAGTCAGTTTACATCTCTTTTGAAAATATCTTTGAAAATCTACAATTTATTTCATTTGAAGCATACAAGGGACTATTCAATTCAAGCACGATGACTATTCATTTCATGTGCAGTGCACAGCGTGTTTCATGAACCATATCATTTCATTTGGGACAATAACATTAGCATTCTTTTCTCTTATTCAAGACATTCTTAGGGTCGAATTACAAGCATAATTATCATATTTTTTCTTTAATGGAACATAGCATTTCTTTGCAACGGATTAATCTCTGCAAGCAATTCATGTAGAAAACTCAAACAATACGTATGTATCACTTTTTCAGTGATTCTTACCATAGCCGACGGTCCATCCATGCACAAGACAAGGATTAGCATAAACATAATTAATTAACATTCTCATTTCCTGTTCGTCTCTGCATCGTTAGCTTTTTAGCATTCTTATTATAGACACATACAGACTCGATTGGCAGCTGTGACACATGGGTTCAGCTCTGCACCAACCAACATCTATCTATATGATGGTCCATGGGTATTCCTATTATTAGCCGCTGTGACACTTGGGTTCAGCTCGTCGCTAGTGGACATTGATACAACACCCGAGGTTTCTTGTACCTCTAGGTGTCTAGACAATCTCTCCTAGGCCGATCGGCTCCCATTGTCCTGGAAAACGTTGAGAGATCTAGTGACCTTGTATACAAACTGTCCGAGACCAATGCATGAATACAACATCTAGCAGATAAACTCTTTGCGGGCCAATGATTCATCTTTCTCTATGTCAATCTTTGTAACAACAGAGCTATGACTCTGACTTCTCTCTTTGTAACAACAGAGCTATGACTCTGCCTTCTTTCTTTTTTGTGATCTCAAAACCGAAGCTCCTATATAGTTCTTTTGCTTTGTAACATATACAAGTCTGTATGTACATGTCTAGCTTTCAGAGCATATTTGCGAGACAAACAATCATTTATTTTTTTGAAACATGATAGTAGTTTTATTCAGATTATGCATAAACATTCTTTCTTTGCAAGAATACGAATTCAGGACATGTGTGAGCGATCTCTTTTTTTTCTTATTAAACATGACAATAGTTCTCTCTTTTGAGACAATTTCTCTAACTTATAACATTGGTATACATCTCATTTGATTTAACAGGGCAACAGTTCATTTCTTGTAATCGGACAACAATATTCTACTTAGCATACATGTTATCTGCTTTTTTGTTTTTAGCATGGCAGCATGTGGATTCTCTTATAAGCATACTCAATAATTTGCAATCTTGTTATTAGCAATAGCATTCAATCAAAAACTCATATTCTTATTAGGTGTAAGCGAATCATAAAATGAGACTTTGTCCACTCACCCAGATTAATCGTCTTCTATTGCAGAGCCAGCAATCTGATTTTTCAGTTTATCTAGTGCATTCGTAGAGCGGGGCACTACATAATTACCCACCGAGAAAAAGTTTCGTCCTCGAAACTTAAGGAGAAACTTATGATATCCTTAGCAGTGATAGTACTCATCCTTCGCCATCATCAATCCATAAAACTCTTTGTCCAGATCATATCAAAACTCTTGTTCAATAACATCTCAATCAATCAAATCGAAAAACATATGCCGACATCATAAAAATATTTACGGACTTATTGTATGGAACGTTCATCTCATTGATGATATCAAGCAGGCAAGAAAATTTTGATCAGGAAACATCTTCGAATTCAATCAAATCAACAATTGGCCAGAGGATCGTGTTGCTTTGATACCATTCTGTCACGTCCTGATCCCGCAGAGTCCTTTCGTACTCGCTTCGGACTCTTTGAGACCGATCGTCCTCGCTAAGGCGTGATGTCGTGCAAGCCTAAGTTGTGCTTGCACAAGGCCAAGACCTGAAGCAAGACAAAATAGACAAGATTGACAATACGCAGCGGAACATATTGCAGATAGTTGAAGCAGCAGCGGACATATTTCAGATAACATGCATTGAACAAAATGGTAACAAGAAACAATTCTCTTTATTGATTTCATTTGAACAGATTACAAGCTCTCGATTCTCTCTGATACAATGTTACATTCTCTCAGAACTTTACAGATTACAATGATTCCGTTTCCATACATTACATCCCTTTATATACAAACCAACTCTTGCAATAAAGGTCCATCTCTTGGCATCTCTTATGATTTCTGGCTCCTGAGGATGAGACTCGGGCTATCGCTTCAGACTATCCTTCTCGATGCATATTGTACCTGCATGCAGACTGGTGGTAGGTCAGTATATCAGCATACTGATGATTGTGAACAAAAAGCTGTATTTGTCTGAAATGATCACTGTTCATTTAGTGAGAAAAATTATTTCTTGTGTTATGATCTTGCTACTTTTTACCTATGTACATTTCATGCATACATAGTCAGTTTACATCTCTTTTGAAAACATCTTTGAAAAGCCGTAATTCATTTCATTTGAAGCATACAAGGGACTATTCAATTCAAGCATGATGACTATTTATTTCATGTGCAGTGCGCAGCGTGTTCATGAACCATATCATTACGTTTGGGACAACAGCATTAGCATTCTTTTTTCTTATTCAAGACATTCTTAGGGTCAGATTACAAGCATGATTATCATATCTTTTTTTTAATGGAACATAGCATTTCTTTGCAACGGATTAATCTCTGCAAGCAATTGTGTAGAAAACTCAAGTAATACGTATGTATCACTTTTTCAGTGATTCTTACCATAGCCGACGGTCAATCCCTGCACAAGACAAGAATTAGCATAAACATAATTAACCAACATTTATATTTATATTTCATGTTCGTCTCTGCATCGTTAGCTTTTTAGCATTCTTATTATAGACACATGTAGACTCGATTGGCAGCTGTGACACATGGGTTCAGCTCTGCACCAACCAACATCTGTCTATATGATGGTCCATGGGTATTCCCATTATTAGCCGCTGTGACACTTGGGTTCAGCTCGTCGCTAGTGGACATTGATGCAACACCCGAGGTTTCTCGTACCTCTAGGTGTCTAGACAATCTCTCTTAGGCCGATCGGCTCCCAATGTTTTGGAAATCGTCGAAAGATCTAGTGACCTTGTATACAAGTTGTCCGAGACCAATGCATGAAAACAACATTTAGCAGATAAACTCTTTGAGGGCCAATGATTCATCTTTCTCCATATCAATCTTTGTAAAAACAGAGCTATGACTCCGCCTTCTCTCTTTGTAACAACAGAGCTATGACTCCACCTTCTTTCTTTTCTGTGATCTAAGAGCCGAAGCGCCTACATAATTCTTTTTTTTGCAATATATACAAGTCCGTCTGTACATGTCTAGCATTCAGAGCATATTTGTGGGACAAACAATCATTTTTTTTCTTTAAAACATGATAGCAGTTCTGTTCAGATTAAGCATAAACATTCTTTCTTTGCAAGAATACGAATTCAGGACATGTGTGAGCGATCTTTTTTCTCTTCTTATTAAACATGGCAATAGTTCTCTCTTTTGAGACAATATCTCTAACTTATAACATGGCATACATCTCATTTGATTTAACATGGCAACAGTTCATTTCTTGTTATCGGGCATCAATATTCTACTTAGCATACATGTTATCTGCTTTCTTGTTTTTAGCATGGCAGCATGTGGATTCTTTTATAAGCATACTCAATGATTTACCATCTTATTATTAGCAATAGCATTCAATCAAAAACTCAAATTTTTATTAGGTGTAAGCGAATCATAAAATAAGACATTGTCCACTCATCCAGATTAATCGTCTTCTGTTGCAGAGCCAGCAATCTAATTTTTCTGTTTATCTAGTACCTTCTCGGAGCGGGGCACTACATCAAGCATAGAAAAAGTAATATAAATTATCATGGCAAAAGAAAGGAGGCCAGGGACAACATGCGCCCAAGGGCAGCATGCGTCCAGAGCATTATGTGCCCATAAATAGGCATGCACCCAAAGAAGCATGCGCCTGAAGGAAGCATGCGCCTAAAGAGCATGCACCCAGAGTGGATGTACTATGGAAGGCATGAGCCCAAGAGTGCATGTCACGCCCCAGAACCAGAATACTGGAGAGCGGGGGCGTACATAGCCAGCTACGTATATTGAAGTGCAACCCACCTCGCTATACGGTCACGGCTGTCTAGATACAGGAGGGTTAAACTACAAGCCAACAGTCTCCTATGGTCGTGAACAAGCCTATTGTCTCAATCACAAGCAAGTAATAACAGTTATAAGATGTCAGAGCACCAAATATACAATAGTAAGGCGTCCCATACATTACATATTGGATGATCATGAAGCTAGTCGTACAAAATGTCAGGACTAGCAAGAGTTCAGTCATACATGATCAATCCTAGGATTTGTCAATCATGTTACAGTCCGTAGGCAGACAGTAAATAAAGGTGCAATACGAGCTAACACGTGCTCGTCGGCTAAACGCCTCAAAAGAATAATTTTACAAATAGAGTGGGAGGACAAAAGAAACCCACTCGTTGCCCTGGTTACGCCTGGTGGTCACCATCGGGCTGGAAGACAGGTGGATCCTCTGGTGCTGCTCCGATATCTGGCCACACAAAACCAGCTGGGTCAGACCCCAGAAAGAGCAAGTGCCACAAAGGAGGCTTCACTTAGGAACTAAAACCAGCATATCACAAATAAATAGTAAAGGTAATTAAAAGATAGTGATAATAGCTGAGATAACAAATATATATTGAACACTGAAAAACCATTCAAGTAGCCAGACTGTAACCCTTAAACCAAACAAGGACCGGGGTTGCAATCCTTCGCCTGAATAGAAACCCGCCTCAATTACTATTGATAAGGTAACAAGACAATAAACGAAGAGAGGACACAGAACTGCTCCGGAAGCCAGGTTACAACCCTTAAACCAAACAAGGACCGGGGTTGTAACCCTTCGCCTGAACAGAACTGGACCCCTGATCTTTATTGTTAAGGCCAGTATAAATAATCATGGTATTGAAGTAAAGGTAAAACATGACGAGCATGACAGGGGTTACAATAAGACAATAAACGAAGAGAGGACACAGAACTGCTCCGGGAGCCAGGTTACAACCCTTAAACCAAACAAGGACCGGGGTTGTAACCCTTCGCCTGAACAGAACTGGACCCCTGATCTTTATTGTTAAGGCGGGCACAATAATCAGGACGATATATGATAAGATAACCATGGAACTATTCAGATAGCCAAGTTACAACCCTTAAACCAAACAAGGACCGAGGTTGTAACCCTTCATCTGAACAGAACTTGGTATCCCATCATTTATCGATGCAAGAAATCATGTCCTGATACAATCTTGTACAGGATCAGGATAAGACTAAGCTGGAATAAACTTCATCCAATCAATCACGGCCAATCAAGAGTACGGCTTGATACTTTTAACTAACTAGGGTTATCACAGGCCTAGTTACTAGCAAGATGCAATGAGATTATCCCAACAGCCACAAGCCCTGCAGACCATCCGGTTATCCGGGTCGAATGTCCGTTATGAAGAATGCAACACGTGACTGTGTGCTGAAAATGTGCCCTACTCGTCGGTAGGCTACAAGTCCACTTAATGCGCCCAGATAACGGAATTGCCTGTAGCTGAAAATCTCTTCATGACTACTGAATCATTCTAGTTAATTAGTCTTAGTCAATTTCAGTAGGTACCCCTGACCGTGGTACTCAGGGATCCCCATCCTAGACATGATGCAAGACAGTACTGGTTTATTTGTACAAACACAATCGCCCACGGTGTCCAGACCTTTCATACTTGTCATATCAGTTTACTTGTCAAGAGTGCGCCACCGCGGGCCACTATCGTGTTCTATTCTTACATTATCATGAATGAGAAAGATTGTATAAAATAACTAATAACATATTCTTGAAGCCAAGAAAAAGATCTACAACTTTCATGTTTTGAGTTTTTCAAGATTCTAGCTACAAAACAACTTAAACAGGCAAAAACAGTAAATTCCTGCACAATCGGCGCATGGGATTCCTGCACGAATCGGCGCATGGGATTCCTGCACAAATCGGCGCATGGGATTCCTGCACAAATTGGCGCATGAGATTCCTGCACGAATCGGCGCATGAGATTCCTGCACAAATTGGCGCATGAGATTCCTGCACGAATCGACGCATGGGATTCCTGCACGAATCGGCACATGGGATTCCTGCACGAATCGGCGCATGGGATTCCTGCATGAATCGGCACATGAGATTCCTGCACGAATTGGCACATGGGATTCCTGCACGAATCGGCGCATGGGATTCCTGCACGAATCGGCGCATGGGATTCCTGCACGAATCGGCGCATGGGATTCCTGCACGAATCGGCGCATGAGATTCCTGCACGAATCGGCGCATGGGATTCCTGCACGAATCGGCGTATGGAATTCCTGTACGAATCGGCGCATGGGATTCCTGCACGAATCGGCGCATGGGATTCCTGCACAAATCGGCGTATGAGATTCCTGCACGAATCGGCGCATGGGATTCCTGCACCAATCGGCGCATGAGAAACTCACGTTGCGTCTTCAATACATGCGCGTAAGAAACCTACGCGCATGACACGCTCGGAGTTAAGGAATGCGTTGCCGGAACTTCACGGCGCATGGCCTCCCGGCGCATGGCCTCCCGGGCGCATGAGGTTCCCGGCGCATGGGATTCATCGTCCCCAAACAGCAAGTTCAGCCATGAAAGTTCCGAAAACTTGTAATGGCCATAACTTACTCATCCGGAGTCGAAATCAAGCAAAACAAAGGCCAAAACTGAATGAAATTGAATTCTCTACAACATAGAACCATTAGTTTTCAAAAATAACCAAGGTTTAGAGATCAAAACCAAGAAAACTAAATAAGAAGGAACTTAAAACTTAGATCTACAAAAATATAACCATCAAAACCGAAAACTTCCAGTTCTAAAGAGGCTTAGAATCTAGTAAGAAAGAGAATGGAACAATAAAACATGAGATCCATCATGAAGCAAGTTTGCACTTGCCTAAGCTCTCTCTCTCTCTCTCCTGGTGGTTGAAGAAGTAAATGTGGAGAAGAAGAAGAATAATGCAGAGAGAGAATGAAGGAATGGGTTAATAAAGGAGGGTGGTGGTAGGTAGGAGGGTTCACCTTTTGGTTCATGATGAACCAAGGCAACCCAAGCCTAGCCGAACCAACCCAAAATAAACCGAGCCAAGCCAAGAGATATACAATACAAAATAAAATACGTACACGTATTCCAAGATACGTAATACGAACTACAGGCATTACAGTGCATGCGCCCACATGCTGGGGACATGGTGTAATAGAAGGAAAGCAAGGAGACTATCTTCCATGACTAAGTGAGCGCATATCATGAGCCATGCGCCCAAGCTGAAGAGCTATGGGCGCATATCAAGAGCTATGCGCCCAAGCTGAAGAGCCATGGACGCATGTAAATGGCCATGCGCCCAAGATGAAGAGCCATGGGCGCATGTAAATGGCCATGCGCCCAAACTGAAGGAAGTAGGGTGCTTTGGGCACATATATTGTAATGCCCCGCTCCGTACGGCGCAGTACGCTGAAGCGTTGACTTAACGAGTCGCGTTGACGCAAAGGAAATGTATCGATACAAAATGATACGAGAGTTAAGTTGTCCCGAGCAATGCATCAAACTAAGTTGATGCAAAGAGTTGCCTTGTCCCGAAAGAATGCATCGAGTTGAATCGATGCGAAGCGCCGCGTTGCCCCGAAGGATGAGTGCGTTGAATCGGCTCGAAGATTCTACAAAATCGAATCGACCAAGGCGCAAGTCCGAATCGTTGCAAGTATTGATTTTAGTTGGTTTCGTGTGCAGGTTATACTTTGACGGAAAAATATTAGAGGTCGATCTTTTACAATATTTAGTAAGGGGTCCGCAAAATCAAATCGTTGCCTTGCGACGGGCCGAGACTTGGGCACGCTAAGGCAAATCCGACGTATAACTCAATGAAGCACGAAGTGCTCGAATGGCTAAGTCAGGAGAGTGGCCGTGCAAACAAGTTATGAAATCGAGCCGCATCGGCTCGGCGAAATGACGAAGGCGTATCGACTCAAGGTGGGAGGATTGACTTCTTTTTACTCCTTCATTCGATAAGTCAAATATATCATTGTATGCTAAGTTAATCTATCGACGCCACGGACGTGACCGATCGGAGATAAAATCGTAGTGTGAGTCGAACACTAAGTTAGAACAATTGAAATGAAACATGCATCAATATGCACGAGTCGCTATGGGACATTGGATATCGCTAAGGCGAGCGCCTCGGTGCGCAAGCCGTAAGAACATGGGATAACTGTACTCGGCGAGTGCCTTAGTGCACGGACCATACTGTGCCTTTGCTGCACGAGTTAGACGGCTAGAACATTGGAAGACAATAGGCGAGCGCCCTAGCGCGCAAGCCCCGAACATTGAATGCTAAGTTATAGAACATCGGAATACGGTCGAAACGTGCCTACGCGCACGGGATAATAAAAGATGGCTTCGTTGCGAGAGAATACAGTTGTGGCATGAATATGGCAAAACTGTCGGATATGACATGGTGCCTCGAAAGGTGTTCAAGACCCTCGGGTCGTTTGGTTGACGAGCATTGAGTTGAAGCACGATGCCATTGAATCATTGAAACGAAGTATGAAATGTAAGAACACAGAAAGCTAACGAAAGAGATGCGAGATGATAAGTCTGAGTCTCGGACTCAAGACTATGTTTGGTTGTTTGAATTTGATTACTTGAATGATAGGGCGTTGCATGGTCGATTGGAATGGGCTCGAGATAAAACGTGATATCGCCCGTGCACGGGTGTTTTCCCCAAACGGTTAAATGCCGGAGCGCCCCGGAACCGCTTTGGCCTAGGAGGGAATCGAATAATCTTTGTAGGCACACATCCTTAAACAAGATGGAAAAAGCCGTAAATGATGGTATGCGGCGGGAACGTTTCGGTTGTTGGGATGTGACCCAACCCGTGAAACGCCGGGCAGCCCGACCAAATAGAGAGAAAAGAAGGAGAGAAAAGAAAGGAACTCCTTTAGTCCATTCCGGCGCGGATACGCCAACGGCCCTCATATAGTTAAGGAACGATGGATTGAAAGTGTAGGCGCATATGCGTCCCGCATAGAGATCCTGCTTAGAGATGCACAATAACATGACAGGGAAGGATTACGGCGTATTAACCTTGCGTCGGTACAAGGGCGAGTGCGTCGACTGGGTAAGTCGCACCACGAATCAAACACGAGATTGCTTGTTTGCTTGCCTATTCAATTCGATAACATGTTGCTATGATAAATGCTTTACGCTTTCGAATATGCCATGAAATTGACCCTAAGGAGAACATAGCAAGATCATAAGCTAAGTTGCATGATTCAACATAAATATTAAAATGTCGGTTTGGAAAGATGATCTTTGCTTCAGTACATGCGAGGACGAACGTACTGATCCCCCACCAGCTTCATGCAGGGTGCAGGGAATGGATTGCTCGCGGCGAAGCGTTGCTTGAACGTGTTAAGGCTTGGAATGCCGAAGCGCATTGAAGCGTGCTATCGCATTGACGCTCGGACTATGCAGTTGGATTGATGCGGCCGAGATATAGAAGGCATGATGTATGGAACGGTGAAATCCTTTGTGGGCAAGAGAGAACCTGAGTGTTGTAGCCAATCTGGCATGTATTATTAGGCTATCGAAAGCCTTTGTAATCTCTGTTTCGGATATCAATAAAGAGAATTTGTTTCGTATACTCTGTTTCCTTTCGTTGTTAAATATCGAATCAAAAGATAACCATTTGAGAACTTGTCATCTTGCCTTGCACGAGCGCAACTCCAGGCTCGTGCGGCATCATGCCCCCTGCGAGGACGATGATTCGGGTGATTCCGGGTCGGGGCGTGACATATATAGGGCTATGCGCCCAAAGAAAAGTCTGCTGTGGGCGCATAAAAAGAGCTATGCGTCCAGCAATGTTCTTCTTCTCCAGGTCGAGAGCATGAGTTCATGGAACCCATGAACTAAAAGTGGCCTAACTTGCTCAAAACAAATCAAAATCCGGGTTTTCAAAGGTCCATTTTAGGTAAAATCAAATTCTCTACAACATAGAACAACCAAAACATGAAAATAATAAACTTTGATAGGTCAAAAACCAAGAAAACCAAGATTTAAGTAAACTTAGATCTACAAGATTTTATCCACCAAAACCAAAAATATCAAGTACTAAAGAGTCATATAACTATGTAAGGAAGACATTGGAACAATAAAACATGAGATCTCTCATGAAGCAAGATTGCACTTGCCTAAGGGTTTGGGAGAAAATAAATGAAGAAAAAAAGTAGATGAAAAAATAAATGAAAGTAAAGGAGGAGAGAGATAGGGGTTGGGTTATATAGAGGGTTCAACATGATGAACCATCTTGACACAAACCAAACCAAAATAAACTAAGCCAAGCTAAACCAAGACCAAACCATGCTAGACAAGTCAAAATATGGGTCGAAAATCGGTACACGTATACTTAAAATATGTATAACGGAAAATGGGAGTGACAGTACTAGTACAGTGATGACCAAAAAATACATAACGTTACATTTGTTTCAGAATATACTAGTACAGAATTTACATTTGTTTCAGAATATACATAACGTTACAAAAAATCAATAAAGTGGTACTAAATAACATCACGGTACTAGTGCTGTAATGACCAAAAAATCAGGTATACTAGATAGTTGCATCGTTACATTTGTTTCAGAATATAAGCTTTCTGCACGTGGTTGGGTTCGAACTCATACAACAATACATAACGTGTATGACTGAATAATCTTTGTTAGACAGTCAAGCACATGATCCATGACTGAATAAACATTGGGTTATCTAGATTCATTGCATACCACATGTCTACTAATTGTATTCTCCCATAACTGCACTTACTATGCACATAAAACGTAAGACACCCCAGGAACATTAATAAATAGGCTACCATAACATAATAAAGTAGCAATATCGGAACACTAACTAATGTGTGTGAAACATGTACCAAGTAACTGTAGAGATATTGATAGAACACAGAAATATGCTAATTAATCATGGCAGCATATAACAATATAAGAAAAGTTGTAAGTATAACTGTTTAAGTACTTGTACTTGTCTAAACTTTCAGATAGATTAGTATCGACCGCTGATTGGTACCTGCAAAACAATATCGTCACAACCCCAATCATAACACATGACAATCACACACAAAAGAACATACAATTAATTACTACATTTTTTTTTCTAATTACTATTCGTTTTAGACCTAAGTTCTAATTCTTAGGGATTAATTAAATACTTCGGCATGCAAATCAGTGCAAAAATTTAGGTCCACAATTTGATGTCTCAGAATTTTAATAATTATCAAACAATGTCTAAAATTATGGTCGTTCTAGTCTGAATCGATTTTGTCAGGTCCTATTATTAGTATTGATGGTTTCTAATATTTTAATAATTATTAAAAAATATCTAAAATTTTTGAAATTTTGTGGACAACAAGTTCACTCTATGCGGTCTATAAAATATATATGAAATTATAGTTTTCTAATTAGGGGTTTTTATTTATAAATTACACATTAAAAACTATCTTAATTTGTACCAATTCAGCTACAAAAATCAGAATAAATCATTCACAATTCCTAAAATCACTAAACATAGGATTTAATTTCTAGACACATAGGGGTATGCTATGACAAAAATTCACAAAGAAATTAGATCAAGGTTTCTAGTATAAGATCTGTAATTTTTGCAAAATTAAAAAAAAAAATTAGTAATTAAATTGATCAAATTCTAATATTTAGAAAATATTAGTTCTTAAAAAAATTTATTTGAAGTAGTCTATTAGGTTAGGGTTCACAGAAAATTTATAGAAGTCAAAATTTTATTATGACAATAAGAAGCTACGCCTTAGTTATAGGAACTACGCTAAAATAGACAATTGCAAAAGACAGATTTTTAGAAAATAATTGTTATACTTCTAAAATTATCCAAAGATACAAATTAAAAAGAAGACAAGAACATGACACTTACAAATAGTTTGGGATCGAAAAGTTGTCAGAGCTAGGAGAAAACCTTTGTAGAATTAGGGTGCAAGGTATTGGAACTTGGCAGAAAAATTTCTTTAAAGAAAATCCCTAAACGACCTAAATTCTATATGTATAAGAAAATAATAATCACATGAGTTTGTCACGGCATGTGGTTGGTTAGAATAATTAAATTAAAAATAGTTTTTCCAATTAAATCAATTACAAATTTGATTTTTAAATAGGTTTTTCACTTCATTTAATTCCTAAAAAAATCCATTTTTTTCAAAAAAAAATCCTAAAATTCTAGAAATAACCTTAAGTAATTAGGAACCTGAAAATAAAGTCTGAGGCCATTCCATTGGAGGGGTTTGCTACAATAATTCCTACAATATCACTAGTAATTCATTTTTAGGATTTTTAATTAGTAGTTAATTTCTAAAAATTCTCAACAATTTCTAAAATTATTTAGTTGTTAAATTTAAGTTATATGACCTACTTGGGGTCTTTGATACACTTTTAGGCTATGGGTCACTTGTTGGTCCTATTGATACCCGAAACCACTTATGTCAAAATTATCCAAATAAATTTCAAAAATTCTTAATAAATTATAATAATTTATAATATGATATAAATATGTACTCTAGCATATTCTAGAGTCTATGAATATCTTTCAACATTTTACATCCTTACAGTTAGGTGTCAGGCTTGGGGTGGTCACCTTCAAATCAAACATGACTTGTAAAGTATTTAATAAGTCATTAATGGTTTCATGAGAAATTTTTTGTTAAAATAAAGATGAATTTCTTTTCCCCAATTACCAACTAGGGTTTCGAGGAAGCGAATGCTACATACATGAAGTTCTTGAATTTGCTCAATCTTCTAGTTCAAGGTGATCATAGGGTTAGTGTGTGTGGATGATAAATTTTAGAGAGAAGAAGATGGATATGGACATGCTTTTTAACGACTTTGGAAAAACTTATCATAAACTTCCTAGAGATAAGTGTTGCCTATGGAGAAGAAACACATATAGGTAGTAACATTTAGATTATTAAGGGGGTGTACTACGGAGTTTTAAATGTGGAATGAACATCTAGGCGCGAGTTTATCTATATATAATTTTTCAAAACTTGGCATCCTCCATCTAATTTCACCTAATTTCATTACTATGTAGAAATTTTTTGTTTATTTTCCTAAGCAAATTACGATAAAATAAAAATTAAAATTAAAATTAAATCTAAGTTTAATTTTTCATAACTTGTAAAGTCGGTGGATTGAAGTAACTAATTTTCCATGAAGGAAAAGAAACATTTGTTTATTTAAAAAAGAATGAAAACTATTTCATCACTAGCATTATTTTATACATGTTTTTTCTTTAACTCATTGATATACAATCGTATGCCGCGTAGGTTTCAAAGGATAAACCAGGAAGTATATATGTCATGTATCCTTGATTCATTACTGTATTTTTTAGGTTAATTATAGGGGCACTACAAAACTTACTCGGGGCAAGTCCAGTATCGAGGTTAGCCTAGTTTTGAGAAACTTTTACTCATGACAACCAAAAACTTAGTAGGTGTTGCCTACCACACCTCCCCCCAAACCAAACATTATAACTTTTACTCTCTCTCTCTCTCTCTCTCTCTCTCTCTCTCTCTCTCTCTCTCTCTCTTCAAAATCGTTTTCCTCTTTCTTTCACTTGAAAACCCTAAACTTCTTTCTTCTCCATCTCTTCCAATTTCAAACATCAATCAATCCTAAATTTTATATTGTAGTAATTAAAAATTTGTTTTAGATTCATGTTAGTCGGATTTTCTGAATTTTTGAACCCATTTTAAGGTTCCTTCTTTCTTTTTACTTCAAAACCCTAAACTTCTTCCTTCTCAACCTCTTCTAATTCCAAGAATCGATCAATCCGTCTCAACCTCTTCATTTTGAACAAATTTTTGAATTTTTGAACCCAATTTAGGGTTTCAAATTTCGAAAATCCACTAATAGTCGTGACGGGGATGAAGCAAGACTGTAGAAATTTTTATAGTCATGAATATTAGACTCTAGAAAATTTCTGCAGATCTGATTATTTCCAAGACTGTAAAAAAAATTATCTGTCTTTGTATAAAGACTATTTATGTATATGTATAGAGACTAATGTATGTTTATGCTATCTTTGATCATCAAGGTTGAATCTGATGAAGAAGTTCAGAAGCACAGCTCTTAATCCATGTCTATACATAGAGACATTTTGTAGAAATAAATTTAGGACTGTCAAAAAAATGATAGTTCTAAAAAATATGAACATTCATTGAACGCCATGTTTATTTAGAACTGTCAAATTTTGACAATCCTTCCAATTGGTATGATTGTCAAAAATTTTGACAGGCATTTAACAACGTATTTTTTAGGACTGTTAAAATTTTTAACAGTCGTCCTACAAATTGGATGGACTGTCAACCCCTTTTTGGAGATATGTAAAAAATATATGTATATATGGTAAAAAAAAACAAAGATGATGCTCCCTTTTCTTTTTAGTTTATTGTTTTTTCATACTGTACTTTCTCTCACTCAAAAAGAATTTGAAGTCTTGATATATATATATATATATATATATATATATATATATATATATATATATATATATATATATATATATATATATATATAAAGAAAGAACGAAGTTTGGATAAAAAACTTACAAGTTTATAGGAATTTAAGGGTAGGCATAGACATGATGCACTTCATACACAGTACAAAAAAAAAATGGGTTCTCCTTTCCTTTCGTATTTTCTTTCATATTTATTATATTTCTTCACACTTGTTTACGTTACCTTCCTGAGTCCTCCTAAGTTAAGTTAACTGTCAAAATTTTTAACAGTCCATCATCGTTTCCGTTGTGACTGTGGACGAATTCTCGAAGTCGAAACTCTAAAATGAGTTCGAAACTTCGAAAATCTGATGAATCATAAACCAAATTTTAGTTACTAAAAGATGAAATTTAGTCATGAACATGGATTGAGAACAATATTTAAAATTTGCGAGAGATCAGAAGTAGAAAGATAAAAGAAAAAAAAAGATAAAAGAAAATAAAAAAGTTGGCTTTTATACTAACGTGGTAGATAGCTCATAGCAATTTATTTGAGTGACAAACTTGTAAATAAAAGAAAAAAAAATTGGACAGCGCTCCGAGTAACTTTTATAGTGCATTTATTAAAAAAAAAAATTCTTTTTTTAGGATGTGAAATGAATATGGCACTTACATTGATGTATGTGTGCACAAAAAAAAAAGAAAAAAGAAAGAAAGAAAGAAACTTTGCCATATTCTCAAAAAAGTTGTCAAGGAAACTACATGAAATTGTCAAGGAAACCCCTTAATGATAGAACATTAGTACATGAAATGATCAGGATAAAAAAGGTTGAATATGAATAATTAGCAAGCTGACTCTAGATTAAGAACCAACTTCTCAAAAGAACTCTTAACTGAAACGGTAGCAGTATGGTTCACAAGGCAATCAACACACAATCGACAGCAGAAAATCTCAGAAACCTCATGTTTCTAAGTATATGTATCATTGCTCAGCTCTTGTTTTTGTTTTTTTAAAAAAGTTTCACTCCCTCTCATGGGAATGACACAAAGGGGGAAAAACAACAATTTAAAACTTCCTAGTTTGATATTGTACTAGAGTGTACTGGAGAGAGCAATGCTTACCTGCGTTTAAGTTCTCGTTGCTTTGCCCAAAATTTACTACTGCCTCTGTCTGCTGCTGCCTTATCCCTGAGAAATAATGCACTATGAATTAAGGAACTTCAGCACTCGCTCATGTCCGTGTCCCTGTGTCCGTCGTCTTTAATGGAGAGCTGCAGTTTGTTTGCCTCGAGAAGAAGCTCTTAATTTCAGAACAATTAATGCACGTGTAGGACGACCTAGCTGCAAACTCACCCACACCCACTTGAAGAAGAATGCAACGCTTTCTTAACAAGTAACTCACCATTCCAATCCAAATCAGGTCACTGCGCAACTGCTCACTACTTTCCGGCCGACTTGCCTTTGTTTTGTCATCATCCTCACATGAGACTCTCAAGCGAAACCATATACTTAGTCATTTATGGCATGAACAATGATGGCAAAATTATAGCAATCTTGTCACAAATGTAGGTGTTTGCTGCAGAAAAAGTTAAGAGAGCAAAGTACGTGGGCGGGATGGTGAGATTGGACAGCAACGAACATCAAGGCATGGGCATGAGTTATGTGTTGTTTTGACAAGCTACAGTGGAGTGGCAGTACTGAAGGAGAAGAGCGACAGTACCTTTGTGCTCCAGAGGGAGAGAGACAGCAAGAAATCCTCAGAGCCTTACTTCTACATTACTACTTGACTCCTTTTTACTGAAGTCAGTACGCCTTTAATTTGGTATACGGATCTAAAGAAGATACAAAAGATTAAAAAGTATCATATGCAATGAACTAGAAACTATAGATAGTAAACATATTCGTATGCTCTTCATTCTTCCATCCTCTTCTTCCTCCTCCTCTATATATATAGCTTAATTATAAGTTTTCCGTGACTCAATCCTAACGGAAAGAAGCTTTTCCACCATAAAACTAAACCACATGAACTCATAGATAATTTGTACAAGCTTCAACATAAAGAGTTTTGAGTCACCGGCCTATTACCAACAATTAAACAAGAGAAATTAAGTAAACAAAAACAAAACAAAATGGACTAAACATATATAGATAAAAATGAGGAGGAGAAGAAGAAGAAGAAGAAGATGAAGAAGAAGCGAGAACAAAGCCTGAACCCCAATAATGTCGAATCACAGTACGTGTAGTTAAGCTCAATAGGGCGGGCTCACTCCTCCGGCAGCCCAGGCGCCGTAAGCGTCGCCTGGCAGTTGAACGTTGTTGAGCAGATTCGGCGGAAGCCCACGGAAGAGCGCTCCGTTGGGATCCGGCATTAGCTGCTGCGGCGGTGACTGCCCCACCATTGCTGGAGTACTTTCCAGCTGCCCCTGCAGAGCCTCCTCCTCGTCGAGGGGCAGCCTCTCGTACGCCGCGTTTCCGAAGGACGCCGCCATTATAACCACGGGCCCCGACGCGATCAGCACCCCGACCACGCTCCCCCCGACCACCTGCCCCTGTCCGCTGGCCAGATATATGGTCAGCCCCGTCGCCGCCGGCGGGGCGGGCGGGGGCAGGAACGACCCGGCGAGGGACAGGATCTCGAACCGGCCGTGGAGCGTGACGACCGCGCCCGGGGATGCGGGCTGGCGGAGGGTGACGTTGGTGACGGTGCCCGTCCCGCTGAGGATGCATATCCCGCGCTGGCGCCTGCGCGCGAAGGTGGCGACGCTCTCGGCGACGTCGCACCCGGACGCGACCTCCATCACGTGGGACCGGAGCGCGTTGGGGCTGTCGCGGGTGATGATGATGGGCGGCTTCGGCTTGTTCTTGGAACCGGCGGGGCGGCCGCGGGGCCGGCGCGTCATCTCGCCCTCCCCTCCGGCGGGGATGAGCTCCTTGCCGTCTCCCCCGCTATTGTTGCTCCCGTCGTTGTTGTTGTCGTTGTCGACATCGAGCTCGCGCTTCTTACCGCGGTTGGGGCCGCTGGTCTCATCTTCGGATTTGACTGGCTGCTGCTGCTGCAGCTGGTGGTGGTGCTGCTGCTGCTGTTGGTGGTGGAGTTGCTGGAGGTGGTGATGGAAGTCCCTTGTGTGGAAGGGGGGAGGGAGGTGATGGCCATGTGAGGATGCTGTTATCGGATCCATCTTTTTTGAGCTAGTGAATTTCCTCACTGCAAACTCTTCTTGTTTATTCTTGTTTTTCTAGGTAAACCCGCAGCTTCTTCTTCCACATACAATAAAACTCTCTCTCTCTCCCAAAAAGGAATAGTGTGCTACTGAAACCTAGGAAATTAATGTAACAGTAGTAGTAGAAAGAAAGCAAAACATTAAAAAAAATGGGAACAAAGTAAGAAATCGAGAGAGTGAGTAGTGGATTAAGAAGAATTAATCAAGTAAAATAGGAAAGGGGAAATAACCAAACTTATATGCACAGCAGCAACAACAACACAAGCGAGAGCAAGACGATCATCGAGTAGACTCATAGAGAGAGAGAGAGAGAGAGAGAGAGAGAGGAGCCTAATAATTGCTTTGATCGCCCGCCGAATTCTCAGCTGATCGAAAAATCTCGGCAGCACTTTCTCGACATACTTGTTAACTACTGCCTCCTCCTTTATAATTTGATCATGTTGTTGGTGTTGGGGTTGAAGATATGGAGAGCAGTAGGAGGGAAGGAGGGAGGGATCTGTTGAGTTTGGGCTGTTTTAGGAATGGGTTAGGGTTAGGGTTAGGTCAATGAGGACTATGGAAGTGGATGGATTGGATTGGACGAGTGGAGAGAGATGTGTGTGTTTGGTTTCGATAAAAAGACAGTCTTAGCCTTGCTATTGGGCGGTGGCTGGGCCCACCAATTTTCAATTCTCTCTCTCTCTCTCCGTCGCTTCCAACACTTCCTCCACGTTGCATCCATCAATCACTTCTGATAGTACTTCCATCGACCCATATTATCGAGTCATTTCATTCCAAAGTCTACACAAGACTTGCTTTCATGTACTCTCTCTTTCTTTTTACAGAGTAACATATAGCCAGCTTTCTTCTCCTCCATGTTTTCAGTACTTTGCTGAGAATGGGTCCAACTCTCCTTACTCTCTCTCTCTCTCTCTCTCTGGTCATGTTCAGCTTGGTCATGGTCAGCTTCAGCTATCAGCTTTGATGTCGCTTGCTCGGAAACCAGCTAATTCTCCCCGCAGTTCTATGTATTATTACATTCCAACCACTGCCGGAAAGTCGACCGTTTTTATATCAGGGTTATCTCTTTTTTTTTTTTTCTTGGATCCGGCTATTGACACTCCATGACTTACTTAGGACATCCCAATTACTAAGTACATCCCAATTACTAAGTACATTCCATATATAGTTAATAAAACTTACAAAAATACTAAGTACACCCCACTATTTGACAGAAATACCATTATCCCCAGGCTTTCTAAGCACACACCATTTTCCTCTCTTCCCAAACCAACAATCCTAATTACACACCATTGTTCATCTACACAAAACCAAACTCCAAAAATTTCATCCTAACTACACCCCACTGTCACCACTACCACCCCACTCTCTCTCCACTCTAATCGACCGCCCCCCCCCCCCCCCTCCCCCCCCCCTCCCGTTCGACCCACGACAAGAGGACGTTTCGGATTCGATCGTTACAATGGCGGGCTAATCCGAAAACCGATCCCAAGATCAATCCCAATCCCAATATCAATTTGGTGAGTTTTTCAAATCGAACCTCCCCATTACTTCAAATTGAGTATTTTTTTCGTTTAAGATCATTGATTTATGGTTTCGAAAACCCTCATTTTCTTGTGCGTTCGTCTTCGATTGCGATTTTGTTTTTTGGTATTCGTTGTTCTGCCCGAGCCTGGTTGGTCGGACAACAAACTGTACGTTCGACACCAAGCAGTCGAACAGTTGTGAAGATGTTCGACAATCATATGTCGAGCAACCACGGCTTGTTCGATCCTACTTGATCGAACATCCTATCGTTCTGTTCGACCTGTATATGTCGAAAAGTAAGTATCTGTTCGACCAGTTTTTGTCGAGCAGTTCATTTTGACCGTATAGATTGTCTAATTCTTGCTATTTCATTCAATTTAGCAGGAATGACATATATGAGGAGACAACCACCACTACCAAATTACAGTATTTTAGCGACGGCCATTTAGCGACGGAAATTTTCCGTCGCTATTACCGTCGGATCACCGACGGATTTGTGACGGAATACCGACGGAAAGCAGTGGACAATTTTTTTTATTTTTTTATGTCCATATCCGTCGCTACGCCGTCGATAGGTCGTCGGCCAAGTAGCGACGGTTTTATATCCGTCGCTAGAACGTCGCATATTTTGGCGGCAAAAGCCTAAAATATTGGCGCGAGATTTACTGACGACTTAGCGACGGAATAATCCGTCGCTACTCCGTCGCTAATTTCTGTACCCTAACTTAAATTGAACCGACGGGGGGGAAATTTTCATTCCCCCCCAAAACACTCTCTCTCTTCCCTCTCCCTCTCTCCGACGATCTCCCTCTCTCCGACCGGCGATCTCCCTCTCTCTCTCTAAGGTATGCTCTCTCTCCCCCCCTCTCTCTCTCTCTCTCTCTATCTCCCTCTCTCTCTCTCTCTCTTTTATGATTTGGGGGGTTGGGGGGCTGTCGTAGTGGTCGGAGAGGGTGTGGGGCAGGGGGGTTTCGGGTACAGGGTGGGGTGGTCGGGGCAAGGGTGGAGTGGGGTGGTCGGGGGCAGGGGGGTCGGGGAGGGGGTCGGGCAGGGGTGGGGGGGTGGTCTGGGCAGGGGGGGTTCGGGTAGGGGGTGGGGTGGTCGGGGCAAGGGTGGGGTGGGAGAGGGGGCAGGGGGGGTCGGGGAGGGGGTCGGGCAGGGGTGGGGGGGTGGTCTGGGCGAGGGGGTGGTCTGGGCAAGGGGGTGGGAGAGGGGGTCGGGCAGGGGTTGGGGGAGGGTCGGGCAGGGGTTGGGGGGGGTCGGGGCAGGTGGGGGACAGGGGGGTGGGAGAGGGGGTCGGGCAGGGGTGGGGGGGGGTCGGGCAGGGGTTGGGGGGGGTCGGGGCGGGGGGGGCAGGGGGTGGGAGAGGGGGTCGGGCAGGGGTTGGGGGGGGGTCGGGCAGGGGTTGGGGGGGGGTCGGGGCATGGGGGGCGTAGGAGGGACTCTGGAGTCCCCGCGCAGGAGTCCTCCTCCTCCTCTCCCACAGACACACACACACACACGGACACACACACACACACGGACACACACACACACGGACACACACACACAGACACACACACACACGGACACACGGACATACAGACACACACACACACAGACACACACACACACACACACGGACACACACGGACACAGACACACGGATACACACACACACAGACATATATATATATATATATATATATATATATATATATATATATATATATATATAGGCATAATTTTAAGTAATTTATTAATTATATATATATATATATACACAGACACACGTCGTGAAGTCTAGTATATATATTTGATTAGCTAAGGTAGAAGTTTAGCCTAATTAAGGTTAGTTTTGACAGAGTTGACTTGGACTCCTAATTTGACCTAGAACTAGCCTAGTTGACCTATTTGTATTTCGATTGATATCATATGAATAGTTTGCCTAAGATTTGATTGGGTTGGTTTTAATGTGTGGGTAAATTAGTTTACCTTATTTTAGAGTATGACTACGTAGCTAGTGTGTAGAGTAGTATATGGTTACTAGATCCTAGTGTAGAGTAGTATGTAGAGGAGTATGGCTACTAGTGATATATAGATATGTAGGTCCATGTGTATCTGTATCGGACTATCGCTATTGGTATCGAACTATCGCTATCGGTATCGGACTATCGCTATCGGTATCGAACTATCGGTATCGATCGAACTATCGGTATCGGACTATCGCTATCGGTATCGGACTATCGCTATCAGTATCGACCGTATATACTTAGTATCGGGCGTAGCGGATTAGTATCGATCAGTATATAGGTTTGGGTTAAGATCAAGGTTCAAAGTATCGGTATCGGAATAGTAGGCCGAATAGGAGGCCGAGATAGTCGAATGAGAAGAAGGGAAGAAAGGAGGAGCAGATGGGTCCAGAGCCATGGTGGAGGAGGAGAAGTAACATGAGGGCAGTTTCCGCCGTAACATCTCCTGGCTCTGCTGGCAACTGAAGTCCAGATGCTACAAAGGACGATCCTTCGCTGAAATCGACTACAACACCCATCAGTTCAAGTTCATTCCTATATGAGTAGATTCCAATGCCATAGAAGCCATCAGTTTGTTGACCTTCCTCTATGGCATTGGAATATACTCATATAGGAATGAACTTGAACTGATGGGTGTTGTAGTCGATTTCAGCGAAGGATCGTCCTTTGTAGCATCTGGACTTCAGTTGCCAGCAGAGCCAGGAGATGTTACGGCGGAAACTGCTCTCATGTTACTTCTCCTCCTCCACCATGGCTCTGGACCCATCTGCTCCTCCTTTCTTCCCTTCTTCTCATTCGACTATCTCGGCCTCCTATTCGGCCTACTATTCCGATATGCGTTTGATACGGTCCACCTAACCTATATACTGATACTAATCTGATACTCTCTGATATTAAGTACATCCGGCTTACTAGCTAGCGGATCCACCAGTTACATGATTATATACTAATTATGTTAGATTGTGATACTAAGTAGCCTCGTCGTAGGCCTAGCGTGTTATCCACAAGTTTAGTTTTTCTTACGATATGAGTATCGGTATCGGGCTATTAATTCTTATGTTTAGTTTGTCTTACGATACAGATATTCACATCAAATCGAGCATGAATCGTTACTTTGTTGATCGTACATGGATGTACAAACGACAACACGAGAGCAGAATTGGTGTGAGTGACGATTTTCAGGCAGGTGTGGAAGTATTTCTTAAGTATGCCATGAGCAAAACTCAGTACATGGACGATAACAAAATCAAGTGTCCATGTGTTAATTGTCACAATAGACGTTTCGAAGAAGTGATGACTGTGAGAGATCATTTGACCCGTAAGGGTTTCGTACGTGATTACGGCCTGTGGTCATCGCAAGGTGAATTATATTCAGAAAGACAGGCTGCAGAAGCTGGTACTTATGCTTTTGATGATAATGCTGCAACGGATGTCCTCGAAGACGACGGATGCTCTGTGGATTATAGAGACATGCAGAACCTTGCACGAGATATGGTGTATGCTGCGGCAGGGCCTAATTTTGATCCGGAGGATCCTAATCCCGAGGCAAAGGAGTTCTATGATATGTTTAAGGACGCAGATACTCCTCTATATCCTGGTTGTGAGACTCATTCCGCACTGTCAATGACGATGCGGTTGTTGAACATAAAGTCTGATTTTAACTTGCCACAGGCTTGCTCTGATCGGATCACACAATTAACTAATGAGGTGTTACCGAAGGAATCAAAAGAGCTCCCAAGAAACTTCTACAAGTCAAAGATGATGGTCCGACAACTGGAACTGGGGTACGAGAAGATAGATTGCTGTCGCAATGGATGCATGTTGTATTACAAAGAGAATTGCGTATTAGAAAGTTGTTGGTTCTGTAATACGGATCGTTACAAGACAGTACAGAGAAAAGGAAAGTCAACTAGAAAATGACGTCCTTACAAGTATATGCATTACTTGTCGATCACGAAGCGCTTATAGAGGATGTATATGTCTCTGAATACAGCAGAACACATGACGTGGCACAGTGAAGATCGCATAAAGGACGAAGGAGAATTGTCACATCCTTCGGATGGGGAGGCGTGGAAATATTTTGATTTGTGTCATCCAGATTTTGCTGCAGAGCCTAGAAATGTACGCCTGGCGCTATGTTCTGATGGCTTCGCCCCTTTCGGACAGTCGGGATCTCAATACTCATGCTGGCCGGTCATTCTTACCCCTTACAATCTGCCACCATGGATGTGTATGAAGACTCCTTATATGTTCTTGACAGCTATCATATCCGGTCCCAAAAATCCGACAAAGAACATCGATATATATTTACAGCCGTTGGTGGATGAGCTGAAACAGTTGTGGGAGATCGGCGTCACGACCTATGATATTTCCAGAAAACAAAACTTTCAGATGAGAGCTTCACTCATGTGGACAATCAATGATTTTCCAGCATACGGTATGCTGTCGGGATGGAGTACGCACGGCAACATGTCTTGTCCGATATGTATGAAAAATAGTAAGGCGTTCTGCCTTAGACATGGAGGAAAAACTTCTTTCTTTGACTGTCACCGTCAATTTCTGCCAACGAGACATCCTTGGCGAAAGAACAAGGACGCGTTCAGATATGAAAAACAAGAATTTTCTGAACCTCCTGCCAGATTGTCGGGATACGATATTTGGGAAGATGTAAAGGAATTGCCCACCGCAATAGAAGATCCATCGAACAATCGTGTCGAGGGGTTCGGACAAAGCCATAACTGGACCAAACGGAGTATCTTCTGGGACTTGCCTTATTGGAAAGATAATCTTATTAGGCATAATCTTGATGTCATGTATATCGAAAAGAATGTGTTCGATAATGTCTTCAATACCGTTATGGATATTAAAGGAAAGACGAAGGACAATCCAAAAGCAAGACAAGACATGGCCGAGATATGCAAACGTCATAATCTAAACTTGATACAAAGGGGAGCTGGTGGACAAGTAACTAAACCGATAGCGCCATACGCATTGAGCAAGGAAGATAGATTAATAATCTGCAAGTGGATATCTACTTTAAGATTTCCCGACGGCTATGTGTCGAATTTGTCTAGATGCGTTGATCTCAATGAACGCAAGCTAACAGGAATGAAGAGTCACGACTGCCACGTGTTTATGGAAAGATTACTGCCCATTGCGTTGAGAGAGTTGTTGCCTTCTGCTGTATGGGTTCCGTTGGCCGAGCTGTCTATATTCTTCAGGGATATCTGTTCAACTAAGCTCACGGTGTAACATATGATACAACTTGAGGAGAAGATTGTCTTAACAATTTGCAAGTTAGAGAAAATATTTCCACCGGGTTTCTTCGACAGTATGGAGCATCTACCGATTCATCTAGCATACGAAGCCCGTGTCGGTGCATCTGTTCATTATCGATGGATGTACCCCTTTGAAAGGTAAATAAAAATCGATATAATTTAAGTGGATTTTACAATTCATTGTTAATTCTCAAGATAATTTGTCTCTCTAGGTATCTACATCATCTAAAGAAGAAAGTTGGCAACAAGGCTCATATAGAGGCTTCGATATGCGAAGCATATCTTATCGAGGAGGTGTCAAACTTTTGCTCCATTTATTTCGATACTCATGTTGAGACAAATCGAAATAGACCTCAAAGGAATGACGAAGACGTTGAGGAAGGAGGTATATTCAATTTAAGGGGCAAGCCTATTGGGGCTAGTAAGAAACGGTGGTTGAGTGACGATGAGTATGATGCCGCTCACCGATATGTCTTGTTAAATTGTGACATACAAGAAGTGAGAGATTTGGAGAAGTAAGTGACTACACCTCGTTATAATCTCTAATTTGGTGAGGTAAGTGACTACACTAATTTTTATTCTCTCTAACAGTGTATTTAGAGATGAAGTCAAAATAAGGACACCCGATATTATCGATGAGGAACTTCAAAGAGAGGTTGATTTTACATTTCCGTCATGGTTTCGAGATTACGTAAGTAACTGAGATAATATGTTATGCGGCTACCATTTAAATATATATATGCAACTAAAACATTTAAAGTTTACAGGTTTTATTAGCTGAACCAAGTACACTCACAAATGAGAGCATTCGTTATTTGTCATTGGGACCGAAGAAGCATGCAAAGACTTGGCCCGGCTATGTCGTTAATGGCTTCAAGTTTAAGACAACTCAACATCCTATAAATGCCGAATTTCTCAATGACGGCTTCAGTACGAAGGATTCTAGTGTTTGCATAAGAGGCACAATCTATGACGACGAGCCGGACTTTGACTATTATGGAGTGCTTTGGAATATTGTAGAATTATAATATAGTGCCCCATTTGATATGCATATTGTTATGTTCAAATGTGAGTGGTTCGATACGACACCAAATATCGGTTGGAGAATCGATAAATAATTTGGATTCGTCGATATAAATCATCGCAGGAGGTATAGAGGGTCCGACACGTTTGCGATAGCAAGTCAGGCTGTTCAAGTCTACTATACAAGCTACCCAAGGCGTCGTAGAGATCGCTTTGACTGGTGGGCAGTATGCAAGATTAAATCTAGAAATACATTCAACGTTGGAGACCCAGCATACCAAGAGGACCAGATCGAAAAGCCCCAATTTCTTCTAGAGCACGGCCCAATTTATTCAGATTTATTTTTCCACGCCACGACCGCCATTTTTTCCTTTATTTATTTTTATTTTTTTTTCTCTTCGTGGGCCCAATTGGATTAATATTCACGAGGTAGAGCACGCTCCAAATTTGGAGAGTCTCTTAGTTCGCTAGCATTTGTTGTGTTGACTAGAGTCCAAAGTAGCCCCCAAGTGCTACAAATTTTAGCTGAAATAAATGTATAGCACTCCAAGCCACTCCTACTGTGGATGCTCTTAACCCTCTATGACTCCCCCTTCTAAACTCATACGCTTAAACCGATGTTCTTAACCCTCTATGACTCCCCCATCCTTCTAAACTCCTACGATCAAACCAAGCAAGATTATCTTAACAAATATATCCAAAATTATATCTAAACTAAGTATTATCTAAAAATGTATTCAAAATGCTAGAAATATATCTATGACAACTTTTAATTAAAATATATTTAACCTATTTTTATATAATTTAACTTTTTATCTAGTTTTTTTATAATAATATTTTTTTCCTGTGCGATACACTTAAAGGTGACTAGTAATACATAAGGCTTTCGATAAGAATAATACTATTGTGGCTTTTATTTTGGTACTTTTGTCATCTAAGAAGAGTGGTTACAACCTTTTGCCTTGTCAGAGAGGTGGATCCCAGCCATAATGGAGTTGGGATCTGTTGTCCCCATATTTTTTGTCTCATTCATGTCCCCTCTCACATACAAACGTGGGTCCCACTAATTTTGGATATTATTTTATTATAAAATAAGTATGACCCACAATTATATGTGAGAGGGAACATGCTTGTGACAGAAAATATGGGGACAGCAGATTCCAACCCGCCATAACGAACTCTGTGAAACTTTATACATGGAATTCATCGACTCGAAACATGTTGGTATCGACGTTTAAATTTGGAGTATCCGAGTATGTTAATAATATATGATAATCTTGCAGGCTGTTCAAGTCTACTATACAAGCTACCCAAGGCGTCGTAGAGATCGCTTTGACTGGTGGGCAGTATGCAAGATTAAATCTAGAAATACATTCAACGTTGGAGACCCAGCATACCAAGAGGACCAGATCGAAAAGCCCCAATACTTGGGACAATAGTCTTGTGACATGGATGTTGAATTAGAGGTTGATATACCTCTTGCTGATGAAAATAGAGGGGAGGAAGAGGTTGATATACAAGACTTAGATGTCAACCAGGGGAGAAAGAGACGTCTTGTCCCAAGTATTGAGACTGAAGAAGAAGAAGAAGAAGAAGAAGAACTTTATGAGGATGAGGATGAGGATACAGATGAATTCGACGATGAGGATGATGATGATGATGAGGCCGAGGCCGAGGAAGAGGACGATGACGATGATTAAATATCGCTATATTTCAGTTGTATCTTGAAGCACCCAATATCTAGTCTCGAATCCTAAATTACCCTATTACATTTGGATTTACAATTACAAGTCTAGTGGAACACAAGATGCCCTTTCATCAAAAGTTACAAGAATTGTACTTTGTTGTATTGGTGCGTGATTTTATCAGATTTTGTGTATCTAGCTTTTATTCGTACTTCACTTCTTATTGTAATATTTATTTCAGTTTGGGATATTTGCGTATTATTGTATGAGTTTCTTTTTGCAGATGGCACTCCTAGGCCTACTCGTCTGGGCGGCACTCATCGCCCTGCTGCTGGTATGGATATGTTTAGTTTTATATTCATTTATAAATCTATGTTGTCGGTATTTTGTTTATGTGTTCTATTTACATGGCATGGTTGCGAGCACCCGTACTGGTGGTGCTGGCCGTGGTCGTGGCGGTGGCGGCGGCGGCGGCGGTGGTGGTGGTCGTCGTGGACGTGAGCGTGGGCGTGGTAGTAGCGGTCGTGGTCGCCAGCCGCATTCCCCGGATGTGACCTCCGATCCCGACTTGGAGAGCCCGGACACAGGCTCTTCCTGCCGTCATTCTTCCTCGGTGCCACCGACATCGTCGTCGAGGCCTGTGACTCCATCCGCTAGCGGATCCGTTCCGCCACCGGATGTACCAGCGGATGCAGCAGCAGATACAGCAGGGGGCCCAGCAGTTACTGCAGGATGGGCCTCGGAGTACCCCGGGATTCAGTTTTATCCTGTTACCGGGAAGTACATGCGCGGACCCGCGGATCCCCCGACGCCACCAGAGAGGCTGGTGGACGAGTTCCGACGAGAGCTATGGCCCGCTGGTGAATCGTAAGTAAATTTAAGTTAATTTATTAAATTTGTTTCATTTATTCAAGTTAATAATCCAGTCGTTGCTTCTTTATAGGTTTTTCCCGTGGGATGCTGCCCGGATTCTAGGGCGCATTATCCGGGATAACTACCATGGCCCCTACCTCAATTTTTCTGTGGTGCCTCAGGACATGAAGTACGTCTGGCTCGACGAGATGAGGGTATAAATCCGTCGGTGAATTATTAATTATTCTTTAAATCATTAAATTTTTTATTACGTGATATTTGAATTTGTTTGTCAGAGGACGTTCTGGTGGCCCCCCCATCGCGAGGAGGCGATCCGCAGGACCTACAAAGCCGCCGCCGGAAAGAAGATACGGGATGCGGTGTACGACCTTCGTACGGCGCATACGAGGAAGGACTGGATCCGGGCGGAGTACTATGAGCAGATGTTGGAGAAGATGGATACTCCGCAGTTCAAGCTGAAATCGGAGAAAGCTAAGGCTAATCGACAGGCCGCGGGTCTGCATACGGGGGGATCAAGGCCCCACGCATCGACGCGTGCAGATTTGGTGAGATAGCGCAAATTCAAATTCATTCTATTATTTAATTTCGTACTGTTAATATACGAAGTTAATTAAATTCTACGTATGCAGGCCCAACGGGCGGTGAAGCAGGGGAAAGAGGCGGAGACGGTCACCGCTCACGATGTATTCGTGCATACGCACAAGAGGCGGAAGGACGGGAGCTTCGTCGACGCGAGGGCCGAGGAGACTGATGTAAGTACTTACGTTTATGAGATTTATGTTAGAAATATAATTATTGTTAAGTTAATTAGATAAACTTAGGATTCAGACTATAACTTAGGGAAACATAGGATTTAGATTATAACTTAGGAAAACTTATAGTATAAACACATTCATTGGATAGGCTGCGTATCATGAGGCACTTAGTCGGCTTGAGATCGAGCCCCCTTCCGAGAATGTCGGCGAAACGACGCCCACCCAGACGCACTCTTCTATGGCCGCTCGCTACGATGACGTGTTCGTAGACTCCGTCGGCGACGTTAGGAAAGGGCGCGTCTACGGCTTAGGTTCCATGGCGCCCTCGTTGCAGCCGTCCCCGAGATATCCACCGCCTCCGCCTCCCCCAGCGCCCCCGGTTGACGATGTGAGGGAGCAGCTTGCGACTCTGACCTCCGCGGTGTCAGATTTGCGGGCGATAGTGTTGGGGCGCTATCCGTCTGCTCCCGGTCCGTCTGCTCCCGGTCCGTCTGCTGGTGCTCCCGGTTCATCTGGTGGTGCTCCCGGTCCGTCTACTGCTGCTGCCGGTGCTTCGGATCGACCTGGTCCTTCTTCCTCCGGACGGCTTTCGTTTAACCGCTCTGCGGACGCCCGCATCGTATCGGATAACACCATCTTGATGCTCCTTGACATGTTGTCGCCAGAGCAGCTACGCGCGCTTCCAGACCATGTCTTGTCCCAAGTGCCGGCACACACGGTGGAAGAGTACATACGCAAAGCGGATGCGGCGGCACGAGCACGAGACGATCCGACGGACGGGGTTTGATTTTGTTTATGTTGTTGGTTTTGTAGACATTTGGATACATTGTATGTTCGGATATTTTTTTTATGTTTGGATAATTTAATGTTGGATATTGGATATATTGTGTTGGTAATATTTTGTTGGATATTGGATACGTTGGATATTGGTATCGGATATGGATATTTTGCATATGGATATATGGTGTTGGATATTGGATACGTTGGATATTCGTGTTGGATATGGATATATAGTGTTGTATATGGATATTTTGCATGTTTGATATTGTGTTGGATGTGTTATATAAACAGGAAAGAGTCTGTTTGCAGTATTTTTTTTCAAAAATTAGAAGTTAGCGACGGACTGGCGACCACTCAGCGACGGATAGTCCGTCGCTAACTGGAGAAACTGAGGTTAGCGACGGAGTGGCAACATAAAAACCGTCGCTACCTGGAGCATTTCAATAAAGCGACGGATTGGCGACGGACGATCCGTCGACCTGGTGCTGTTTGATGTCCATAAATTTTAGCTTTCGTGACGGATTGGCGACTAACTTACGGCGGACTGGCGACAAAGTCCCGACGGACTATCCGTCGCTAACTGTAGGAATTTAATGTATCGACGGATTGGCGACGTAATATCCGTCGCTACCTGGAGAATTTTACATTGAGCGACGGTTTAGCGACGGAATGTCCGTCGACCTGGTTCTGTTTGATGTCCATAAATTTTGCAGTTAGCGACGGATGTTTTGTCGCTAATACGACGCTAATTCGTCGTACATCTCGGCAGATTAGCGACGGCATAACGACGACCTGCCGTATGAGAAAATCTCTGATACGCTTTTACCGACAAATTTACGACGGATTAGCGACGGATATTGCGTATCAGAAAATCACTGATACGGTTTTGCCGACTCTTTAGCGACGGAGTTTTCCGTCGCTAACCCTATATCCTGATACATGTTTTGACGAAAGCTAGTCGGTAATCCGTCGCTATATATATTTAAATGCGCCGACGGTATTCCGTCGCTAAGTCGTCGCTGAGCGACGGAGTAGCGACGGATATGTTTTAGCGACGAGGTTATTCCCGACGGCTGTTTTACCAAAATATCCGTCGGTAATCCGTCGGTATTTATTTTTGACGACGGACTACCGACGGATAAGGCCGTCGGTAAATACATGTATTTTGGTAGTACACCGACAGCTTCTAATAGGAGGCGTCGGTTAGAAGAGTTGGCAGCTGCACGAGCAGTCGTCAAGAAGGAGCAACAGTTGCTCCGATTCAAATGCGAGAGAAATGTGTTGCGAAAGAAGAGGCAGTTGCACGTACTAGTCCAACAGTTGTTGCGAGTCAAATTAGCGAGCAACGTGCTGGAGAAGAACCCCAGCATGTTTTGAACATGCAAGTTGAGGAAGAAGAGGAGGCTGTACGTACCAGTGTCCAAGAAGCAGAGCAACGTGTTGAGGAAGAAGAGGAAGCATGTACTGAGGAAGATGAGAAAGAAGAAGGTGATGACGATGATATATTGACGGGCCCTTGTCCCGGTGGACCTAAGGATCCCCGACTTATCCCAAATTTTAAGACTAATGTAGCGTTCCAGATTTGGAATGGAATTGAGAGGCCCTTATTAAGGTGTTGGTGCCACACGACCAAGATGAAAACATGAAAGTTTGGTAAATGGGGTAATGATTTTAAGTTGTTGATTCATCGTTCCAAAATTCCAGACTTGAGATGGATTTCGTATAAGACGCCGAACAAAAATCTAATTTGTGCATTTGTTGAGCGTTGGCAACCGGATACCAACTCATTCCATATGTCATTCGTTGAGATGACAATTACGTTAGATGACGTATTTTGTCTTACAGGACTCCCGGTTAGTGGATTACTTGTGGTTGCACCAGACTCGGCAAGGGGACCGGAGGCCCCTAAGAAAATGATTAGTAGATTATTGGGGGTGACAAAAAGGGAGGCAGTCGATGCTCTTCAGGGCCAGAGAGGTAGCTCGGTCCGGTTGGAGTGGGTCCGTTCACGATTTAGTGAAGATGTCACTAGTAGAGATGAGAGAAAAAGAAAAGTGTGGCCCGTGCATATTTATGGTTCGTGCTTGGATGCACAATTTTTGCAGACAAGAATGACACACGTGTGGACACAAAAATTCTCAGTCTTCTGGAGACGGTCAACCGCGTCCATGAGTATGCTTGGGTAGTAGCTGCTCTAGCATACTTGTATTGACAGATTTGATTAGCATCTCAGAGTGGGGTGCGACTCATATGTGAATATCTGACTTTACTGGAGGTAGCTATCTCTCCTTCTTATATGCATATTTTTATGTTATTATATGCTCGATATTTATGTTATGTTTATATGTCCGATATATGTTTTTTTAGGCCTGGATATACGAGTAATTTCCCTTCACAAGGCCAACCCATAATGTCAATTATAAGTTGGGCGATCCACTTGCTTTGAAGTGGGCCAATAGATCCCATTCTGCAGGAACTGTCGACCGAGTCTTGACCTTGAGGGAGGTTTTGAAAAATTTACAAGTACATAGTTTGAGTGTTATTACATTCATTTACATCATCTATTTATGTGTTATATGTATTAGTAATTATACCACTTTTATGATGTAGGTCAATTGGACACCCTATAATGGGATGAGGGACTCTTATTCTCGGGACAATGTCACTTTCTACCACGGATGCATACGTGCATTTGACTGTGTAGAGCCGTATCATCTCGACCGCGTGCTTCGACAATTTGGCTTACTCTAGAAGATACCTGATTTTTCTTTGATTTCAAGTATTGTCCGTCGGGGAAATACGGGCCAGAAGTACAACCTGACGTGGGATGTTTTGGGAGGCTACTTCCTATTCTGGAGCAGCCATGTACTATCGACCGAAGTCCGTGGGAGAGCTGCAAATCCTGCATGGGAGTGTTCGGACGATTATATGCATTGATATCGGACGTTTTCATATCCTATCATCCACGATCCGGAGAACATCTCTACCGCCATCGGCACTACATTCTATCAACAAATCATGTATCCTGCTCCATGAGATCTCAAAATTTAATTGACTAGTGTCCAACTATTTTTTCAATTTTGCATGTGCACTCTCCGCCATGTGAGTATGAAATTCATACAGTCAAAATCGTACATTATAACATAATTAACAATATATATGCAAAATATTGTTTAAAGACACGTACCTGCTACTTGTCGTGTTCTCAAAATGCATCACATTGTTAGTCCAATACGAAACAAATATTTCTTTAAATGGCTCAATCCAATTCTTAATGGTATAATTAACTGCTTTTGGATAATCGTGAAAATCTTCCTCCAATCTTTTAAGTAACTCATTAAATCTTGGTTGATTTTCGGCAAGAACCAACGAATTCCATGAGTTGTTAAAAGAATCTCATTTCTCCTTGGTGCGAAACAACTTCTTGCAGTTGGCCAATATATTCTTGTTAATATGCCACCGACATAGCAAGTGTGTGGAGCTCGGAAACGTAACGCTTATAGCATTCATAAGTGCTACCTCACGATCAGTCACAATCACTTTCGGTAAGCATGATCGATCCACTAATCCTTTAAGCATACTAAGCGCCTATATATAATTATCCTCCCGCTCAGCCTCTATATAAACACATGTCACAAAAAATGTAATATTTGTGGATGTGACCCCTACTACTTCCAAAAGTGGCATCATGTACCTGTTTGTCTTGTAGGTACAATCCATCAATAAAATATTAGAAAAAGCACGCAACAAATTCACGCTAGTCGGGTGAGCTTAAAAACGATCCTTCACTTTATCGGTTTGCTCACATATCCTATCTAAATAGTAGTACTTTTCTGAGTCCAACTTACCCAACAAGTACTGCATTTGAGATAGGCCCCCATGCTCGACAACTCTATGCTTTTGCCGAGCATTGTAAATTGTCTTCAATGTCGACTCATTCTCGCTAAAGGATTCCTTCAATGTGCTCAATATATCTTTGGGCCTTGTATTGTTCTTCGATAAGTCTTTCATAAGTTGATCTTCAGTGGGTGTTAGTCGACCCAAATTACGTCCGATTGGGTGATTATGCGAGCCGCATACAACCGTCAATGACCATTGTCCTAGGTCATTGAATTGCACTCCTTTCAATTGAAACGGACAGTCACATTTCTTCGTCCCCGTAAACTTTTTCCGTCTTGCCTTCTTCTCAATGTTCGTCGAATTTGCTTCAGCAACTTTTGTCTTGGGAGGCCGATATTTGCCACCGCGCTCACAATCCAAAATTATCTGAGCCCGCCTTTCACCATCCCCGCTATCGGATCGTTTAACCAAAACGATCATATTATGACGTCTTCCTACCGTCTGTGCTCACCTCAACAACGATTCACGATTATCAAATATCTCTTCCGTCTGAAATTCTTCTGAGAAATCAACTTGTTCATACATGAGATAGTTAACATGCTCATTTCATTGTTCATTTCAGTGTCATTTGGAGTATCTACCTGAAAAGAAAAAGACCTACACTTTACTAAGTTGGAATTTTTTTTTCTAAAAACACAATGCTCGATCACAAATTGTCGTGCAAAAATCTTCTGTTCGACCCTAACAGGTCGAACGTTCCAAAACGTTTTCGACTAACATCGGTCGAACATTACGCTGAAGTTCGACAACTTGGAGTCGAACAACACATGATCTGCTCGACCAACACAGGTCGTGCTTATCGCGAATTTTTTTTTTCGATTTCTCCTTTGGAACGATTCTCATACAAATTTTAATACTTCAAAACGAGGAAGAAGGTGGAGAGAGTACGTACATTGTGTCTTTCAGATGGACTACCTTCCTTCATGATGGCTTCTCAACTTAGGACTTTTCTAGGATTTTGGGGTTGTGTTGGAGAAGAAGATGAAAATGAAAGAAGGAAGAATGAGGAGGATGGTGGGATGTGAAAATAAAAGAAGGATGTATGGGAAGGCTGGTGGGGTGTGGTAGGAAGGTTGTGGATATATTTGTCTTTTAACATTGATATAATTTTTAACTTAAGTTACTTGGGGTGTGCTAAGTAACTCCTGGGGTGCGTTTAGCCGGACCCTTTTTTTTTTTTTTTTTTTTTTGAGTTTCTATACCGTGTGCAAGCCTTTTTAATTAGGATTCTATTTCTACGGGTCGGCTTGGATGGAGGGGAAAAAAATAAACAGACTGGGTTTAAGAAGAGAAGCTAAGTGAGTAAGAAATGAGTCAATACATATAACTTTTGCCTGGATTAGAAAAAAAAAAGTTATGTGTGTATAATAACTCTGACTTTGGTTGAAAGTTTTGAGAGAAAATATGATTAATAAAAATACAATTGTTAGCAAAAGAGTGTTGATATTGACATGTTTAAAGTGTCATCTTGCATTTCTCTTTAATTTTATATCATTCAAATTTCAAATCTACTTCTGTATCAAATCTGACATTAATTTGTAATGCATGGAAGAAGAAGTGCATGATGACATTTTAGGAGTACCAATAATATGTTAATGCATGTACATATTTAGAATTTGAATGAAAGAAACTAAAGAGAAAGTGCAGGATGGCGTTTTAGAAATGGAAATGCAAATAACAGCATCATTACTAAAATCTCTTATTACTTATGATATAAAATTAGATTTGATTAGATTTTAATTAAAACTTGTCAAAATATCTTGACAAAAAATATCTTCACAAATTTGATACCATGTATATGCATCATGGTCCTTATCAACGGTAAGAAATAAAATATGAGAAAGCGAGAAGAGACATGATACACCTGGACAAAGTTAGGAAGCTACGAAACAATAGGTTGAAAGCAAACAAAATGAAGAATAAAGACATTATATTTTAGGGTTATTTAATAATAGGGTATCATATAATGTGATATTGGGATTTGGGTCTCCAAATTGTCGCATGTTAGAGGTTACGTCTCATTTTTACTATCCATGTTTCCAATTTTGAGCCATGTGGAGACCTGAAAACCCAAACCCTAATATCACATATTATATGAGACCATGTTACTAAATAATCCTATATTTTAAAGGACAAATAGGTAATGTTTATGATTGTTTAAACAAAATCCATCACTTACCCTCATAACCCCCTAGAACATCCACAATGGAGACACTCCATATCATACTCCACTTTTTTTTTTAAAATAGTGTAAATAACTACTTTTAGCGTGTAGCCGTCATATTGGCACACAATGATACACTCCAAATAACAAAACAAATCCAAACTCCAAAGTAACCTCCTCTTTTTTCTCTCATTTTTTCCTTTATTTATTTTTATTTTTTTTTCTCTTCGTGGGCCCAATTGGATTAATATTCACGAGGTAGAGCACGCTCCAAATTTGGAGAGTCTCTTAGTTCGCTAGCATTTGTTGTGTTGACTAGAGTCCAAAGTAGCCCCCAAGTGCTACAAATTTTAGCTGAAATAAATGTATAGCACTCCAAGCCACTCCTACTGTGGATGCTCTTAACCCTCTATGACTCCCCCTTCTAAACTCATACGCTTAAACCGATGTTCTTAACCCTCTATGACTCCCCCATCCTTCTAAACTCCTACGATCAAACCAAGCAAGATTATCTTAACAAATATATCCAAAATTATATCTAAACTAAGTATTATCTAAAAATGTATTCAAAATGCTAGAAATATATCTATGACAACTTTTAATTAAAATATATTTAACCTATTTTTATATAATTTAACTTTTTATCTAGTTTTTTTATAATAATATTTTTTTCCTGTGCGATACACTTAAAGGTGACTAGTAATACATAAGGCTTTCGATAAGAATAATACTATTGTGGCTTTTATTTTGGTACTTTTGTCATCTAAGAAGAGTGGTTACAACCTTTTGCCTTGTCAGAGAGGTGGATCCCAGCCATAATGGAGTTGGGATCTGTTGTCCCCATATTTTTTGTCTCATTCATGTCCCCTCTCACATACAAACGTGGGTCCCACTAATTTTGGATATTATTTTATTATAAAATAAGTATGACCCACAATTATATGTGAGAGGGAACATGCTTGTGACAGAAAATATGGGGACAGCAGATTCCAACCCGCCATAACGAACTCTGTGAAACTTTATACATGGAATTCATCGACTCGAAACATGTTGGTATCGACGTTTAAATTTGGAGTATCCGAGTATGTTAATAATATATGATAATCTTGCATGCATCACTTTAAGAAGAAGAATTAAAGAATAGTATGATTAGTTTGGCTAACCGGTTTAAACTTTTGAAGTTGAAAATTAGAACATATATTTCAATAAGTTAGACTTTCTCTTAATTCCATGAACTAAAATGATATTGTCAACCTCATCACGTACCTTACTCTTATATTTGCATCTTTGTTGCATCAATGTTGATCATAATATTGAATGATACAGCACTGAACCACAAAAGCCAAGAAGAACGAACAACTAATTAAAAAGTTTGTGCATAAACAACATACTAAAACTAAAGTTTGATGGCCTTTTCAATATTTAGTATCTCAATGAATAAACCAAAACCAACTTGTAGAGTAGGGATGTCGGCCAAAGTTGGCCGCGCACAAGACAAATCGGCATCAACTAGATCTGGTTATTTACTATGCAATTGGCACAACTGTATTGTTTTCTTATCATAATTTTTTAGCACAAATTAAAATTTGATTTGGAATTGCAATCCTAATTAGAAAGCTAATCTCTACTAAAATTTGATTTGGAAGAGCAATCCCAATTGGAAAGCCATCAATTGTCGCATCTATATCCTCCATTATGTAATATATAAAAAAAGAAAAAAAAAATCATTTTAACTGTCGCAAATGTATCTCTTTAGCTAGTTAAGAAAAAAAAACAAAAATTCTAAACTGGAAATTGCTGAGAAACCCAATTTCGGGGTGGACTTTTATGAAATGCCCACCCGCTGGATAAGTTTTATGAAATATCCAAAATTAAGTATTTTCACGTTAAATATTCCAAGATTCCCTTTTAGATGCCACCCGCTAGAAACTGCTATTTTATAATACCGAAACTACCCCTCCGCGCGAATTGGTCATCTATATGTATTTGAATTCAAAAAACTCAGATCTGGATTGCGATTTTCGTCTTCTTCTTCTTCACGGGAAATCTGAATTCCATTGCTCTCATATTCAGCAGAGATCGCAAAGATCGTTCGTAGTTCGGTGTGTTTTTCTTCAGTCGAACTCAGATCATCGCTCGTCATCATCATCACCATCATCATCATCTTCATCGTGGAGACATTTGAACTCAGATCTTCAATTGTGAAGAGAAGATCTTTCTTCTTCTTTTCCATAAGAATTATCATCGCTTTGAAAGAAGAACGAAACTCTTTATTCCTGAAAAAACTAAATTACACGTTTTAACACTGGAAATGACCATTCTCCGTCTTAATTAGGACGGAGAATGGCATTCTCCGTCTTAATTAGGACGGAGAATGCCATTCTCCGTTTTATTTAAGACGGAGAATGCCATTCTCCGTCCTAATTAAGACGGAGAATGACATTCTCCGTTTCCGTCTTAATTAGGACCGAGAATGTCATTCTCCGTCTTAATTAGGACGGAGAATGGCATTCTCCGTTTTATTTAAGACGGAGAATGGCATTCTCCGTCCTAATTAACACGGAGAATGGCATTCTCCGTGTTTCTAACACGGAGAATGGTCATTCTCCTGCGTTTTAACACTAGAATGACCATTCTCCGTGATAAATTACACGGAGAATGGCATTCTCCGTCCTAATTAAGACGGAGAATGGTCATTCTCCGTTTAATTTAGCACGGAGAATGGTCATTCTCCGTCTTAATTAGGACGGAGAATGCCATTCTCCGTTTTATTTAACACGGAGAATGACATTCTCCGTTTCATTTAACACGGAGAATGGCATTCTCCGTGTTTCTAACACGGAGAATGGTCATTCTCCTGCGTTTTTAACACTGGAATGACCATTCTCCGTGTAAATTAAGACGGAGAATGTCATTCTCCGTCCTAATTAAGACGGAGAATGGTCATTCTCCGTGTAAATTAAGACGGAGAATGCTATTCTCCTGCATTTTATGGTTAGCTGAAACTTTGGAGGGCCATAACTTTTGACTGGGAGGTCGAAACGAGGTCCCGTTTGTCGCAAAATGAGCGTATCGTCGAGGAGACTGAAAGTAACAGCTTCATCGTTAGACGGCCTTCCGAAATTTTAGATTCGCAAAAAAATGATGTTTGGACCTCCGTTTTAGCACTTTTGTCGTTCGTCCCGGTCTTTCCGAAATTTTTCGACGAGTTTTTGAAGATTTTTGAGGAGAAAATCTAGATTCGAAAGTGAGCAGCGTATGGAAGAAGATGGAGTATTGAAACGTTTTTTTTAAGAGCAGTTTTATGGGTGTTTCCAATAAATTAAAAGGAAGGGCAAAAGGGTCATTTGGAACCCGCTTTGGATAAGTTTCTCTAATTCTGGACACGCGATGAAAGTTTTTTTAGCGGTGGATTTTACATAAAACTTTTTTAGTTTTTGGGCATTTCATAAATCTTCCCAATTCTAAAACCCTTCCAACTAACATGTAAAAAATTCTAAAATATATTAAATATTTAAATTCTATTTAACTAAATGTATGATATTATCTAACAAAACATATATCCAAAATTCTACAAATATATTTAAGAAAGATCCTAATTAGAATATATTCAAATTGTATTAAAAAAAATTTGATCCAATTTAAAATCTTATTTATTTTTTCAACATTATTATAGTTTTTGGTGTACAGATGTGACTAGTAATAACATTACTCTTAAGTTTTGACATGTCCAATTAGGACACATTGATAAATTTCCAAATTTGTATAGTTTTGGCCTTTATATTTTAGTTGGAAATTTCAGAAATATTTGAAGTATAACTAAAAAGTACGAATATATCTTTTTAGAATTTGACTTTGCATTATATTAAATCTAGTCATTCATATGCTTTTAATGATTTATCTTTTGACTCCTCCTTTAGTTCTTAACTAGTACGTATTCGAATAAACACAAATCCTCGCATATAAGGCTAGCATCACGTGAGAAGCGACAAATTATTTAGATTATGTGTTATTGTGAGTTTTCAAACATAGTCTTGTCTAATAAAGAAATTAAAGGGGGAAAAAAACAAATATATCTATTTGTTTGTAAACATTGTTAAGTGCTAGTTCGATCAAACATTTTGTTGCATTATCACTAAACCGCCAAATGGTCGCAGATCAATTCTATATTGAATATGTAATATAGAACTGTAGATCAATACCAAACTGTAGAGTTTTAGTATTTAGAATGATATATAAAGCATAATCCTTAACCCGTACCAAACCCTAGAGTTTTTAGTATTTATAATTTAGTAAACATATATATATATATATATATATATATGTTGGTATGAGAATTGATATCCATTGATTTTAATGCCATCAGATTCTTTAAAAGCAGTTGACCACTTGTGTTAATTAGGATCCATCATGTAATGATTAGAACAACCATTTAATAGACATATTTAACAACCAATTCTGCTACGTGGACCGCACTTTTGGCTCGCAGTCCACGTGGCAGACTCCTATTGGCAGGTAAATAGGTGGCGGTTTCCACGCAAATAGGGGAGGGACGAATGAGATTCGGCCACCTAGACCCGCAGTCACGTCCGCGGAGAGAAATCGGGGGCCAAAATCTTTTCCGTTAACAATTTATATCTTTAGAGATTTGAATGGTTGTACACTCTGATTCAGATGTTATATCCCTCTTTGTTGTAGTGATTCTTATGACAATTGCAGAAAATAACCAAACACAAACACACAATATGGGAACCACGGACCTTCGGAGATGAATAATAGAAAATCTTCACTTACAATACTATACGTTACTGATGACGTCTTCTTTTGATCAGGGTCGGCCTTGGCCCAGGCGACAATCCAGGGCCCCCGGATTGTTAGAGGCCCAAAAAATAGTTTAAAGTTAAATATGTTAATAATTTTGTATCTCCAAATAGAACTAGTATACACCATGGGCTCTTATAGATACAGTTATTATGGTGTAATGGTTAGTACTTTAGACTACTTATAAAAGGTTCTTATTTCAATCCTTGGTTGTAGCTATTTTTTTAATTATGTATGGGATCTTATTTTAAAAGTCCGTCCTAGACCCCCAGCTTACATGTGTACATGAGCATGCATATAATTGATCTCATGAAATATTGAGATGGGTATCTAAACTAAGATTAACCTAACGCTTTAATTTTGTACAAGTCAAAGAGAATATTAAAATCCTTGGGGACACGATATTGTACTAAGCCTAAGTTGAATTGTAATACATATAGAAAAAACAACCCTCAATTCTATGTAAGGAGCAGAATATTTCAAAACATACGATGCAACGGAAGAAGAAAAAAACAATACATTTGAACCTTTAATATAGAGTAATAAAATGTTGTGGCAGGAAAATCAATATAAGAAAACAATGAAATTCTGAAGGGTCTCAAAGGTTACAACCAAGTCATTGGTGCATACTTACATCCCATGCATAAAATTTAATTTATAAAAGATAATACGATCCAAAATATGCTAACACTTCAATCTTCTGCTGGTAGGGTCCAGGCTCGATTCGAGATGTCTGGAAGGAAGGACAGTCTGAGATCGAAGCATCGTCCGGGGTCGTAGGCGGAGTTCTGTCGAAAACAGATCTAAGTTCGGTCCAAATTCGATCCGTAAGCTGTCATACTCAAACAGAGCGTGCTAGCCTAAGCTGGTCGTGTTTGGACCAAGTTCGGTCTGAATTCTATCAGTATCGATGTGACGATGAACAACACTAGTGTGGGCCCCAAATCAGTATCCAATATTCGTGTTGTCTAATTTAGATGTCCATGATTAGTTTTGGATTGTTTTAGGATTTTTATAAAATCCTAAATAAAGTTCTCAACATATTTATATGCGTTGAGGGTGGTTGGCATGTGAAGCTCATACGGAAGATTTAGGATACATGTCCACAGAAAATCTAAGAAAAAGTAAATACTTTGTTCTTAATTGTCTTGTTCGTAAAGGAAGAATACTATGGGATTGGATTAGTGATTTCATTGTAATCTTTTTCTTTATTCTTGAGTTTGGTGAGGGAATTGGACCTTTGGACAAAGGGTTCACTATATTTGGATTCAATTTTGTATCTTTTGAAAGTTATAAAGATTGGGGTTTGTCTAGGTGACATAGTCACCAAATATATTATTGTGTTTAATCTGTCTTGGCGTTTTTGTTAGTCGTTAGTTTTCGTTATCTTCGGATGGATCGGCATCACTTCCGCGACTGTGTCTGCAGTGACCAACACCTGCCTCGTCTCTCGTACATGAAATGTGAGAGAGGAGGATTTGAAGATAAGTTAGATGCATCTGATGAAACTGCTTTAACTTTGTACATTTTTGTGGGGATATCCATGCAGCTGGAACATGTACCCCTATTGTTGTCTTGCTTCATTAAGGAGGTCGATTACTTAAGTTAGACTTTTGGTGCATTCATTGGTCTGTGAGAATCGATCCTCCAATACAATTCCACACACAAAAAGAGATGATATATGGACGGACCACCCTCACATTCATACTCGCAGTCGCTCACTAACTAACGCTTCTGTTCCAGCTCCCAAGACGGAGTGGGCGACGCGTGCGGTGCGCTGACACCTCTGCACGGGCACCAGCCCATGCCGACGTGATTCTTTCCGTGCATGCTCTCTCTCTCTCTCTCTCTCTCTCTCTCTCTCTCTCTCTCTCTCTCTCTCTCTAGCTGGAGATTATGTCAATATATAAGATTCCAACAAGAAGGGAAAATAGAGATCAGATTAAGTAGCACGAGCGAATTAAAGGAATGACACGGACACAGATGCTCCCTGTCGGCAATGTGGGATCCACTTGCATGCATTCTCCCGCGCTTTCCAAGGAGGAGGAGAGAGAGAGAGAGAGGGAGAGGTTGCATTGATTTACCAACTCCATCTCCCTCTCCTCCTCTGACCTCTGCAGCAGCTGTGACTGTGAGAACGCTCTGCGCGGTCGGTTGGCAATCTTAACTACACCAACTTAATTGGCGGGCTTCTTCTGCTACCATGCTTATAACCTGACTGGTCGATCGAGCTCACCATTAATCAACTTGTATGGGGGAAAAAAAATCCAACAACCGTACACCGTTTCTGCAAGTGGTGTAGAATTATAGATTGACTGTAAAAATATTTTGCTTCACAGGAACTAAGCAAACTACATAATAACAATATTAATTTGTCTTTGACCAGTCACTTATCGATCCTTTGTTTACTTGGTAATGGGACCGGATCAGTTGTTACTGATTTGGTGTTCCAATCATGTTCTCCCTCTATGACATGTGGCCCTACCGATAAAACCAACAAAAAAGTCCACATGTCTTGGAACACCGGATCAGAGATGGCTGTTCCGGTCTCTGTATTAATGAGTTCAGTACATCAGTTTCATGGTCAAGAGATACCCATAACTTTAATCGAGAAGAATGATGGCTGAAGTAGAGGAACACATCAAAGTATTTATGATCGGAAAAAAAAAACATCTTTCTTTTTTCTTTTTCTTTCTTTTTTTTCTTTTTTCAGGCAACAATTAGTGACAAGTTGCTTCATGGGTTCGAATAATATGAAGTTGATAAATATGTACATATGGACACAAATGAAATCAAAGTGTTGAAATGGAAGAGAGAGAGAGAGAGAGAGTGAATGGAAAGGTAATACGAAACGAGTGTATTTACTTTCGAGTTGATATCCCTTTCTTGATGGATTGCAGCATCTTAGGCTCAAAGTGTGTTATCAATCCAATGTCACTCGTTCCTAGTATTAAAATTTGTGGGATAGCAAATGAAATGTGTAAAAGACAGGATATGTAATTTAAACTAACGGAAGAGATACTAGAGTAGCCTAATTATATTAGAGTATTAACCCTTCAAATAGTTAACCCTTTGACTAATATTAGAGTAGCTAGCCTAGTTTGAACGGTGACCACTAGTAACTAATCTCTTGTAACAGTCTAATATTGGTACTACATATATAGGTATTTCATATTTATCCCAAAATTTTGGGGTAATGACTTTGTTGGTGGTGGTGTTATTGTCGTTGCTTATGCAGGATGGCCTGTGCTCATGACATTAGAGCATCTCCAACCCTACTGTGAGTTTAGAAAAAAATAGTTGCCACATAGGAATGACAAGCTTTCATTTCAAAAATCCTTCTTCAATGCAAATGTAGAATAAATTATGAAGTTGACATGGCAATGACATGGCAAGGACAATGTGAAGTTGGTTGTCTAGATCTAGACAATACACTTCACATTGGCTTTGTCTCCACATCATCAATTATGAATAGAAATATTTATAAAAAAATGAAGAAGTTGAGGAGTTGTCTTGGAAGTTGAAAAAAAATACTTTTTATTGTCTTATCAATATTTTTGTATTGAAGAATACTTTTTTTTGTCTCATTGTCTTGTGTGAATATCATCTTGCCACATAGAAAAGACATTGCCTTGTGCTTCATGCCACATAGGAATCACAACACAAAATAAGACAATAGGGTTGGAGATGCTCTTAGGCCTCGCGGAAAGGAAAGGAAATCAGTTCTTTGCTTTTTACATGGACATAGGAAAATTGCAATTCCTATCAATTTACTTTATGATGTTTGGAAGAGTATTGATATAGTAATATCTGCAAAAAAGATGAGAGGTTAAGTAAATCATTGGGACGGGTGGGAACCAATTCTCTCCTTATTTTTGTTGTTTTCTTTGGGAATCATTTTTATTTTCTGCTCCTTTCTTTTGGCATTCAAACACAAGAAATAAATATTTTTCTTTTCCAATATCCTGATTCTGCAAACCAAACACGACCTTGATATCGTAAATACGGAATTTGTTATTATTTGGATACATGATAGCCATCGCAGAGGGAAATTTTGGACTCCATCAAGCTTTGTATGAGATATAAGTTCCACATGCAATTGACTATATATGAACACGAGTTAACCAGTACCTAGGAAATGGGCTACGCGGATCAAGACAAATTTCATATCCCATATCTTGAGTTAGTATATATATTATGAATAATGCTATTAATCCCTCCAAATAATCCCTCCAGACTATCTTTTCTTATGTGATAGTCGACGTGACGGTTAATGTATGCTATTAAAAGTAGCATTAATATTATGCCACGTAAGAAAGAATAGTTTGGATGGACAGTTTGGAGGAATTAATAGCATTATTCATATATCATATCCGAAATTGCTCTCTCTCTCTCTCTCTCTCTCTCTTCCAACTTGCATGCACTACCACATGTTTCCTTAGCTCAGAAGTAGTCTTGAACAAATGAAAGAGCGGATGATCCCTGCATTAGATGTGAACATGGGCTACTTGAGCTGGTCCATGAAAGTGATAGATTTAGTAATAGCCCCAACTGCCTTGCCATCAACCTTATCATATTCTAATCACTCTCCCCTCTGATATTTTAACCCTTTGCGAAAGCAGCCAGGCCACTAATCCATCATCTCCCCCCATTAACAAATTAAAACGCGCGCAAGCCCCAATTAGTGGCCTAATCATCCCTGGACCACTTCGGGAAAGCAACAACCACGTACAGTCCATGTGACGAGCACCAGCTGCAACAACCGCCTCGGACCGGCACAGCACAATGCCGTAGGCCTTTCGCTTTCGTGGAAGTCCACTTCCCGGTCCTCGCGGCCAATAGATGAGTGGCACTAGCTAGCTCTTCTCATCGATCGGCTCCACTGAGAAGACCTGGCCATGCATGCTGTCCATGATTATAAAACTAGTATATATGTATACATAGTTACAGGCTTACTGCAGCGAGCATCGCGGAAACAAATTTAAATTTATAATTTTATGTGCCATCATCGAGAGAGCAGATCTGTTGTCCTATTTATTTCTGTTCAATTCTGTCCTCTTTTCTATTACATGTCGGCCACCATCCACATATATACTTCCATGGTTTACATGTAATAGGAAGCAGGACAGAATTAGACAAAAATAAATGGAATAGCAGATCTGTTCCCGATCATCGATCACTGACTAATTACGTTTCATGTGAGCGATCGATCGCGATCGGTTAATTTGTGTGTTTCATGCTAGCTGGGTCCTAATTAGCTGCCTATTGTCATCACTCCCGCGCCTAGCAACGGGAATAATGTGCCTGCGCGTTCTGTCAACGTCTGTACCGATCGGTCAGCATTCACACAGGTAGATAGAGATTGTTGAGAATCTCCTATGCAAAGACTTTAAGATGATTAATTTGCCCTTCATCATTGAGTCAATTAGATTATTAATTAGTTAGCCAACTTGTCTCCAGTTATACTTTATGTACAACTTGTCTGGATTTGAATTTGTTTAATTTGTCAAATATTGATGGAGAGCTCTTCATTTGGCAATTCTTAATACTTGAACACAATATATATTTTGCATCCTTGTAATTGCTGGATAATTGTCATCTAGTATGTGTAAGGATTTCTGACCCCCTTACGATTTGCCCAGAGGAGAGAGAGAGAGAAAAAAAACGTACAAGAACACGCAAATTTAATTGTTCACTTCTCAGGAGAAGCTACGTCCAATTAATGCAGGCAAAATTTATAGTATATTCTGAAGATAATTTATAAGTTGTGCCCTAATACTCCTGGTATAGGATGTATTAGGACGACTTAATTACAGGTGAAATATCCAACATACTCTTAATTACAGGTCGATTCGCAGAGGCTTAACGTACGATTCAGTCACTTAAGCGATCAAATTGGAAGGTCCAGCCAATTAGGCTCCACAACCTAACAGTATGTACCTCAGATTCACTGGCATCTGCTCTCTTTCTAGTTTAAAATCAACGGTAATCTTTTATGAACTAGGCATTGTTAGAAAGTTGATTATTTACGAAACCTGCGATGCTAGGTAGGATTCTTTTTAATTAACCTAATGTTATTTTGTGAAAATGATTATAGATTTCTCTGTTGTTTACGTACAAGCTGCATATATTATACATAAACTGGTTTAGAAAGTAGCCTATAAGATATAGCTAGATTAGGGTCATGGGAATGTTTATGTGTTTAATTTGCAGCCTACAAGTAGAAGGAAGATAACAAAATACTTTAATAATTTTAATATTGAGCAAACTAGGATCACTTATATATAAAAATGGAAGAAATTTTTTTCTGTATTTCTTTTCATGGTCTTGAATGAATTAAACATATGCATATTATACACTAGGCACTGAGCAGTGGATATTTAGAGAAAAAAAGAAGAAGAAGATGTACTAATGATTGGCATTGAGAATGTAATATTAATGAAGTCCTTAAATATTTTTCAGAGTGTAAATTAATATAGGACAAACATCTGCATGGTCGGTGGAGGAAAGAAAGATGAAGATATCTAACACTCTTAACTAACATGTTCACATACTTTATTTTGTTTAGTTCCTCTTGCATATCATATCTTATATAGACCTTTTTGCTCTATGTAACACTGGTAGTAAATGTTTTTTTTTTTTTTTTTTGAAATCACACTCACACACACAATTGGGGGGCTCGAACCTTGCCGGCCCCTCCAGGTGTCCGCTCTAATACCACTAGGCTAAAGAGCTCGGACACTGGTAGTAAATGTTGAGATATTGTATCAAATAGCAACATTTTTCACGGCAACCTGGCGTAGTATTAGTCCTTAACCAAACTATTGTATTATTCAAATTTTAGTTGACATTTCATCAATATCGGTAGTGATTGCAGGGCTGGAGGCCCAGTAGGTAGGAATGAGTGTATCCTTGTTGGGAGCCTTGTTAGCAATTCGGCAAACAGAAAAAATTCGGAACGACAAAAGTACGAGTATAAATCGGCTTAGTGCAAATAAAATACGTTCAAAAATTCGGTGAAATATTCAAAAAATAAAAATATTGAGGTGAGAAATTTCACATTCTTAAACATGGTATCAAATTTGGTTAATTAAAAATGTTCCTAGCATGTTTTTTGTGCCAAATTTTTCAATAATTTATACGGAACACGTTTAAAATTTCGCATGCTTAAAATTTATGTACTAATTTGGATCTGTCAAAAGTATGCAAGTATTATACGTTTACGAAAGATACGGAAAAATTCGCGTATAATACGAGTTTTATTCGGGTGATTGCTAACAAGGGTTGGGAGTAAAAATAAATAGGTATCACCAGTCGGTGTGTAAATAAAAGGCTATTTTGTCTCCATAAATGCAAGAAACATCCCAAATTACAGAAACTCGTTCCACTAGTAGTTGGTGATACAAAATAGTTAATTACTTGATTTAGGGAAGGGTGCTCACGTAACGGATCAAATCACCATCTCTAGAAGCTGATAACTCGTGTTTTGTTGCCTATCTGCCAATAGTTCTAACTGAGTCAGTGTGTATATCAAATGTAGTACGAGTACATTTTTATTCACCCACCAAAACTATGTATGATATTCACTCCTTAGTGAAAAAATGACACGTGACATTTTTATCCAACACAAACCACTTTGTAAGTGGTTTTGTTCACCCAAAAAATAATTTTGTACCACGTGTTATTTTCTAGTGGGGGTAAACATCCCACCTAGTTCTGGTGGATGAACAAAAATGGACTCATTGTAGTACTATATGGTTTGAAATACATCGGCGCCCCTTTGGATTATAATGTGTGATAAAATTCTAATTTGTTGCGTTATATTCATAATTATTATGACCAAACTCCTTGAACAAAGCCCTAGAAATCTAAGTTGAGTTCTCACATTTAGGACTTTGGAAAGCATAATATGTAGTTATACAACTCCGTCTCTCCTTATGATTTCTGCTTCTGATATATATATATATATATATATGGAAAATTTATGAAATGTCGAAAAATTATAAAAGTTTTATGTAAAACCCACCATAAAATAACATTTCATCGCGTGTCCAGAATTAGCGAAAAATATATAATGGGGACTCTGAATGACCTTTTTGTCCTTCTAATTTATTGAAAACACTTCCGAACCCTACTCTTCAAAAAAATATTTCGATACTTTCTCTTCTTTCATACGACGCTCAGTTTTAAATCTAGGTTTTCTCCTCCAAAATCTTTAAACCTTCCTTCAAAAACTCGTCGAAAAATTTCGGAAAGGCCGACAAACGGTAAAACTGTTAAAATGGAGGTCCAAACATCATTTTTTTTTGTAATTCTAAAATTTTGCAAGGCCGACAAACGGTAAGACGGTTTATCTCAGGCTCCTCGAAAATACGTTCATTTTGCGACAAACCGGATCTCGTTTCGACCTCCCAGTCAAAAGTTATAGCCCTCCAAAGTTTCAATGGCCATAAAATGCAGGAGAATGACCATTCTCCGTGGTAATATCACGGAGAATGATAATTCTTCGTGTTAATATCACGGAGAATGGTCATTCTCCTTGTTAAAATGCAGGAGAATGACCATTATCTGTGTTAAAATGACGGAGAATGACCATTCTCTGTTCTTAAAATCACGGAGAATGATCATTTTCCGTGTTAAAATCACGGAGAATCAATTATCCGTGTTAAAATGACAGAAAATGGCCATTCTCCGTCATTTTAACACGGAGAATGGTCATTCTCCGTGATTTTAAGAACGGAGAATGACAATTTTTCGTGGTTTTAACACGGAGAATCGGAGAATGACCATTCTCCGTGTTAAAACCACGGAGAATGGCCATTCTCTGTGCTAAAATGACGGAGAATGTCCATTCTCCGTGGTTTTAACACGGAGAATAGCCATTCTCCGTGGTTTTAATACGGAGAATTGTCATTCTCCGTCTTAGAAAACACGGAGAATGGCCATTACAGAGAATGACCATTTCCGGTGTTAAAATCACGGAGAATGGTCATTCTCCTTGTTAAAATCATAGAGAATTAATTCTCGTGTTAAAATCACGGAGAATGGTCGTTCTCCGTATTAAAATTACGGAGAATCAATTCTCCGTATTAAAATCACGGAGAATGATGGAGAACAGTTGACAGAAACCTAATTTTTTTTTTTTTTTTTGTAGAAAAAAGTTTGTCAGGAATAAAGAGTTTCGTTCTTCTTTCAAAACGATGCTAACTCTTATGGAAAAGAAGAAGAAGATCTTCTCTCCACAATTGACCTAATCGCCGAAAAACTTCAAATCTCTCCATGAAGTTGATGATGATGATGATGATGAGCGATGATCGAAGTTCGACTGAAGAAAAGCACAGTGAACTACGAACGATCTTTGCGATCTCTGCTGAAGATGAGAGCAATGGAATTCAGATCTCTCGTGAAGAAGACGAGAATCGCAATCCAAATCTGAGTTTATGCGAAGGGGTAGTTATGGTATTATCAAAATGGTAATTTTTAAATACAGAGCATCTAAAGAAAAACTTGGAATATTTAATGTGGAAATATATAATTCTGGACATTTCATAAAATCCATCATACGGGTGAGTTTTTCATAAAAATCAACCCCGAAATTGGGTTTCTCAACAATTTCTATATATAATCCAAGTCCCGACTATATAGAAATCCAATGTATGGTAGGAAGACACAGTTTGTAGTTAAATTAATTCATCTTTAATTACATAATGTAACCTATCGTTAAATGTTCGTGAAGGTGTAGTCCGTTGGGTACACCGGAGGGTCCCTTGGAAATAGGCACGGTTCGAATCTCCTCCTTAACGTTGTTCATTGGTCCAGAGAAAATGACACCTCAAAAAAGAAAAAAGGAAAAAAGGAAAAAGAAAAAACAACCTAGCCCGACCACTTTGATGCTGCTATAAATTTCAAACACATCCAAATTCCAGAATTCGTTTGTTTTGGCCTAGAAGTGAACTTCTTGTTACTCATTATTATTCTCTTGCACTAGTACTTGAGAACATTTAAAATGGTCAAACAGAAAAAATCATTCACTACTTTATATGGTCAATTGGAGTAATCATTGACAGATGAACACAGAGAGACGAGGGAGCTTACCATTATTTCAGGTGTTTTTTTTTTCTCTTGTAGCTATATATCGATCAGAATCAGTCAGAGGTCAAACTTTATTCAAAAGGAAGAAGCGTAAGGAGAGACAAAGTTGTATTATGCTTTCCAAAGTCGTAAATGTACTTAAAACTCAACGTAAATTTCTAGGACTTTCGTTATATATGAACCTCGACGAGTCGCCTTCAACCAACCAGTACCAAGTGTTTGATTCCTTATATAGTGGGTATTTGTTCGGATCATAGAAGCTCTACCCAGGCTTAAGAATCTTGCATGGAGTTTCATCAAATAGAAGGAAAAAAATGCCGAGTTTTCAGCATTTAGGGACTGTAATTTGATCTGACAAATTCTTCCCTAAATGAAGCGATTAACCTCTGTGTATCTCCAATTATAGCCAAACGAGTTACTTTCTATAATTTGGGATGCTTTTTTCATTTACAGACAAAGAAACGAGCCTTAATTTTATATATATACACTCTTGTTCGGATTCAGTAGAAGGGAGCATGATCATGTACTTAGCTAGCAGTTTTTTCATAACCCATATTACAGCATGTGAGTGATACGGAGAGCAGTATAGAGCATGGTATGTACTGAGAGCAATATAAAGCATGGTAGGTACTGAGAACAGTATAAAACATGTGAAGATATGACTTGCAGTTCAAGAAACGGTATTTTAACATGATTCATTCACAGTCCATTATCATATACAGTAAATAAAGTTTGTAGGGATGCTTGCCTCGAACAAAGCAAGAAAATGAATATGAAGCTACAGATTTTCGGTGTCCTGTCAAAATGATACAATCTCAGTTCTAAGCTATGTTCAAGTCTACATTAATGGTGCGACACGGCTCCTAACTAGATACTAGCTAAGTGATGCTATCGAAGTCCAATGTGTGGTGTTACAACATCTAGTCCAACACTTAGTGTCTCTAAACTAAGGTAGGGTAAGGTCCCAATACTAAAATATCCAAAAAACCCATAAAACACTCCAAGCAATATTAATTAATTAATAATTCAATTTTATATTGTGTTCCAAGAATTATTAAAATAGTTATATAACTCTAATTTTTATGAAATAATATACCAAATTGATCCTTGTTATCTGAGGTAATTTATTATAAATTTTCTGGAATTTATAATCTAGTGTAAGTATTTATTAAAAATCAGTTTACAAGTGTACTTTGAAAATGAGTTATGTTTTCCTATTTGCAGACAGTGGCAAAACAGTAAATTAAATTCTAAAAAAATTATATTAAATTAGCTTGATTAATATAGTATTTGAATATAATTTTTTGGAATTTATTAAGCATTAAAAAGTTATCAGAAAATTCAAATACATTAAAATACAGATTCTGGAATTAAATAATTAATTATTTAATATATTTGTCCACGTATACAAAATTGAACCGAAGTCCAGATACGGGACCCGATGTCATGAACCAAGTCCAATATGGCTTGACTAGACCTCGAATATGTGTTGGCTCATCCAAGTCCACACAACTCATGCTAGGTCTGGACTTAGAGTGGTCGTATTGCACAAAATACGCAAAATCATAAGTAAATACGGAATTGAATGCATGTAAGTAAATGAATTAAATTGCAAAAATTGAGAGTATACATATTACAGTATAGGCACTGTATTTATGTACATATTACAGTATATGCAATATATATATATATATATATATATATATATATATATATATATATATATATATATATATATATATATATATATATATATATATATGCACTGTAGTTATAAATTAAATGACAGAATTTAAATGACAGAATATTAAACGACATAAGTGAAATGACAAGATTCAAAATGCATATATAATATTATATGATGTACTCATCTAAAAAACAAAAAAAAATACAAGAATATAATATTAATATCTTATATATATATATATATATATATATATTTTTTATCTTATAATATTAATATAATATATATATAATATCTTATATATATATATATATATATAAACAATAATTACATAAATTACAGAAAACAATATTTATAAAACAGTAAGTATTTTACTGTATAAAATTATTATACATTATATACATATAATATACATTTATACATACATATATACACAATTATATACATATATATATATAATATATATATCAAAAACCAGCAAACAGAGTCTGGGGGTCTCGAACCTCAGACCTCAGCACACATGGACACAGAACTAAGCCAACTACAGTAGACCCAACTTGGGCGCTGGTAAAGGGGGCGGGTTTGGGCTCACTGCGGGTCATCTTCTTCGTGTCCTATGTGTTTGGACACGTAAAAACGTGTTTGGTTCGTTTCGGGGTGTTTTCAGACACGAATTTTCGTGTCGAAGGGTATTGTTGTGATCTCCTTGTCGTTCTCGACACATTGGTGTCATCAACGTGTCACGACGACACAATTTTGTGCCGTGTCTGAAGCACTAGAACTAGGGTTTGGGACAACTCGGTCTATGTCACGACCCGCTTCTGAATAATCGGACACGAGTCGGACACGTCCAGCCTTCGTCGATGGACACGACGAAGTAAGTTGTACAATACTAAGGAAAACTCCAAGTCACAATGTAATGTAAACATCCAACAGCTTCTATATATATAACGTTCCCAGAAAGATCACCAATATCCATCAATCAAATTATACAAAGTTATCCGTAGACAAATCCGGTAAAATAAAATATACAATGATAAAATCATAAAAATACAAAGTACAATATCCAGAAAAACAAAATAAAATAAATCCTGCGATAACCAATGATACCATCATGCTCCATGTGGCCTCACGCTCACCTGCAACGTATCCTGTCAGGAAAAGAGCAAAGTACAACCCCGACAAGAATAATATACAATGTAATCTGTAGTACAGAATACAAGGTAAAACAAGAATACCAGAACTGAAAATGAAATTACGGTACCAGGAATGAAATATAAAACTGTAGGCAATGGACGCGACAATCAATATGCAAGACGATGAACACGGCTATCAATGAACACGACAATCAATGCAAGTGTGATATTTTGAAATATTAAACTAATGTGTGACCGGCTAAGGACCACAATCAATCAATGAGTCAATCAATTCTATAAGATCCGGCTTCATCGTATGTGAAGTGTACGATTAGGCTATCCACAATATCTATGTTGGGTGTGGTCACACAAAAGCTAATATTTCTCCCAATTTCCGCAATAAACAATGACTCACAAGCAATGAACAAGGTATAAGACAATCGTGTGTATCTCGTGTCCGATATGAGAACATGGCACATGAATGTAAGACAGAAAGACAAAGTAAAAGTAGAGTCGGTGTACTTGCCTCGCCTTGGAAGCACGGGAGTAGTACTACATGGATATATATGATCACCTGATAGTTGGTACAAGTTATTAGGGTTTAAACAACTAATATTGCTAACAAGTTATCCATAAACTAGCTAAAGAAAATATACTAGCTAATTTCTTTTTAGAAATTATATATAGATATATAGCTTGATAAAATTAATATTTAGAAAATATATATATAACTTTATCCGAATAAATATTAGTGAAAATACTTTGAACTATATTTATCAAAATTCTCATTTTTAGAAAATACCTACTAGCTAACTTTACAAAATTTTGGTAATATGATTTTATCTAATACTTGCAGATAATACTTTGTAACAAAATATATATGGAGTTGTTAACTAACTAGAAGCTAGCAAGTAATATGCATATTAGAATAAAATATAAATATTATGGGATTAGTTATTAGTTTTAGAAAATACTTAAATGGTATACTAAGCATACAAATACTAAATGCCACCATGGAACATATTTTAATAAATGTGGTAGCTAAAGAATACATCAGTTCCATATGCACTGCTATTAGTTGATTTATTTTTACATATGGGCTAACCCAACCTACCATCACAACCACAAACTCGAAGAGCTAACACAGAAATTCGACCATGGAGATACAACCAAAAACACCAAAATCCAACTAACCTTCTTATTGATACTGATCTCTCTGGCAATCCAAACTAAATTTAACCAAAATAGTCATACAGCAACCTGGTAGAATATTTCAAGGAAAAATCTAAGAGGCATTCATCAAAGATCCCGTCAACATGCAACAAACTCTCATCCAAGGTCCAACTGACCACCTGTAGCTTTCCTAATGTAGAATCTAAGCTTAAAACATTGATTCCAACTATTGTGTCAACTCCAAGCATTAACAATTTTCACCGATTCAAATTACTGAGCCAAATGGCTTATCTCCAATTCAAGAAAACAGAACAATGCATCAACTCCGATATAATTCGAGAACAAGCTGTTTTGCCCAAACCAGCACATACTAATCTAAAGTTACGAATACAAAATCAAAAGGGACTTAGCACAGCTAGAGCTTCAATGGTTCAAGCCATAATTAATTCCCCAAAGCCATCACAGCAACTGCATCTCCTTCCTACGCTGCAGCGTGCACCAAAGCTGACACTGACTCTGCACTTCCTAAACACAACAGCAACCTCATGAGATGTACCTAGCTCAGTAGGACACAAACCCAAGATTGGACACGAACAACCACAAGTCTAGACAGGACACACGCAGCAACTGGACACGCCTAAACTTGGTCACGAACCATCCTACATATTCAAATACTAAACAGATCACGATTCAAAGTAAAGTGCAACAAACCATATTTAGGAAGGTTGAATTTTACCTGGAGATGATCCCACGAATCTGACATGGTTTTGCGTGTCATGTAATCGTTCTGAACCCACTGGAGCATTCCGTCAAACAGGTTTAATGCAAAAAACAGAGTAATCAGTTTAGAGAGATCAATGATGCTTCCAACAGGATTGATGATAATATCTCAGAGAATCAAGGAAACACTCACCAAGAAATTTTCTACCGCAACCTGATCTAAATTCAAAGCGATCGGTTCGATCTATTGTCCTATGTTCCAAATCATCCGAAAAAATCCACGAATCAAGAACAAATGAATGTGCCAAACTAAATCTAAAGGAAATTTCTAATCCGAGACTCACCAAATTGATGATCGGCTACTCGAAAGGGTCCACTGTTACTCCGCACAAAAGAACTAGATCAATCGATCCCTTCAAACCAGACCTGGAAATGAGCATCTCACTATCAGAAAGAGGAATGAACGGAACAGTTCTTCGTCAAGGACGAGGAAATTCGAAATTACTCACCTCGATCGATGTAGTTAAAGACGATCGTCCCGTTGGTGAAGAAGATCCGCTTGCAATCGCCGGAAGTCGATGAGGACGAGATTCCCACGTCGACGAGTAATGACGTGTGGCTGGAACAAAGATCCGCACGTCGGAAGTGAGCTACGTCAAGTCGTCGCCGCACTCGAAGTCGAGGTGAGGGCACCTCTGTTGGTTCAGTCGCCGGTGTGGAGCTCTCTCACCGCCGCCATGGAAAGTTTCCAAGAAATTAGGGTTAGGTGAAATGGAAAATGAGAGGGAAGAAGAAGAATGATGGAGCTCTGTTCTTGATCCACAGAGCAGGGAAAAGAAATGGAAGGAAAGAGAGTGAAGGCTGAGTCCTTTAATAGAACTTGGCCGTTGAGAGCAAGTTGCTTAGCGGGAAAATGAAATTTCTTTGAAAGAATTTGTCACAGTTGCACATGGGTGGTTAGGCTCAACAAAGGAAACTCCTTAGAGAATATTCCAGACAGGTCATGTGATCTCCTAGTTAGTTAGAATGGACCAGAAATAAAGCCCATAGAAAAATAGTTTGAAGAATAAAATGAAGAAACTCCAGAATTTATTATTAAGAAAAATATAATCTTTATCACCCATAATAAAGTATACATGACTAAATTATTTAAACTCATTAATTAAAACTTATACTGCCAACTAAATAATCTGTATAGCTCATTAACAATAAATCTCTTAACATAATAATAATTATTAAATATTTATAAAATAGTTAATAACCAACATGACAGAAATAAAAGGGTAGGTTTGTCAATAGCCAATTTCCTCACTAGCATGGTGGGCCCAAGCCTATTAATAAGAGTATCAATAAAATAACTGCAATCCAAAGTAGTAATATCTACTACTAAAATAATTGTATTAACAGGATAAAATAAATCAAAGTAAAATTTGGTTTTTCATAAGAGAATAATATTAACCTAAAATAATTTAGGAAAATCTCAAAAATTCACCAACTTGATTCAGGGAGTTACAGTCTACATGTGTCGGGGTGAGTCGAAACTAGGGCAAACAACTCGTCTCGAGGAGACGAACACATTGATGGTTTAAAATCGATGAATCGACAGAGAATTGGGAAGAACAAGTTATACCTAGGTTTTCGGTTGGTCGGGACGGTGCTGCGGACGACAGCGCTGCACTCAGCTCGTCGAGCTTGACTCGACGGTGGTCTTGGCGGTCGGCGGCGGGGTCAGGGCGCGAAGAACCAAGGTCGCCGAAAAAATTCGTCGGCGGCGGGCTTGGTCGGCGGTGAACAGTAACCAACACAGTAACAGTGGGATTTTGAGAATTTTGAAATTATTTAATTTGAGGATTTGAGTACCAAGAATTAAATGATTAGAAATTAGGGTTTCTCTTTTGGGAAAGTGGGTTATTTATAGGGAAGTTTTATTAAGACAACTATACCTAAGCAATATACTAAATCAGCCCTAGGATGAAGAAATTACAAGTTTGTCATTGAAAGTGGAAAATGCAGCATTTATGGTAGCAGTTTCTAAAATAGAAAAAAATTCAAATGACGTCCAAACGACTCCAAACAAATCGCAAAAAAAATTCTAAAATTAATAGAAAAATATTTAGAACCTAATGGAATCAATTTGGGGCAAGTTTGGAATTGTTTTTCATTTCTTAAATGTTTGGAAAAATAGGGGTTACAATTACTGAATACTAATAGCAACCATCAACAATGTTAGTACATTACTGAATACTAACAGCAACTATCAACAACCATCAACAACTATTTACCACCAATACACCATCAATAGCACTACCAAAATATGTGGCTTTAGCGACGGCCAGATCCGTCGCCCATCCGTCGCTAATATGTATTAGCGACGGATCACTGACGGATATTGGTCAAAAAAATCCGTCGACAATCAGTTCGTCGCTAATATAGATCTGTTGCTAAGTAGTCGTCAAGCGACGGAATAGCAACGGCTTTCCGTCGTCATTATTCGTTGCATTAGCGACGACTTACCGACGGTGTGTCGTCGAATTCAAGTAGTAAGTATTGAATTATATAGATGCGTAGCGACGGATAGTCCGTCGGTAAACCGTTGTAACAGTGTATCAGAGGGTATCGTTCCGTCACTATTCCATCGACCGCTGTCGCTAAATAAGGACGGATTAGCGACGGATTCCTGACGGATCATCCGTCGACCTTGTTCTGGAAATGTCAAGCTATCCGTCGCTAACATTCTGTACATCTTCATACCACCAGAACCTTGTCGACGGATATTCCGTCGGAGGGTCGTCGCCATGCAAAATATTCCGTCGGGTGGCCGTCGACGATCCGTCGCTAACTGGAAATATTTTCAATTCTCCAATTAGCGACGGATATTTCGTCGACATGTAGTCAGAAACTGATGTTATCCGTCGCTAACCCGTCACTAGTCTGCCGCTAACTGAGATATTTTTAAAAAAATTACAGAGCTTTTCCTGTTCACACAACATCCGAACATCGGACCACTATATAATCACAATATACAATCACTGAGACCAATATATAATCTATTATAAATCACATATGAATTTAATGCACACCAATTATCCAAGAATCACATAGACCAATATATAATCACAAATATGCATGACCCAAACCAATATAAAATAGACACCAATTATCCTGAAATCATAAACTTAATATCCGTCGTTATAATCCAAAATTCCCACAAATATTCCAAAATTCTCACAAATATTCCAAATATTCTTATATAATACTTCAAGGAGCAGGAGGAGTTCGATTGTCCGGTGGTGGTAATCCCTCCTGCGACCGACGATAATACTGCTCCACTAGGTACGACGGCAATCCGTCGAAGACACTACCCGGAAGTAGGCGTAGCTGCTCTGGCGACATGAGATCAAGGAGTGCCGTCACAGTCGGAGGCAGTACTAGAGGGGCAGCAGGGTTGAAAGAAAGATGACCGACGGAAAAAGGACCGGCACCAGCAGCCGACGGACCGGCACCAGTAGCAGACGGACCGGCACCAGCAGCAGCAGACGGACCGGAGGCGGAAAGTACGTGGCTATTTGGTCCCGCAAGGACGATACCGTCTCGTACAGCTGCGCAAGCTGCGACCTCACATCATCGTCTGTCGGGGCCGCGTGAGGAGGCGGTGTCGGTAGAAATCTCTGAGTCGCTATGTGCAACTCCCCTAGGGAGCCGACGTCGTACAGGCGCCCTTTCTTAAAGCCGCCGACGGTATCTACGAACAAGTCATTGCGAGCGGCAATAGAAGAGGGCGTCCGGACGAGCGTCGTTTCACCGACATCCTCGGCAGCAGTTGACTGAGTCCGACTAAGGGCCTCACGATACGCAGCCTATCAAATGAATGTGTTTATACTATAAGATTTACCTAAGTTGTAATCTAAATCCTATGTTTCACTAAGTTAATCCTAAGTTTATCTAAGTTATAGTCCGAATACTTTTAATTATAACGTAAATATCATAAACATAAGTACTTACATCGGTCTCCTTGGCCCTATCGTCGACGAAGGTCCCGTCCTTCCGTCTCTTGTGCGTATGATGGAACACATCGTGCATGGTGACCGATTCTGGTGCCCTTCCCTCCTTCACCGCCCGTTGGGTCTGCATACGAATTTTTCGTAGAATCTAATTAACTCCGTATATAAATAATACCGAATTCGATAGTAAAATGAAATTACGGTATCTCACCAGATCTGCAAGCGCCGCTGCGTGGGACCTTGATCCTCCCCTATGAAGCCCTGCGGCCCATCGGTTCGCCTTCGCCTTCTCCGATTTCTCTTTGTAGACAGGAGTATCCATCATATCTAAAAGCTCCACATAATAGTCCTGCCGGATCCAATTCGGCCTCGTCTGCCCTATTTTCAGGTCATGAATCATATCCCGTATCTTCTTCGAGACAGCGCTTCTGTAGGTCCTGCGGATCGCGTCCTCGCGATGGGGGGCCACCAGAATGTCGTCTAACATACAAATTCAATTATCACATAATTTAAAAAATTGTTGATTAAAGAGTAACTAATAATTAACCAAAAGATATAGATATATACCCTCAACTCGTCGAGCCAAACGTACTTCAAGTTTAGGGGCACCGACGAAAAGTTGAGATAGGGACCATGGAAGTTAGCCCTGATAATTTTTCCAAGAGCCCTGGCAACATTAAACGAAAAAACTACAAAGAAGCAACGACTGGATTATTAACTTGAAAAAATAAAAGAAATTTAATAAATTATCTTAAATTTACTTACGAGGTCCCCGCGGGCCATAGCTCTCGTTGGAACTCGCCTCTCGGCCTCTTTGGTGCCGTCGAAGGATCCGCGGGTCCACGCATGTACTCCCCAGTAACCGGATGGAATCGAGTATGGGGGTACTCCGGGGCCCACTGTGCAGTAACTGGTTGATCCGCTGGTGGGTCCGATAGTGGAACGGATCCGCTAGCAGATCCGGGCTCGTGCCTCGATGAAGTTGTCGATCGACGGCGGGATGCGTCTGTGCCCGGGGTACTCTCCGGGTCGGGTTCGCTGGATGGGGCCACATCCCGAGAAGATTGAATGCGACTACGACCACCAGCACCACCACGACCACGACCACCACCACCACCACCACGACCACCACCAGCAGCACGACCACGGCCAGCCATCATGACCTGTAAATAGAACACATAAACATAATTAACAATATAGAAGTTTAAATGAATATAAAATTCTAAACTAAAATATACATACCACCAGCAGGGAGACGAGTGCCGTCGCGATAAAAAAGACTAGGAGTGGCATCTGTAAAAAGAAAATCATACAATAAGTAAATGATCGAACGAAAAAAAATATGAATTCACGTAATTGCTTTTATGAGGTCAAACTTAATTCACGTAATTGGAAGTATTTTTAATATACAACAATATTTAACCTAATCATCGTCATCGTCTTCGTTCTCATCCTCGGCCTCGTCTTCATCATCATCCTCATCCTCATCCTTATCCTCATCGTCAATTTCATCTGTATCCCCATCCCCATCAAATTCGTCTTCTTCTTCTTCTTCTTCTTCTTCTTCTTCTTCTTCTTCTTCTTTTTCTTCTTCTTCTTCTTCTTCTTCTGCCTCAATATTTGGGATAAAATGCCTCTTTCTCCCCTGGTTGATAGCTAAGTCTTCTGTATCAACCTCTTCCTTCCCTCTATTTTTCTCAACAATATCTTCAACATCCATTGTATCCAACTGTTGTCTCAAGTATTGGAACTTTTCGATCTGGTCCTCTTGGTATGATGGGTCTCCAACGTTGAATGTATTTCTAGATTTAATCTTACATACTTCCCACCAGTCAAATCGATCTACGACGTCTTGGGTAGCTTGTATAGTAGACTTGAACAGCCTGACTTGCTATCGTAAATGTATCGGACCCTCTATACCTCATGCGATAATTTATATCGACAAATCCAAATTGTTTATCGATTCTCCAACCGATATTTGGTGTCGTATCGAACCACTCATATTTGAACATCATAATATGCATATCATATGGGCCAGTATATTGTAAATCTACAATATCCCGAAGCACTCCATAATAGTCAAAGTCCGGCTCGTTGTCATAGATGGTGCCTCTTATGCAAACATCGGAATCCTTGGTACTGATGCCGTCATTGATAAATTTGACATTTATAGTATTCTGAGTTGCCTTAAACCTGAAGCCATTAACGACTTATCCTGTCCAAGTCTTTGTTTGCTTCTTCGGTCCCAATGCCAGATAACGAACACTCTCATTAGTGAGTGTTGTTTCAGTCAATAAAACCTGTAAACAAATATCTATAATTTAAATATTTTAGATTATATATTTATAATCTCAGTTATAATCTCAGTTACTTACGTATTTGCAAAACCATGACGTAAATGTACAATCAACCTCTCTTTGAAGTCACTCATCGGTAATATCGGGTGTCCTCATTTTGACTTCATCTCTAAATACACTGTTAGAGAGAATAAGAATATATAAGTGTAGTCACTTACTTCATCAAATTAGAGATTATAACGAGTGCAAGTGTACTGACTTACTTCTCCAAATCTCTCACTTCTTGTATATTACAGTTTAATAAGACATATCGGTGAGCGGCATCATACTCGTCGTCAGTCAACCACCATTTTTTACTAGCCCCAACAGGCTTGCCCCTTACATTGAATATACCTCCATCCTCAACGTCCTCGTCATTTCTTTGAGGTCTATTTCGATTTGTCTTAACATGAGTATCAAAATAAATGGAGCAGAATTTTGACACCTCTTTGATAAGATATGCTTCGCATATCGAAGCCTCTATATGAGCCTTGTTGCCAACTTTCTTCTTTAGATGGTGTAGGTATCTAGAGAGACAAATTATCTTGAGAATTAAGAATAAATTTTAAAACCCACTTAAATTCAACTTAAATTATATCAATTTTATGTACCTTTCAAATGGGTACATCCATAGATAATGAACAGATGCACCGACACATACTTCGTATGCTAGATGAATCGGTAGATGCTCCATGCTGTTGAAGAAGCCAGGAGGAAATATTTTCTCAAAATTGCAAATTGTTAAGATAATCTTCTCCTCAAGTTCAACCATGTGTTGCACAGTCAACTTAGTTGAACAAATATCCCTGAAGAATATAGATAGTTCGGCCAACGGAACCCATACAGCAGAAGGCAACAACTCTTTCAAAGCAATGGACAGTAATCTTTCCATAAACACGTGGCAGTCGTGACTATTCATTCCCGTTAGCTTGCGTTCATTGAGATCAACGTATCTAGACAAATTCGACACATAGCCATCGAGAAATCTTAAAGTAGATACCCACTTGCAAATTATTAATTTATTTTCCTTGCTCAATGTGTATTGTGCTATCGGCTTAGTTAATTGTCCACCAGCTCCCCTTTGTATCAAGTTCAGATAAGGACGCTTGCATATCTCGGTAATGTCTTGTCTTGCTTTTGGATTGTCCTTCGTCTATCCTTTAATATCCATGACGGTATTGAAGACATTATCGAACACATTCTTTTCGATATGCATAACATCAAGATTATGCCTTATAAGATTATCTTTCCAATAAGGCAAGTCCCAGAAGATACTCCGTTTGGTCCAGTTATGGCTTTGTCCGAACCCATCGACACGATTGTTCGATGGATCTTCCATTACAGTGGAAAAGTCCTTTACATCTTCCCAAATATCGTATCCCGACAATCTGGCAGGCGGATGAGAAAATTCTTGTTTTCCAGCTCTGAACGTGTCCTTGTTCTTTCTCCAAGGATGACTCGCGGGCAGAAATTGACGATGACAATCAAAGAAAGAAGTTTTTCCTCCATGCTTAAGGCGGAACGCCTTACTATTTTGCATGCATATCGGACAAGACATGGTGCCGTGAGTACTCCATCCCGACAGCATACCGTATGCGGAAAAATTATTGATTGTCCACATCAGTGCAGCTATCATCTGAAAGTTCTGTTTCCTGGAAATATCATAGGTCGCGACGTCGATCTCCCACAGCTGTTTCAGCTCATCCACCAACGGCTGTAAATATATATCGATATTCTTCGTCAGATTTTTGGGACCCGGTATGATAGCTGTCAAGAACATATAAGGAGTCTTCATACGCATCCATGGTGGCAGATTGTAAGGGATCAGAATGACCGACCAGCCGGAGTATTGAGATCCCGACTGCCCAAAAGGGGCGAAGCCATCAGAACATAGTGCCAGACGCACATTTCTAGGCTCTGCAGCAAAATCTGGATGACGCAAATCGAAATATTTCCACGCCTCTCCATCCGAAGGATGTGACAATTCTCCATCGTCCTTTGTGCGTTCTTCGTTGTGCCACGTCATGTGTTCTGCTGTATTCTGAGACATATACATCCTCTACAAGCGCTTCGTGATCGACAAGTAATGCATATACTTGTAAGGACGTCGTTTTCTAGTTGACTTTCCTTTTCCCCTGACTGGCTTGTAACGATCCGCATTACAGAAGCTGTAACTTTCTATATCCTCGTTCTCCTTGTAGTACAACATGCATCCGTTGTGACAACAATCTATCTTCTCGTACCCCAGTCCCAGTTGTCGGACCATCATCTTCGACTTGTAGAAGTTTTTTGGAAGCTCTTTTGATTCCTTCGATAACACCTCCTTGATTAGTTGTATAATCCGATCATAGCAAGTTTGTGGCAAGTTAAAATCGGACTTTATGTTCAACAACCGCATCGTCACTGACAGTACGGAATGAGGCTCACAACCAGGATATAAAGAAGTTTCTGCATCCTGAAACATATCATAGAACTCCTTTGCCTCGGGATTAGGATCCTCCGGATCAAAATTAGGCCCTGCCGCGTCGTACACCATATCTCGTGCAAGGTTCTGCAGGTCTCCATAATCAACAGAGCATTCGTCGTCTTCGAGACAAAATCTGTTGCAGCATTATCATCAAAAACATAGTAGCAGCATTCGCAACCTGTCTTTTCGCATATAGTTCACCTTGCGATGACCACATGCCGTAATCACGTACGAAACCCTTACGGGTCAAATGATCTCTTACACTCACCACTTCTTCGTAACGTCTATTGCGACAATTATGACATCGACACTTGATTTTGTTACCGTCCATATACTGAGCTTTGCTCATGGCATACTTAAGAAACACTTCCACGCCTGCCTAAAAATCGTCACTCACACCTATTCTGCTCTCGTGTTGTCGTTTGTACATCCATGTACGATCAACGAAATAACGATCCATCACAGATTGGATGTAAAAATCTTTATCGTAAGACAAACTAAACAGAATTAGTATATAATCATGTAACTGGTGGATCCGCTGGTATATAGGCCGATAGTTCGATACCGATACCGATACCGATACCGATAGTGCGATACCGATACCGATACCGATAGTCCGATACCGATAGTGTGATACCGATACCGATAGTGCGATACCAATAGTCCGATAGTCCGCTAGCGATACCGATAGTTCGATACCAATACCGATAGTCCGATAGTTCGATACGAATACCGATACCGATAGTCCGATCACTACAACAAATAGGGCCTACAATAGCAGTTTTTCTATAGCGTTCAAGTGTCTCCGCTATAGATTGTTATCAACAATAGCGTTCTTTCTGCAGTGCTATAAAAGTATATATCTATAGCATTTCCTGAATGTTGTAGAATCTATTACTATGTTTGTATGTCAAAGCAGATCTCATGTTCCAAAAGAAAATTCTAGCGCCCGGACCCGCTCAATTTTTTGGGTTCCGCTCGAATTTTTTTAATCCATTCACTACAAAAAAGTATACTTTTGGGATGACACTATTAGGAACGCTAGTCTGAAACATCCTAAAAATTTAGTTTTTGTGATGAATATATTTTTGGTAACAAAAAAATAGTCTTATTTAGGACAAAGTAAAAAAGTAGATCTCTTATTTGGTACTATTAAAATTTTCTGTCATAAATAAATTCTAAGACCATTCCAAATAATCTTAACGAAAATGTCAAATTACTACAAAGCAAAATAACAAAAAAAAACAATTCTTACAAAATTTTATTTTCCCTCTAATATATCCCTTCTCTATTTCACTGGTTCTCCTTCTTCCCTCCCAAATCATCTCTTCACATTCTATCTGACCTATTCTCTCTCCTCAAATTTTAACCTAGCCTCCTACCCCCTAAACCTTAACCCTAGAAATCCCATCTCGTTCCCCACCCTCTGAAACCGTAGATCAACTCCCACCCTACTCGTACCGCAAACCCTAGACAAGCACTACACCAAAAGAGGAAGTTTCTAACACAATTTTTTTTCAATTACTAACGGTTTTATGCTGTTACTAATTACTAACGGTAAAAAATCGTTAGTAAAACAAAAAATCGTTAGTATAAATGGGAAAAAAATTTAATATAAATAATATGTACTATTTATGTTATAACAGTTTAAAACCGTTAGTAAATTAAAAAAATATGTTGAATTAAAAATAAAAAAATCAGTGCCTTTCCAGTGAAAGTGTTATGGGGGGAAACACTTTTCCATTCCCCCCATTTTTTTTCCCTGCGCGGTCTTCTCAGGACCCCTATCTCTCGTTGGTGATAGTGAAATCATTTTTTCCTATTTCTTGGCAGGATCTCTTTTTCTCTTCCTCCTCCTACTATTGCTTACACATGACCCCTCTCTGTCGCTGCACAAGAGCAACGAGATACTGGAAGAAGAAGAGGAGGAGCCTATTTCAACCAAAGTATTTGTCATGACCCGCATCCACTCTGAGGGTACAAGAGCGTAACAACGCCCAGCCTACGCCACAGTGTCGGCGGTAGAACGTTGTCCTAGGTCACAACATCTAACAATAATATACTAAGCAGTTTATACTTCCCGAATGGGGGTGACATAGCAGTAAATGAACTCAATCACAACTAAGGAAGAAGAAAGCACGATATGATATAGAACTCAAAGAAAATACAGATGATCAGAAAGTCTAAGATAACATCTCAGCAATATCCAGAAATACATGGTCTCAGCTACTGAAAATGAAAGAATATGCACAACCCCAAATTTCAAAGACAGAAATAAAGTCTAACTACTAGTCTCAAGACAACATAAGTAAGATAAAGCCTAACTAAGCTAGTCTAGGCAGTAAGGTAAAGTCGTCAGCTAGAGCTATCCTGCAAAAGGTATCCGAACAGGCCTCCTTCTCGTCCTCTGTAATATTTTCAACAGGTCCAGTCAGGACAGGAGCGAGCACAATACATCTCAACAGTTCATAGCGGGTTAGAAAATATAATCATGCAGTAAAGTAAGATATAGATACTGAAAAAATGCAGTATGTAAACAGAGAGAGAATTGTAATAGAAATATCTACTATAAGTAAAGAGCTACCAGTAACTAGTGATTTAGAGTACAAAGTCGACATGTAAACGGCTTGATTTGTACATGGCTATTCTACTTTGGAATTATTCACATGGCTATTTATACTCCCCCGTACCCCCAATTAATACACAAGGATCCAACCAGGTTATGTTATGATTCTATGTAACAGCCCCCGAATGGTGGTAAGCCCCCGAAGGGTGGTGAGCCCCCGAAGGGTGATAAGCCCCCAAAGGGCGATAAACCCCCGAAGGGTGGTACATAGTAGTCCCATAAATAGGGATTCTGGGAAACCCAATAAATGGGATAAGGATTCAAAGAAGACTCTGTGATCATATGAGTATATGTCACAAGTGATCAAAGAACCGAAGAAGCATAGTGATACGCCATGTAAGTGAAACGCACAGAACATAGAGTACCCCGATGCTCCCTGAAGGGATAACATCTCAGGAAGGGATCCATATTGTACTAATCCGTGTGACCAACGTGACAGTATCAAGTAAAGTAATTTAATGCAGGAAAATAATTCTAAGCAGGATATGAAATGATCAGAGAATGTACTCGCCTGTATCTGAGTGTCCGGATGAAATGTACTGTCCGATAAGAGGTGTCTGGCTCCTAATCAGAACAACACAGGTCACAACAAGTCTAAAATGATATAATGAAGTCCTACTATGCATTCTACATGAATCTAGGTCAATCTAGACCAAAGTCAATTCTTGGTCAACTCTGGTCAACCCTAGAAGTCAAACTAGGTCAACCAAGTCAAACCTAAGTCAAACTAGTCTATACTAGGCTAACAAGGCTATTCTAAGTCTAACAAGACTACACTAGTCTATTCTAGGTTCTACACTGACACACAGACACTCACATGGGCCATAGGCTAAGAGACTAGGCCATAGGCTAAGCAACACCATATACAATATCTATATCTAAAATAATACATATATAGCCATACCACACAATCTAATATAGATTACATATATTGATATATAGGCTCCTATTCACATATTAGATACATACATTATATGACAAATATATATCTATATATATTGATACCCACACATTGATGTGTTATATAATATAACTTAGAATATATAACCTATAGGCAGTTATGTGTATACCATACCACATATATGACAATACATACATATATATATATATATATATATATATATATATATATATATATATATATATATATACATATGAAAAAGAGAGAGAGGGACACATGACTATGTGTCCAAGTGTATGTGTGTGTGTGTAAGTGAAAATTCATGAGAGCATGTGTGTGTATGTGAGTGACATGAAAACAGTGTGATATGAGAGTGTGATACACATTAGTGTGTAAATTAGTGAGGGAAACAGTGGCAAGGGTGTGTACATAATATGTGTGAAACATAACAGTGAAGAAAAACCCATATCTCAGTTAAAAGAGTTAACCAAAATCAGCTTTAAAACCAGTTTAATAGTCCCACATGCATTCTCAGATTTAACACATAGGAAATCCCCCTCTAATTCAGTCCATAGAAACTCAGAATTAATACCAAATCAAACTCAGATTGAACATCCCAAATCTCAGTTCAAATTAAACCCAAAATTAGTTTTACAGTCCCCCCTTAAACCCAGTTTTCAGCCATAACTTCATTCCCAGATTTGAACCCAGAACAGTCCCCAAATCATTGCAAATTTGACACACATTTAGCTAACATATGGGTGAACACATCATAGGTTTTAACCCACACTAATTAGCAGCATATAATGGTTAAAATGATGACAAAATCAAGATTTGAAATTCTGGAACAAACAGAAAAATAGAGACTGATTATTAAGAATCGGTAAAAATAGGGAAGTTGAGAATTGAACAATAAAATCGAGCTAAACACCCAAAACAGTGGTTGGTAATGTGAATACACATCATACACGTGTCATGTGATGAGTTTGTGTCCACCGAAGTGGACACAAACGTGTACAATCACTTTAAATACGAAAACAGGAAAACTGGATACGAGCAGTGCACAATCAACGTACATGTGTTCACGGTGTCCGTGCACTCGACACAACGCGACACAAGCCACGTGGTTGTGTCTAAGTGTCGACCAAGACTAGGGCTAGGGCTAGGACACCCTGCCACATGTCCACGATACGCGTGCGTGACACAGGACACGCGTATCAGTGCTCGATTTAACAGCCGCCCGCACAGTGCACAAATCGGTGCACGCGCTCGTGCGTGTCCGACACTACATATGGGGATCTAAAATTTGGAGAGCCCCGTGTCAGTGTCAGCCCCAAGACACACGCCAAGTTTGACGTGTCGAAGAGCCGTGTCCAGGGCGCTGTGTCCCCCAAAGTGCAGGGCATGAACAGTGCCCGAGCACGCGCGCGCGCGACCCTGTGTTCGCGTGTCCGTGCAGACTCGACACGACCCAAAAATGACACAAAGATACAAGAAACATGTAAGCGACACCTAACCCTAATTTCCTATTCAAATACTTTCCTAAAAATCACACGAAATGCCCTTTGGGGCATTTCATCAAACACTTCCTATGTGACACTGATACGTGTCCAAAAAGGACACGAAATGGACACGAATTTTAGGGCTTCCTATTCCTATAGTTAGGTTAGGTCTAGGGCTCCCTAGATATGCAATAAAATCATAATTCTATGGTGTGGAATGGAAGTTACCTATATGTATCAAACCCTTCAAAAATCTCCACAAAGAGGTGTTCTTCTTGATAGCCAACTCCTCCAATTTGATTTGAATCTGAGAATGAAATATAACAACAGCAAGAACACTAAAATTAAAACCTATTGCAATTTGTTTGGGGAAAAAAGGAGCTAAAATAGAATTTCTAGGGATTTTAGAAGTTGGGACATTACCTCTTTCTAAAGCTTGTTCTTCCTTAGAGGCTAGCCCTAATTTCTAAGAGAATATTTATAAGGGGGGAATCCCAAGGATGGGTTAAGTGGCTGGACAAAAATGTTAGGGTTAGGGTTGGGCACTTGGCTAATGGGCTTTGGGCTTAGTCATAAAACAATGACTTAAAAATCACAAGTCATGACTTGTGATCAAAATCTTTCTATTCTAAACTCTAAATTCCTAATTGTTTTCACTAACTAGAGTATGGTTAACTTAACTTAACCTAGGGTCTCATATCTAGCCAAGTCCAACTCAACTAGGGTTAGGTCACAAAGTCAAAGCTAGTCAAAGTCAACCTAGTCAACCCTCATTCAAACAATTCCAAAATAATTTCTAAAAATTCCCATAAATTCAAATAAATTCTAATAAATTCAAATAACCCTAAAATGTCAAAAATACCCTAATCACATGGCTAGGCTCTAGGGTAGGCAGTCTCTACTGTTTCACTAGCAAAATACCAAAAATCACAAGTCATGAATTTAAATAGTTTAAAAATAATTAAAAATCACTAAAAATCATAATATGAAATAAATATCATTAAATAATAATTATAATTACAAAATTTCAAAATTACCCTCTTCTGAAAAATTGGGTGTTACAATCCTACCCACCTTATAAAAATTTTGTCCTCGAAATTTAAGGTGATCGCACCCCTTCTAGGTTAAGCCCCCAGCAATCATAGTCTCAGATACCTATTTAAATCATACAGTTGAAAAGTGTAACCTATGGGGTCATGGCATGTATTATCAGTCTGGGATCTCATCTAGTTACACCAACTATGCTACAGTACTAGGCAATCACAAGGTATCAAATCATACAAGCAAGGGATGCATCAAAATTTTCAAAAGGAATACTAAGGTTAGGTCAAAACTCACCTCCAGCTAGGTCTGAGAACTAGAACTCCCTTCTGGAAGCAGGGCCCTGGTTGGGGCAGGTATAGCAGGGCAGTGCTGCACCCAGTGTGCAGCTGAACCACAGAATAGGCACAATCCTAGTCTCTTTCTATAGTTGTTCCACTTGTGTCCAGACTTCTTACAGTAGGCACAGATAGGCTCTGGCCCAGCTGGCCTCTGCTAGACAGAAGACTGGACTAGGTATGATGATATAGGCTGGATATATGGGTACTCCTCAAACTCTGGGTAGGACTGGGTACTGCTCCTCGCCCTCTTAGAGCTAGGCTCTCCTCCTGGAAGCACAGAGTCCCGCAGATGTAGCAACCTCTGGATTTGCTCCCTCATGGCCTCCTCATGAACTCTCTGTGACTCCAACAGCCTCTCTTAGAAATATCCAAACATCTGGGCTGCGTCAAGTAACAAACCTCCGGGTGGTACAGTAGGGAGTACCATCCCAAGGGGTAGGGAAAGGCTCTCGGTCTCAAGCAAATCTGCAGCTCTCTCCTGAACGACAGGAGATGAAGGAAGACTCTCTGGCGAGGCTACCACCACCTCCTCAATGGCAGGAGGTGCCACCACCCCCTGATCAGATAGGGGGATCACTACCTCCTGAACAGTAGGAGGTGGAGGCACACTCTCAGTAGCTGCAGCTGCTCTCAGGCGACGGGCTCGGGTCATGGGTGCCATACTGGAAAGGATAAAAAACAACAATCATCAAGGCTGCACGGCAGTCTACCATCCTATCTGAAAACTGGTAATTATCAAAAATAAATAAAATATATAAAGGGGTATCATAAAAAAATCACAACAAAAGTTTAAGGAACGAAAGTCAATAGCATTGAAATCCAAATCACGATATATATAGAGAATTTGTTAAAGAGGGAAAAGTTAGCATTATGTAAGGGTTATGTGGTTTGTGTGAAATATACATAAAAGTGTATAAGAGGATCTGTGTCTCAACTATAGCTATCAAGTTACACTATTCATGGCATATTGGTTAAGCAGTCTACAAGGCACAAGCTATTTACTCATAACATGCATGGCTAACCGTATATATATGTATATTTACATGTATAGAGAGGTAGAGATTTAGTTATGTATCTATACATTATAACATGTATGCATAAACTATATATATATATATATATATATATATATATATATATATATATATATATATATGAACATAACATAGAGATGAAGGGTTAGGTTTTCATGGCAGTTGTGAACATTAGTGTAGAGTGTCAAGTGTACATGGGTTAAAACCTGAAATGAAGGGTTCAATCTTTCAGTTTAGCTCAACATTACATATTAGATCTGAAATTGAACTACACATATTGAAAGCAATGTAAAAAAATGTTAACATGTATTCAGTTTTCAAAAGTTGAAGAAATTCGAACATCAAAACCAACTCAATGTTTACCACAACCACAACCTAACATGTAAGAGTATGAAACCTAACTTATATACCTACACACAACAATGTATACGGCTCAAACATTACCATTTAAAACTGCAAATTGACTAATCACCTAGAATTCAGACTTAAAGGGTTAATATGTACACAGTCTCAGATTTGACAATTTCAACACAAAACTCAACCAAACTCAACTAATATCCTTTAAAATTGAAACCTCGCATATAACATACATGTTTGGTGATGTAATCAACAACTAATAACATGAAATTTAAAATTAATTACGAATTTAATCTGGAAAACAGAGAACTAGTCACTGATACTGCACTATATTAGAATACTAGGATTTTGAGAACTTAACATCAATCATATTAACATGCATTTAGATAGGTTGGTAACATGTGTAGTATGCATACGTGTCAGGCAAGTATCTGTGTCCACTATATTAAATATTCTAAGGTAATACAAGAAATAATGGCAAGAAGAAAATAATGATAAAATCTGTTCTGCTTATCTGTTTAAAAGAAGGAACCATTTGAAACCAGAGTTATAATATCAAATCTAAGTCAAGGTCTAGCAAAATCATAGATTCATTGTATTAAGAAGAAATTCATAGTAAGAAGTTACACAAGGTTTATAATACAACTAAAGCTACTCCTAAGTTAAATAATGAGAAGCAAAACAAACAATAATTCTTTTTTTTTGAAGGACTGAAACAAAAGTAGAGAAAACATGTTCAAAAATATTTAAGGTACAATCTGATAATCATATACGTCTTCCTGAAATTATGGTGTCAGAATTCTGCCATGCCAATAAGCATAGCTGCAATAAACGATAGAGTCCATAATAAGGCATACACCCTATAATCATGTTATCTAGAGTTCTTACCACGCCACCCGGTATGGCTGCAAGAAAATCTAGATTTCATAACTAAGATAAGTATAGCTATATCAGGCTCTACGTCCTTGTCATGCTAGCAAATATGACTGCAATAAATTCTAAATTCCATAATAAAGTAGACTTTTACCTTTCTCACTGTCCTCATCAAGTATGTTATCAGGTTATACCTTAACTCCAAAAAAAAATGTACATATACATATAAATACAAACTCAACAACAACTAACATCAAGATTCAAAATTCAACAATAATCCATCAAAATACAGACTCAAATTCAACCACTAACATCAAAATTCAAAATTCAATGATCTTCCATCAAAATCAATAAATACAAACTCAAATTCAACAATAATCCATCAAAATCAAATTCAACAACAGAAAGTAAAGATAAATCAAGTCAAGGGAAGAGAGTTTTCAAATCGAAGTTAAAATAAGATTCTCAAGGGTCGTCCCAGGAATTTCTCAAGGAATCCTAACTGTGATTGAGTACCTTCAAAAATATCCTAATCCTACTGCAGGCTGTAGTGATACTCTAGTTCGAATACCACTACATAAACTCGACCTGCATGGGCCACCACTAAAAACGTGTCACGACCCGCACCCATTGTGAGGGTACGAGAGCGTAACAACGCCCAGCCTACGCCGCAGTGTCGGTGGTAGAACGCTGTCCTAGGTCACAACATCTAACAATAATATACTAAGCAGTTTATACTCCCCGAATGGGGGTGACATAGCAGTAAATGAACTCAATCACAACTAAGGAAGAAGAAAGCACGATATGATATAGAACTCAAAGAAAATACAGATGATCAGAAAGTCTAAGATAATATCTCAGCAATATCCAGAAATACATGGTTTCAGCTACTGAAAATGAAAGAATATACACAACCCCAAATCTCAAAGACAAAAATAAAATCTAACTACTAGTCTCAAGACAACATAAGTAAGATAAAGCCTAACTAAGCTAGTCTAGGCAGTAGGGTAAAGTCGTCAGCTAGAGCTATCCTGCAAAAGGTATCCGCACAGGCCTCCTCCTCGTCCTCTGTAATATTTTCAACAGGTCCAGTCAGGACAGGAGCGAGCACAATACATCTCAACAGTTCATAGCGGGTTAGAAAATATAATCATGCAGTAAAGTAAGATATAGATACTGAAGAAATGCAGTATGTAAACAGAGAGAGAGAACTGTAAAAGAAATATCTACTATAAGTAAAGAGCTACCAGTAACTAGTGATTTAGAGTACAAAGTCGACATGTGAACGACTTGATTTGTACATGGCTATTCTACTTTGAAATTGCTCACATGGCTATTTATACTCCCCCGTACCCCCAATTAATATACAAGGATCCAACCAGGTTATGTTATGATTCTATGTAACAGCCCTCGAAGGGTGGTAAGCCCCCGAAAGGTGGTGAGCCCCCGAAGGGTGATAAGCCCCCAAAGGGTGATAAACCCCCGAAGGGTGGTACATAGTAGTCCCATAAATGGAGATTCTGGAAAACCCAATAAATGGGATAAGGATTCAAAGAAGACTCTGTGATCATATGAGTATATGTCACAAGTGATCAAAGAACCGAAGAAGCATAGTGATACGCCATGTAAGTGAAACGCACAGAACATAGAGTACCCCGATGCTCCCTGAAGGGATAACATCTCAGGGAGGGATCCATATTATACTAATCCGTGTGACCAACGTGACAGTATCAAGTAAAGTAATTTAATGCAGGAAAATAATTCTAAGCAGGATATGAAATGATCAGAGAATGTACTCGCCTGTATCTGAGTGTCCGGATGAAATGTACTGTCCGAGGAAAGGTGTCTGGCTCCTAATCAGAACAGCACAGGTCACAACAAGTCTAAAATGATATAATGAAGTCCTACTATGCATTCTACATGAATCTAGGTCAATCTAGACCAAAGTCAATTCTTGGTCAACTCTGGTCAACCCTAGAAGTCAAACTAGGTCAACCAAGTCAAACCTAAGTCAAACTAGTCTATACTAGGCTAACAAGGCTATTCTAAGTCTAACAAGACTACACTAGTCTATTCTAGGCTCTACACTGACACACTGATACTCACATGGGCCATAGGCTAAGAGACTAGGCCATAGGCTAAGCAACACCATATACAATATATATATCTAAAACAATACATATATAGCCATACCACACAATCTAATATAGATTACATATATTGATATATAGGCTCCTATTCACATATTAGATACATACATTATATGACAAATATATATCTATATATATTGATACCCACATATTGATGTGTTATATAATATAACTTAGAATATATAACCTATAGGCAGTTATGTGTTTACCATACCACATATATGACAATACATATATATATATATATATATATATATATATATATATATATATGAAAAAGAGAAAGAGGGACACATGACTATGTGTCCAAGTGTATGTGTGTGTGTGTAAGTGAAAATTCATGAGAGCATGTGTATGTATGTGAGTGACATGAAAACAGTGTGATATGAGAGTGTGATACACATTAGTGTGTAAATTAGTGAGGGAAACAGTGGCAAGGGTGTGTGCATAATATGTGTGAAACATAACAGTGAAGAAAAACCCATATCTCAGTTAAAAGAGTTAACCAAAATCAGCTTTAAAACCAGTTTAATAGTCCCACATGCATTCTCAGATTTAACACATAGGAAATCCCCCTCTAATTCAGTTAATAGAAACTCAGAATTAATACCAAATCAAACTCAGATTGAACATCCCAAATCTCAGTTCAAATTGAACCCAAAATCAGTTTTACAGTCCCCCCCTTAAACCCAGTTTTCAGCCATAACTTCATTCCCAGATTTGAACCCAGAACAGTCCCCAAATCATTGCAAATTTGACACACATTTAGCTAACATATGGGTGAACACATTATAGGTTTTAACCCACACTAATTAGCAGCATATAATGGTTAAAATGATGACAAAATCGAGATTTGAAATTCTAGAACAAACAGAAAAATAGAGACTGATTATTAAGAATCAGTAAAAATAGGAAAGTTGAGAATTGAACAATGAAATCGAGCTAAACACCCAAAACAGTGGTTGGTAATGTGAATACACATCATACACGTGTCATGTGATGAGTTTGTGTCCACCAAAGTGGACACAAACGTGTACAATCACTTTAAATACGAAAACAGGAAAACTGGATACGAGCAGTGCACAATCATCATGCACGTGTTCATGGTGTCCGTGCACTCGACACAACGCGACACAAGCCACGTAGTTGTGTCTAAGTGTCGACCAAGACTAGGGCTAGGGCTAGGACACCCTGCCACGTGTCCACGATACGCGTGCGTGACACAGGACACGCGTATCAGTGCTTGATTTAACAGCCGCCTGCACAGTGCACAAATCGGTGCACGTGCTCGTGCGTGTCCGACACGACACGTGGGGCTCTGAAATTTGGGGAGCCCCGTGTCAGTGTCAGCCCCAAGACACACGCCAAGTTTGACGTGTCGAAGAGCCGTGTCCAGGACGCTGTGTCCCCCGAAGTGCAGGGCATGCACAGTGCCCGAGCACGCGCGCGCGCGACCCTGTGTTCGCTTGTCCGTGCAGACTCGACACGACACGAAAATGACACAAAGACACCAGAAACATGTAAGCAACACCTAACCCTAATTTTCTATTCAAATACTTTCCTAAAAATCATACGAAATGCCCTTTGGGGCATTTCATCAAACACTTCCTATGTGACACTGATACGTGTCCAAAAATAACACGAAATGGACACGAATTTTAGGGCTTCCTATTCCTACAGTTAGGTTAGGTATAGGGCTCCCTAGATATGTAATAAAATCATAATTCTATGGTGTGGAATGGAAGTTACCTATATGTATCAAATCCTTCAAAAAGCTCCACAAAGAGGTGTTCTTCTTGATAGCCAACTCCTCCAATTTGATTTGAATCTGAGAATGAAATATAACAACAGCAAGAACACTAAAATTAAAACCTATTGCAATTTGTTTGGGAGAAAAAGGAGCTAAAATGAAATTTCTAGGGATTTTAGAAGTTGGGACATTACCTCTTTCTAAAGCTTGTTCTTCCTTAGAGGCTAGCCCTAATTTCTAAGAGAATATTTATAAGGGGGGAATCCCAAGGATGGGTTAAGTGGCTGGACAAAAATGTTAGGGTTAGGGTTGGGCACTTGGCTAATGGGCTTTGGGCTTAGTCATAAAATAATGACTTAAAAATCACAAGTCATGACTTGTGATCAAAATCTTTCTATTCTAAACTCTAAATTCCTAATTATTTTCACTAACTAGAGTATGGTTAACTTAACCTAGGATCTCATATCTAGCCAAGTCCAACTCAACTAGGGTTAGGTCACAAAGTCAAAGCTAGTCAAAGTCAACCTAGTCAACCCTCATTCAAACAATTCCAAAATAATTTCTAAAAATTCCCATAAATTCTAATAAATTCAAATAACCCTAAAAATGTCAAAAATACCCTAATCACATGGCTAGGCTCTAGGGTAGGCAGTCTCTACTGTTTCACTAGCAAAACACCAAAAATCACAAGTCATGAATTTAAATAGTTTAAAAATAATTAAAAATCACTAAAAATCATAATATGAAATAAATATCATTAAATAATAATTATAATTACAAAATTTTAAAATTATCCTCTTCTGAAAAACTGGGTGTTACAGTATTATGTATGGGCACCGGGTCTTCTCCCTCATGATCAACTCCGATGAGGTCCCCAAGATCGACCACCGGGCCGACAGATCCACCTACTAGCCGTACATGCCGACCCCTCTTGCTTTTCTCTTTCCAATTTTTTTCTCAATTTTTTATTCGTACGATCTTGACTTTTGGGAGATTTCAGGAATTAACAAAGTGGCAGAGAAGAGAGGAGGAGCAAGAGAAGGACAACAGTGGACGGAGGTGCTCTCTGCGGCCTTCATCTACCACAATATTTTAGTCAGTGTTTCAAATCTCGGATTCATGTTCATTATTTAGTTAGATTTTAGGGTTTAGGACCTGCTGTTTGTAAAATTCATGATAACCTATAAATGATAATTTTTCTAGTAGATCAATAATAACTGTTTTAAAATTGTGTAAGTTCTATTATGTTTTAAGATAAGTTGCAAGAAACGAAAATAGTGCTCTTCCAGAGAGCATTGGACATCCAGAAAACATTTATTCTACAAAATTATTAAAACCAGTTATGTATGTATATTAATTAGCATGTTTCTTGTAAAAATTTGGTTCTTTAAGGTTAGTGTTATTTCAGTCTTAAAATATCTGGATGAATGGCCTAACATATCGAACTTGTATCCGTGCAAATTTGCAACATAATGCTCGCTTGCTGGATTCTTAAATGGAGTTTGCAGGACTTTGTACGCTTTCCTCCGTTTTGATATCTCCATAGTGGTAAATATTATTCTCTCCTACATATTACATTTTTTAATATGTTCCAAGTATAATACATATGCTGTTTAAAAAGTTAAAGGCTTATGTTGATTTACTTATTGGTTAGTCTAAGATGTGTAGTTTCTAGAGCATTTTATGGAAGAAATCTGGAATATGCAAATATGGGTTGAAAGAAATAAATTTCTCCAAAGATCCATTATCTACTATCAAACTGTTTCAGATGACAGAGTAATGTTACCTAGTATCCGACCTCTTTCCAAGAGTATTTGCTGTGTCCTAGTGTATTTTTAGCCAAAGTTGTGTCCGGCTGGTCTGAAATATACCAGATACGACTCTGTTTGATTTTATTCCTCTTGTAAAGGCTGTTGAATCCTTGTGCAGAATTGGATCTCGGATGAAGGAAAGTGATCTGGTGGATTGGTTTATTCTCTTGTAAAGGTACGACAAGAATGATTGATTTTTATTTTGTTTACATATTTTGCTGTTTTGGTGTAGTACAAGTACATATTGTCCTAAAATTTAAAAAAGGATTGATAAGTTATATATTTCAGGATTAATTTTTTAAAGCCATAACAAGACAACCCAACTTTCCCCGTGAGAAAAATTGTTTACATATTTTGCTCTTCACTTCTTGAGTTAAACTTCTATATGTCAAATTCCTCCGTGAGAAGAACCTTCACTGCCTAGAGGACCAGTATTCTATATGGGAATAAACATTTCCAACCCAACATTTTGGTTGATAGAATATTGAAAGGGTAATTGCATATCCATCGGCCTGCTATTGCCCCATTAATTATAAAGTTTAACCACAATCTTTTTACTACTCTAGTTTACATGTACAGTCCAATTGTCTCTCTTCTATTTCAAATATTATTTCTGACTTTAATTTGCATTGCATAATTGACAAGCAAACAAAGTTCCTAAACGATTACTACTAGCTTCAGCTCCTATTTACAGTTTTAAGTTCCTATAGATACCCTTTGCGTACATATTACTTTACCTCTCTGGCCTATCTAGTATAGTTTTTAATTCCTTGTTGGTGGTACACACCATATCTAAGCTTATTGTGCACCCCCCCCCCCCCCCTCCCCCCCTCCCCCCTCAGCTGGCATGCAAAAAATGAATATCACACAGCAAGTAGATGCATGGTTTTCTTGATATTTATGGTTATGAACATTCCAAATTCATTCATTCATGTTTTATTTTTATCTGAACTTACATCTTTATCTTGTTTTGAGCTTGCCTTTTAAGCTTCTTACAGACGATACCTACGCACTTCATGATGTCATATCGTTATATGTATAACCCTTGCTCTCAGTTAGTCTAACTTTTATTTTATGCTTGAGTACTTAAGATGCAATCTGGAATGTGCTTGGTATCATTCTTCCCTATTGATATCATATGTAGAGTACTTAAGATGCAATCTTATGATATCAATAGGGAAGGATATGATTCTGGCTCACCTATGTGATGAATTTAAAGGCTTGAAATCTGGAATGTGCTTGGTATCATTATTCCTCTAAATCTGTGATTTAAGTTGTCACGCCCCAGAACCAGAATACTGAAGAACGGGACGTGCACAGCCAGCTACGTATAACGGAACGGCAACCATCCTGCTATACGGTCACGGCTGTCTAGCTATGTGAGGGTACGCTGCAAACCATCAGTCTCTTAGGGTCAAATCAAGCTATTGTCTCAATCTCAACAAGTAATGATAGTAACAAGATATCAGACCACCAAATATACAATTGTAAGGCGTCCCAAACATTACATATCCAGATGATCATGAAGCTAGTCGTACAAAATGTAAGGACTAGCAAGAGTTAAGTCATACATGATCAACCTCGAGTTGCCAATCATGATTACAGCCCGTAGGCAGACAGAAAGTAAAGTGCATCGAGCTAACAAGTGCTCGTCGGCTAAACGCCTCAAAAGAATATCAGTTAACAATACAGTGGGAGAAACAAAAAGAGAAAACCCACTCGTTGCCCGGGTTCCGTCTAGTGTTCACCATCGGGCTGGAAAGCAGGTAGATCCTTTGCTGCTGCTCCAGTATCTGGCCATACAAAACCAGCTGGGTCAGACCCCAGAAAGAGCAAGTGCCACAAAGGAGGCCACAAAATAAGAACAAAGCCAGCAATCAGCACAATAATATAATTACATAACAAGAGACATTAATTTAAGAAAAGGCATGATAGTTAGATATAAAAGACAAATCTTGTACAGAATCGATAAAAGACAGAACATATGGAAAGGCATGACAGGATGATATACGATGAGATGACCATGGGACTATTCAGATAGCCAGGTTACAACCCGTAAACCAAACAAGGACCGGAGTTGTAACCCTTCGTCTGAACGGGACTTGGTTTCTCCCACCATTTATCGGCAAGATAAAATACGCGAATTCAAGACTTGCAATTAAACATGATTAAGGTAAAGCACGAGTAATCATGTCATGTCATGACCTTGCACAGGATCAGGACAGGACAAGAGGGACTAGACTCCATCCAATCAATCACGGCCAAGCAAGTACTACGGCTTACTACTTTAACTAACTAGGGTTATCACAGACCTGATTACTAACAAGATGCAATGAGAATTTCAAGTCCGGTTACCTGTTTGTTACTACCTGAATGCTCCCAGCAAGAAAAGGAAAGATAACATGATATAGCAGACACACTGTAGTAAGATACATGTGTCCTAAGGTACCACGCTCGACGGCGGGCTGGAAGTGCGCTCATCTCGACGGATAGCAACAAATCCCAGGTATATATATATATAAGGCCGGGACCAAAGGGGCAACAGGTAACTGGGAAATTCTCCATGAACTAATTGATCAATCTAGTCATTAACCTAGCCAGATTCAGTATGAATCCCTGACCGTGGGAACCAGGGAGTCACGTCCTAGACATGATGCAAGACAAGACGAGTGGAATGCACAAGCAAGCAAGCAGGAACACCCACGGTGTCAAGACAGGTCAAGCTAAGTTATCAAGTCATGTCAAGTCAGGAGTGCGCCGCCACGGGCCACTATCAAGTCAGGTTGGTCATGTCAGGAGTGCACCATTACGGGTCACTGTCATGTTATACTAGTTCCTTGTCTTACCATGCTGTGTACAATAGTCATTCCAAGTATATAAGTAAAAATCAAGTTCATGACAAAAGGCATAAGGATATAAAATGGGCGTAAAATACCTAAATAAAATATCAATATACAATGCTATAGAAGAGCCAAGCTCAAGGAATTAAAATCAAATCTCCAAGAGCCAATAGATTGCACAAGGGGTCAGGGGGTTGGATTATGCAGGGTGTCAGTTGTACAAGGTGCCAAGTGCGCAGACATAAATTGCGCAGGAATGGTTTGTGCAGGAATGGTTTGTGCAGGAATGGTTTGTGCAGGAATGGTTTGTGCAGGAACGGATTGTGCAGGAATGGTTTGTGCAGGAATGGATTGCGCAGGAATGGTTTGTGCAGGAATGGTTTGTGCAGGAATGGATTGCGCAGGAATGGTTTGTGCAGGAACGGATTGTGCAGGAATGGTTTGCGCAGGAATGGTTTGTGCAGGAACGGATTGTGCAGGAATGGTTTGTGCAGGAATGCTGCGCAATCCAGTGCTGCGCAATCCAGTGCTGCGCTAAAGAGCGCAGACTGTAGATCTTCTTCTCCAGGCCGAGAAGAACACCAAGAACACTAAAAATTCAATCTTTCATATCTTTTTTCAAATCAAAGCCAAATCTAGATTTTCAAAGTTCTAACTTGAGTAAAATTGAATTCTCTTCCACATGGAAGCATCAAAACAAGCAAAAATCAAAGTTTAATAGATCAAAACCAAGGATTTCCGAAAATGGTAAAAACCTAGATCTAGAAGAATGAAAGCTCCAAATCACAAAACTCCAAGTTCTAATGTTGATCTATATGTCCTAATCTATCAAATGGACAAATAAAATTGGGTGCTTATTTGTTGGCAAGGTGCACTTGCCTAATGGGTTGGAGAGTTGTGTGGAGGAAGAAGAAGAAGAATTAATGGAGGAAAATAATGAGGAGAGAGAGTGTTAGGTGGGGATTTTAATGGGGGAGGATAAGTTGTGTTGAGGGTGGAGGTTAGCTAAGATGGTCCAATGCATAATAAACCAAACCAAACCAATTTCTTCTCCTATCCAAATAAAACCAAGCTCCATTAATCAGAATTAATCCAGGAATGATAAAGGACAATTAAACTACAATGCTAAGTATGAAATATATCACAACTTAACTGGCCAAGAAAAATGAAAAATACAGGTCAGAAATACGATCACGTATAAAATACGTATCACGAATTTCGGGGCACTACATCCTACCCACCTTAAAATAATTCCGTCCTCGGAATTTAATCAAGGGGCTAGAGATGTCGGGACAGCTATACTATCGCAAGCAATCTATGCTACCAATCAACCATACAATCATACATGCAAGCAAGGAATCGAAGTGCAAGGCATAAGGAAGACATTACACCTCACGAGCCAAACCGATTGGGATAACGTGATCGGATATCATCCTCACACTCCCACGTTTGACTCTCCAAGGAGCGACGAACTCAAGCAACATGGACTTAACTGATAGTCTTGCGCATTGAGGTCTCTCTCTTTGGTCAAACAGGGACACGGGCCTCTCCTCATACGAAAAAGGTTGGTACCAATAACCGTTTTCGAATGATCTAGGACATGGCTCGGGTCCGGGATATACCGTTGTAGTTAGGACACATGGAACATGACATGTGCCCTCATAACGACGGTAGAAAAGCAAGATGAGAGGACACATATACCTCTCGGCCGATTCTGGATCTGGGCCTGGGCCAGGGCGAACTGCTGAGGCCTCTGCTGCTGGAAGGCCTGGGCCTGAGTCGGCAATGGACCCGGGAACGGGAGCTGCTGTGGTTGGTGAACTGGAGCTGGTTCTGGTGCTGGTGCTGGTCCCATAACCGAGGGACTAGTTACTGTCGACGATGATCTGTTTCTGAACGGGCAAGATCCTATCATGTGGTCCGGTGCTCCACAAGCCAAGCACAACCCCTGTGCTCTACGACATTCAGAAACAATGTGCCCTGGCTTCCCGCAATGAGAGCAGCCCATTGCGGAAGACTGCTTCTGCTTCCGTTGCTGGGGATAGATCGGGGCAGAATGCTGTAAGGAGGTGACCGAATCTGTCCTTGTAGCTCCAATGGTCAAGGCCCTAGCTGCTGGGGTCGGTGCTGACGATTGGTTCATCTGGTCGTGAGACCGCTTCCGATCTCCGGTCCGGTCCGTTATCCTTCGGAAAGTGTACTCATGCCTCCTCGCTGCCCGCAAGACGGCATCAAAAGTTGTGTGCTCGAACTGCTCGACTGCCAATATGATTTCCAAATGGAGCCCCTGCTGGAATCGCTGTGCTCTGTCTAGCTCGGTTGCCACCAAGGTGGGAGCAAACCGACTCAACCTTGAAAACTCGGCCGCATATCCGTCGACCGTCCTGCTCATCTGCCTGAGATTACTAAACCTGGTCTGCAGGTCATATCTAGCCACTGCGTCGAAGTACTTGGTCTGGAACATATCACTGAATACCGCCCACATGACAGGCGTACCCAAACTTGCTGCTTGCATAGCCCACCAGCTGCGGGCTAGATCCAGTAACTGCAGGCGCACCACCGCCACCTTCTCTGCTTCAGGGGTCCTGGCTGCCTCTAAGATCACTTCAATGTCCTGTAGCCAGGCATCTGCAGCAATAGCATCCTCGCTGCCGTCGAAGAAGGGAGGGTTCAGGCGCTTGAAATTGTTGACCGCACTGTTCCCTCGAGGACCACTTCTGTTCAGAGCTTCTTGTACTGCTTGCTGCAAGGCATCACCTCGACGATCCTGAGACGCAATCAACTCACGGATGAGCCCTATCAAGGCCCCATCCTCTGATCCTGCTGCCTGAACTGGCTGGACTGGAGGTACTGGTTCTCCAGGAGGTATGGCTCGGGAGGCGGCTGCTGAGGACTGATCTTGATCTTCTTGCTGTTGATGGGCTGCTGGCTGAGCTCCTTCTGGCTGATCAACAGGAATGATGCCACTGAAGCAAATGACATCAAGGATATTAAGGAAGGACCAGGATGGAACAATGATGCAAGCATGTTATCAAGTCAGGAATCCAAGAAGATAAGAATTACGAGTGGAGATCAAAGGCGAATACAGATTGAGACATCTATCCGGTAAACCCTCACATTTCTTGATTGACAAGACCTGCATGGGCCACCACTTAAACTGTCACGCCCCAGAACCAGAATACTGAAGAACGGGGACGTGCACAGCCAGCTACGTATAACGAAACGGCAACCATCCTGCTATACGGTCACGGCTGTCTAGCTATGTGAGGGTACGCTGCAAACCATCAGTCTCTTAGGGTCAAATCAAGCTATTGTCTCAATCTCAACAAGTAATGATAGTAACAAGATATCAGACCACCAAATATACAATTGTAAGGCGTCCCAAACATTACATATCCAGATGATCATGAAGCTAGTCGTACAAAATGTAAGGACTAGCAAGAGTTAAGTCATACATGATCAACCTCGAGTTGCCAATCATGATTACAGCCCGTAGGCAGACAGAAAGTAAAGTGCATCGAGCTAACAAGTGCTCGTCGGCTAAACGCCTCAAAAGAATATCAGTTAACAATACAGTGGGAGAAACAAAAAGAGAAAACCCACTCGTTGCCCGGGTTCCGTCTAGTGTTCACCATCGGGCTGGAAAGCAGGTAGATCCTTTGCTGCTGCTCCAGTATCTGGCCATACAAAACCAGCTGGGTCAGACCCCAGAAAGAGCAAGTGCCACAAAGGAGGCCACAAAATAAGAACAAAGCCAGCAATCAGCACAATAATATAATTACATAACAAGAGACATTAATTTAAGAAAAGGCATGATAGTTAGATATAAAAGACAAATCTTGTACAGAATCGATAAAAGACAGAACATATGGAAAGGCATGACAGGATGATATACGATGAGATGACCATGGGACTATTCAGATAGCCAGGTTACAACCCGTAAACCAAACAAGGACCGGGGTTGTAACCCTTCGTCTGAACGGGACTTGGTTTCTCCCACCATTTATCGGCAAGATAAAATACGCGAATTCAAGACTTGCAATTAAACATGATTAAGGTAAAGCACGAGTAATCATGTCATGTCATGACCTTGCACAGGATCAGGACAGGACAAGAGGGACTAGACTCCATCCAATCAATCACGGCCAAGCAAGTACTACGGCTTACTACTTTAACTAACTAGGGTTATCACAGACCTGATTACTAACAAGATGCAATGAGAATTCCAAGTCCGGTTACCTGTTTGTTACTACCTGAATGCTCCCAGCAAGAAAAGGAAAGATAACATGATATAGCAGACACACTGTAGTAAGATACATGTGTCCTAAGGTACCACGCTCGACGGTGGGCTGGAAGTGCGCTCATCTCGACGGATAGCAACAAATCCCAGGTATATATATATATAAGGCCGGGACCAAAGGGGCAACAGGTAACTGGGAAATTCTCCATGAACTAATTGATCAATCTAGTCATTAACCTAGCCAGATTCAGTATGAATCCCTGACCGTGGGAACCAGGGAGTCACGTCCTAGACATGATGCAAGACAAGACGAGTGGAATGCACAAGCAAGCAAGCAGGAACACCCACGGTGTCAAGACAGGTCAAGCTAAGTTATCAAGTCATGTCAAGTCAGGAGTGCGCCGCCACGGGCCACTATCAAGTCAGGTTGGTCATGTCAGGAGTGCACCATTACGGGTCACTGTCATGTTATACTAGTTCCTTGTCTTACCATGCTGTGTACAATAGTCATTCCAAGTATATAAGTAAAAATCAAGTTCATGACAAAAGGCATAAGGATATAAAATGGGCGTAAAATACCTAAATAAAATATCAATATACAATGCTATAGAAGAGCCAAGCTCAAGGAATTAAAATCAAATCTCCAAGAGCCAATAGATTGCACAAGGGGTCAGGGGGTTGGATTATGCAGGGTGTCAGTTGTACAAGGTGCCAAGTGCGCAGACATAAATTGCGCAGGAATGGTTTGTGCAGGAATGGTTTGTGCAGGAATGGTTTGTGCAGGAATGGTTTGTGCAGGAACGGATTGTGCAGGAATGGTTTGTGCAGGAATGGATTGCGCAGGAATGGTTTGTGCAGGAATGGTTTGTGCAGGAATGGATTGCGCAGGAATGGTTTGTGCAGGAACGGATTGTGCAGGAATGGTTTGCGCAGGAATGGTTTGTGCAGGAACGGATTGTGCAGGAATGGTTTGTGCAGGAATGCTGCGCAATCCAGTGCTGCGCAATCCAGTGCTGCGCTAAAGAGCGCAGACTGTAGATCTTCTTCTCCAGGCCGAGAAGAACACCAAGAACACTAAAAATTCAATCTTTCATATCTTTTTTCAAATCAAAGCCAAATCTAGATTTTCAAAGTTCTAACTTGAGTAAAATTGAATTCTCTTCCACATGGAAGCATCAAAACAAGCAAAAATCAAAGTTTAATAGATCAAAACCAAGGATTTCCGAAAATGGTAAAAACCTAGATCTAGAAGAATGAAAGCTCCAAATCACAAAACTCCAAGTTCTAATGTTGATCTATATGTCCTAATCTATCAAATGGACAAATAAAATTGGGTGCTTATTTGTTGGCAAGGTGCACTTGCCTAATGGGTTGGAGAGTTGTGTGGAGGAAGAAGAAGAAGAATTAATGGAGGAAAATAATGAGGAGAGAGAGTGTTAGGTGGGGATTTTAATGGGGGAGGATAAGTTGTGTTGAGGGTGGAGGTTAGCTAAGATGGTCCAATGCATAATAAACCAAACCAAACCAATTTCTTCTCCTATCCAAATAAAACCAAGCTCCATTAATCAGAATTAATCCAGGAATGATAAAGGACAATTAAACTACAATGCTAAGTATGAAATATATCACAACTTAACTGGCCAAGAAAAATGAAAAATACAGGTCAGAAATACGATCACGTATAAAATACGTATCACGAATTTCGGGGCACTACATAAGTCATATTCAAGTAGATCATGAATTTTGTAATTGTAATTTAAGGTGCACCCCACAAGTTTACATGAATGTATGACACCCCCCACTTTTGACGGTTCTAGTCCAAAACGAACGGTCAACCCCGTTGACCAATTTTTTTGACGAAAATACCCCCTATTTGTTCTCTTCTTCCCCGTGTCAACTATCCGTCCCCCCCCCGCCCCCCCGCCGTGCTCGGCCCCCCTCCACGGCGTCGCCGCACTTCCCCCCCCTCCCCGACCTCGCTGCACCCCCCCGGCCATCACTGCCACCACCATCACCAACATCATCACCATCATCATCATCACCACCACCATCAACCGTCATCACCGCCCCCCCTCCCGCTCCGCCCCCAGCCCCCACCGCCACCGCCGCCGCAACAGCAGCAGCATCCGTAGCAGCGCGCGGCAACGGAGGCAGCAGCAGCAGCGCGCGGCAGCGGCGGCAGCAGCAGCAGCGCGCGACGGCGGTGGGGGCTAGGGGGGTGCGGCGAGGTCGGGGAGGAGGAGGGGGGGCGGAGCGGGAGGGGGGCGGTGATGATGGTTGATGGTGGTGGTGATGATGATGATGGTGATGATGTTGGTGATGGTGGTGGTGGTGATGGCCGGGGGGAGGGGGTGCGGCGAGGTCGGGGAGGGGGAGGAGTGCGGCGACGCCGATGAGGGGGGCCGAGCACGGCGGAGGGGGGGGCAGCCACGTGTGACGGGGAGGGGGACACACAAAAGGAGACAAGGGCATTTTCGTCAAAAAAAAATTTGACCGTTCGTTTTAGACGAAAACCGTCCAAAGTAGGGGGTGTCATGCATTCATGTAAACTTGTGGGGTGCACCTTAAATAAGTGTAAAAAAAGTGGGATGCCACTCAAATTTTCTCAAATAAAATTAAAAATATATCGATTAGTCGTCGGTATTTCGTCGGTTATTTATCGCAAATCCGTCGCTAACGCCGACGGAAAGAATCCGTCGCTAATGTGCCGTCGCTAGTTGACTGTATTTTGGTAGTGTAGTGTTAGTAACATTACAGGAACAAAAAAAAAATGGTTAACAGCAACCATATGTCCGGTCTTTAAGCCTTATGCCTTTGAATGTTCCTAAATGTTGCTAACCATTATTTTTTTTTAGATACATTCAAAGCACAACATATACCAAATGAACGGTCCTCGGTTCGGTTCGGGCCTGTCTTATGGGCCAATATATATGACCCAGCACAACCCAGTATACTGGGCCGGACCGGCCGGGGCCCAAGATTAAACGGGCCGGGCCGGCACATGGGCCAATATTTTGGGTCGGGCTCGTGCCGGACTGGGCTAGCCCGGCCCACTTGACAGGTCTAGGGCCACGTAACGGGAGGACATGGAGAGAGGGGACATGGAGGGATTAAATTTTGGAGGTACATAAAGTATACTTCTCTTATATGTATATGTGGATCCCACCATTTAAAAGTGTTACATTTTACAAAAATTAGTGGAACCCACATATACATAGGAGAGAAAATATTGAAGTGGATACCAAATTTGGGACAACAGATCTCATCCCCGCAATAACTACCAATATATGATTGATCAGCTGTTTAGCATGTCTAATTAGTAACTCCCTGCACATGAAGCAATTTTTAAAAGCTAGATGAATGCATGTCAACTAATTTTTAAAAGCTACAATATAGATCGTTTATGGACTAGTGGTACTTATTATTGTTGTGAAAAATATATTGCAATTTGATACAGTATGTCAACATTTAGTACAATCTTCATATAGAGCAAAAAGGTCCTACATGTACCTGATATGATATACATGAGGAACTTAAACAAAAAAAAGTATGTAACATAATAGTTAAAAGTGTGTTTATATAAATATGTCTCCTCTCTTTCCTCCTCAGACCATGCAGATGTTTGTCCTATATTAATTTACACACTGAAAAATGAAAAATATGTAAAGACTTCATTAATTACATTCTCAAGTCCAATCATTAACAGTTCTCTCTCTTTCATAATTATTTCACAAAATAAAAAGAGGAAAGTAATCCTACCGCCGGATATTTTATATATGGTCAACTTTCTGACAATGAGTAGCTCGTAAAGTATAACCACTAATACAACAAGAAGAATAAATGATGACAGTGAATCCGACCATGAGGTACATACTAGATATGAAGGAGTGGTTTATATATACAAAGAGCAAAATATTACTTTTGGTTATATTACAAAACAATATTTTATTAATTAAGCACATAACCTTGAGAAATTAAACAAATTGAAATCCAGACAAGTTGTACGCACATACATAGAATAATGGGAGACAAGTTGGCTAACTAAATAAATGTCTAATTAACTCAATGATGAGGAGCTAATCGTCTAAAATGCTAGATAAGAGATTCCCAACAATCTCTATCTGTGTGAAGGCTGACTGTTCGTCATCTGGATTACTTAGAAGCACAAGTTGTGTTAGAAGCACAAGTTGTGGAGTTAAATTACAAATAATCTTTAATTACGTAGTGTACCCTATCTTTCTTTAAGTATGTTCGTCGCTGGTTAGTCGTCTATCCGTCACTTCCAGTGACCGTTGCTGCAGTAAATCGCTATTTTGTAGTATGTTTGTAGTGTAATACTCCATTATAGTGGTAGGAAAATGTTTTGACCTACAATTCAACTTCAAGTCCATTTTGTTCACCCACCAAAACTAGTAAGAATATTCATCCTTCCACTCAAAGGTTATCATGTGTTGTTTTCATCCAACCTAAAATCATTTTCGAAATGTTTTGGCGAACATCCCTACTAGTTTTGACCACTAGCTTGACATGTGGTAATCTTTTAATAGAATGGTGAACATTTCCATTAATTTTGATGGGTGAACAAAAATGCACTCTAAAAAATTAATTAAGACAACTAGGATGATGGCTAGGAGGATATTAGAGTTGGTTTATATTCTAACTAGGAGAAGCATTCTCCTTGCAGTAACTATTTGTCATTGATAAATGGTTATCTAGTTTTAGGATCTCGTATAATATTAAAATTTTGTATTTAGGTCTCCATGTTGTCCAGAATATAATTTGGGTCTTATACCAACAGTTGACTTGGTTGATCGTAAAAAATGGAACATAAACGTAAAATTTTTGAATATTATACGAGACCCTAAAGCTAAATAGAAATATGTTGTGTGACTTTGATTATTTAGCATTGTCATAAACAATAGAGAATGAAACTTGTGACACTCTCGTTTGCTTCTATTCTGATCTCAACAGCCACATAACATTTCGGAACTCTTGAGTTGCAAACATTTAACAATACGACCATGATGAGAGACATTTGACGAAACATGATGTCCATAAAGTCGTTCCCATCAAAACCGTCGCAAGTAGGGATGTGTAGATGATAAGATCAGGATAGAAATAAACAACCGTGTCACAAGTCTTATTCTCGATTGGGTTAAACTAAATAACACAAGTCACATAACCCCAATCATGCAAAACTAAATAACCTCCGTCACACAACTCTCACATATTTTTATTTAATTTCTGGATCTCGTATAATATTCAAAATTTACATTTAGGCCTCCATCTATTTTAGAAAATATAGAGACATAAATGCAAAATTTTAAAATTATACGATATCCAAACTAAATAATCATATAGAATACTTTCAGGATGGCCCTTATCTAGAAATATATGTTGTCCATATTCCTTGCGATAAGATGTGTGTATGTGCCTAGTAAAGTTGGGACGTGACAGTCGACTGAAATATGGGTGACGGGATTGTCCCTTGGGTGGAACTTTTGTTAGGCAAACATGTCTACAAGTATTTTGGGAGATCCGGAGAAGTTATTACAAGAACTAGTAGTAGAAGCGTATTCATGGGAAAAAAAATCTTCCTAGAAGATTCTGGTAAAGTATATATTCATGCGAAAAAAAAACTTCCCAGAAGTCCCTATATATAAGAGTTAAGGAGTGATCTGCACTATAGTCTCCTAGAAGATTCATGGATGAGTGTACCAAGAAAACTCCCAAGAGTAAGGGTTGACGCAATGTTGTTATGTCTTTTGTATCCTCCTGAATTTACAATAAATAGTTTTCCATTTGAACTCTAGCTCTCTTTGTTGAACACCTATCCATCCACTTTCGTCCATGCTATTTGGGCCATCCAGCCCGTTGAACCGACCCTTCACCCTATCTTTTTAAGCAAGTTTGTGTGATATGGGTTCCGGAATATGCGAAAAGACACAAGAGACGAGCATAGGATCAAATATATATAGCCGGCTCTAGTGGGAGGCAGACTAGGCAGCCGCCTAGCATCTCCTCCCCGAGGGGGCCTCTAATTTATTTAAAATTTTAATTATTTTGTACTGGGCCAAAAAAGAAATTATGGATTTGAAAAAACCCATGGTTGTTTGGAGAAGAATCAAATAAAACATTTAAAAGAAGAAAAGAAAAGAAAAAAAAAACTATTGCACTCTTCTCCCTCACACTTCCACGAAAAATCTCTCCTACGAAAAAAAAAATGAAACAGTCTCTCCCTCCCTCAACAAACATGTCCATCCAGATTTTTCTCCTTTCTAGTTTCTAACGTCTTTTATTTTGTCTGGTGAAGTTTCTAAAATTATTTTTTTAAATATTGAAAAGTAGCACATAACTGGAGGAGATTACAAAGTAAATATATCTTCGTTACTTCTAAATAAAATAATAAAAACTATATAGAGAGATAAAGAGTCTCATTTTGAGGACATGTCTAGGACCTCCAAATTGCTAGAGTCGGCCCTGCTAATTTGGAGTGGCTCTAGTAGTCTTTTGGACTGTGAACGGTATTGTGACGGTTCAGTTTGAAGACGGTGATGGCCTCTCTTTTTTTATCCGACAAAAACCTTTTTTTTCTTCCGAAAAATGCTAAGTTTACTACCAAAAATTTACAACTTTCTTACTACCCACGTCCACCTCCTGCTAACATGGTCCCACCCGGCTCCCTCTCTCCCCAATCAAAGTATGCCACGTAGGCGGTTGTAAAGCTTACAACCAAAAGTGGTTGTAAGACCATCTCCAATGGTGATTTCTAAAATTGAGTTTTTATCCTACTTGGCATTGTACTTTAAGTAGATTTCTATCCTAGTTGGAAGATTTCTACATAGAAATTGTAGACATACAAAAATGCTCTCGGTTCTTCATTTCTATCATATGTGTCACATAGTAAAAGCACCAATTTAACGGTGTAGGGCCCAATAATAATTGTCATGAGAGATGGAAGAATTTCTATGAGAGTTTCTACATATAGAAACCCTCCTAGAAAGTTTCCATCCTACATCATTGCCACTAGGATAGAAATGGTGATAGAAATCACTATTGGTAGAAGTTTTTTCTAAAAATGGATTTCTTCCATAGAAATAGGGAAGATATAAACTCCGTTGGAGATGTTCTAAGCATAGCATTTCCCTCTCTTTTTTCCTACATGTGTCATATATGTGAAAATGCATGAGAATCAAATGTGAAAAGCATTTCATAAATTTAGCTGATATCAAAACTGATAACGATCGAGACACGGAATCTAATGCGACAAAATTTAGGGGTTAATACAATTTACCCTTTATCAAGTAAAAAAGAAAACGTAAAGACAGATGATTCCCTTCTTTAAACCCACTCTTTGTGGCCAAAGTATAATCATATTGACACAAGAATCTTTACCGATATAAAGTTATACGTATTGGAATACACTATAAAACACAGGTCGGAATTGTTTCATCTCCACCGTCTATTCCTAAGAGGGGAGAGCAATAGCAACAAGAGTTCAACAAATAGTTAAGATGGTACCGGAACGCATGTGCATTACTCCCCCAAGGATTTACTGGTCACTTCCTCATCAAAAGAACCACAGTGTGAGCTGCAATACTCCGATTCTCTCCAAGGCTGTCTACTTTCTCGTGAGTTTTTGCTTTGAGGTTCACAACGGATGGGTCTGCTCCCAGAAGTTCACACAAGTTGGCCCTGATCGCTTCCTTGTGTGGGCTAAGCTTCGGCCTCTGTAGTATCAGAGTGGCATCTAAGTTTCCGAGCTCATAACCTGCCTCGTGCATGAGTCTAACCTGTAACGGTATAGTATATCTAAAAGGATTTAGCACAAGTGATTTAATCATTCATAATTATCATACTAAAACTAAAATTTCAATTATAGATAATCAATTGAATTGTAGAGGACATATACCAATAGAAGTCCGATAGTTATGTGTAGCTAATAACAATATTCACAACACATGCAAACACTTTCCTTTTAATCTTTGGAGTGCTCCTTTAATGTTTAGCTTGGTTAAGCTTTTGATCTCCTTCAATGTAAATTTGTTTGGTCATAATACTACCAAAGATAAATTTACATTTACAAAGTGCATCCTTCCATGACACTCCTGTCAATGCAGGGTATGGTGAAAGTCAAAGATAAAGATTTAAGCATGCTTACCCTACTCTATGGAGAGGTTGTTCCTCCATCCAAACTTGCATCATCCACAATGCAAGGGTGGTGCCGTCCAGGCATGCCAAGCAACACCCAAAATACATACTTAGTTTTATCATATTATTTGTTTCATTGAAAGCTATTCGGGCTAGTTGGTTTAGGTTGAGGGTAAAGCCTAACATGACGCAGACTGGACTAGAGCTGGGTTTTTGTTAACTTGCGGCTAATCAAAATTTATTTAGGTTGGCACGTACACCTTGTTTACAACCTGGTCTGGCCAAATTGGTTGCATCAAATAAGTGGCCATACACATGAATCCATGTATGCACAAATGGGCACACATATAGGGCGTAGTTTGCAAATAATGGGGACTAAAATAAGATATTAACTATCTTGTCCAACCATAATACTACCAAAATTACATCAGACGGTTACCTTTTCAAAAGTTATCACTAGCTAACTTTATATTGGTATTAGGAAATGGAAAAGAACATCTAGCTTGCGGAAGAGACTGAGAACCAAATGGTATAAATTGAAATAAAAGAACATAATAATTTTCAGGATAAGAAGATAAAGGGCAAGCAAGATGGGATATATAGCAGCGGATTGTAGTGCTACGTGGTACATTATGGCGAGTTGTATCAAGAAAGTAGTAATAAAAATTCTACGAATATCAAAAGGCAATGGGTTAGACCTCAAAAGAAAGTTGGTGGTGGAACGAGGAAGTTCAAAAAGTTATTTTGGCAAAAAAGAATTGCCTATAAAGATTGGCAAAAGTATAAAAAAAAAAAAAAAACAAAAAAAAAACGTAAGAGATATAGAGTAGCAAAAAAGTAAGTTAGGAAAGCAGTTAGCGAAGCTAAATATAAGACATAAATATTTATATAGAAAGTTAGAAACTTTTGAGGGAGAAAAAGATATTTATACGCTTGCTAAGAGCATGGAAAGGATGAGCAAAGACGCAGGTAATATTAAGTGTATCAAGAGTGAGCGAGCATCAAAAGATATTAGTAAAAAAAAAATATTAAGGTGGGTGGAGGAGTTATTTAATGAAAGCAACCTAGAAAAGCTTAGTTTATATTCAGATTTAACTCAGGTTAAGTTATATTGTTGTTGTCATGAAATTCGAAATTCTGAAGTTAATAATGCACTAAAGAAAATGGAAAACGGAAAAAGCAGTAGGACCTGACGATATTCCTATTAAGGTTGTAAATGTTTAGGGGGAAAAAATTGATATGGTTTATTGAATTCAACAAAATTCTAAGGGCTAAGAAGATGTCGAATGAATAGAAAAGTAGGTACTATAGTACCCATATATAAGAACAAGGGAGAGATAAATTTGTAATAACTATCAAGGAATTAACCTTATGAGGCAATATCATGAAACTATGAGAGCGACCGATTGAACAAAGATTAATAAAAGAGACTAGAATTTAGAGAATATTTTTGGTTTTACGTCGGAAAGATCTACTAAATAAATCATGTACTTACTAAGAAGATTAATAGAAAAAAGAAATTTGCACAAGGTTTTTTATCGACTTTAATAGCTTACGATCGATAGTTCTTATAGGAAGATAATGTAGTAGGCTTCGAAGAAGAAACAAGTTGTTAGAAGTTATTATAGATATGCATAATAGAGTTACAATGAGCCCATAATATTGGAGGAGATAGTAACATGTATCCTATTACCATTGACTTACATCAAGGATTTGTCAAGTCCTTACCTTTTTTCAATAGTTATGGATGAAAGTACTAGACATATCCAAGAAGAGATTCTATGGTATATGATATTTGAAATATTGTGTTGGTAGAGAAGGGTTGGATGCTAAAATCGAAGTGTGGAGAGAGACTTTGGTATCTAAGAGATTTAGAATTAGTAGAACGAAAACATAGTTTATAAAATTTAACTTCAACCCGAAGTCAAAGAGAAATGATGAAAGAGTCCAAATAGATGGAAAAAAAAATACCTATGAGTGATAGCTTTCGGTATTTAGGATCAATCATTTGTCATAATGGAGAGGTTGAGAAGGATGGCATACATAAAATTAAAACATGATGGTTGAAATGGATAAGTACTTTTGGAGTACTTTGTGATCACAAGATACCTCTGAAATTAAAAAAAAAATTATATAAGACGATTGTTTTTATGGTTCAGAGTGTTCGGAAATTAAGAAACAATGTCCAAAAAATTAGTGTAGTTGAAAAGGGAACGCTAAGATATATGAGTGACAATATATTAAAGAATATCATCAAAATGAGTTTATTATTGGAAACTTAGAGGTGGCGTCAATTAAAGACAACATATAAAAAATCGACTTAGGTGATTTGGCCATGTACAACGAAACCAATAGATGCTCCCGTAAAGACGAGCGATATATGATTATGAATTTTGTTCTCCTTCCCGTCCTTTTCCTGTCCTCTTGATTTAATCATTTTTCGCAGCTGCTCCTCATCTCTTCTCCCCCACTACTTACATAGCACAAAGGCTTATCCTACTCTACTTTGGACTTCTCCTTCTGTGACCTTTATCCTTTTATAAGGTATAGATGATTATGAATTGTTAAATTGTTCATATTGATAAGTGACAAAAAATATATTTTAATTGCTATCTTGAGTTTTTAGATTTTCTACCTGATACGGTACAAGAATAATACATGATAGCGAGTATCAGCCTGACTCAACATATATGTTGACCCAAAATTAAACCGAGATACCCGTCTTGCCAATGCCTTTAAAAGTTTCAATAAGAACGTGTAGACGATCATAAAAGCAACCTTACATAATGAGGAAAAGGGCAAGATAAAATAGATTGAAACGAATTTAAAAATTAGTTATAGCTGAACTTCCACGCCACATTAGATGCTATAGTATGATACATTTCAACCTCAAGCACTTACGAAGTTCAATCTCTAGCCCCTAAGATCACTGTTTTTTCATTACATGTATACAATTACCAAAAGAACTTGATAATATAACATTGGTACGTGTCAAATATGTGGTTTGTTCTAGTTGTCTTAACAATTTGAATTTGGCTAGGACCTATTTAAGACAATTAGCAATTAGGGTACTGAACAATATGTGCATGGACACGAGGAAGAAAGGGATGAAGGAACGAATATACTGATAAGTTGAGGATACAATATTTGATAAGAGGATAGATATCTATGCTTTAAATTTTCAAAATGATTGTTTCTTTATTTTTATTTATTAGTTAACTAGACATAAATCAACCTCAAATTCTGTAGTGCAAACTCCCAAAATTGAAACTCTTATGAGGCATCACAAGATTGAAATTGAAACCGAGTTAGGAAACCGTAGAGAATAATTCTAGATGTTGATTATGTCTTAGAACTTTGAAATAGGATGACCATAGGATATATAGATGTATTTACGACCTTATTTAGATAATTTAAAATTTTAGCGACACCCAAGGTGGATGCTTAAGCAACCTGCCAGCCAGGCTGCCCTGCCTTTTACACTTGCTTTAATACTAAGAGGAGGTATGTTTGGAGCCAAAGACCTTGGGGGGCTGTCATTGTGTAAGTCAAGGCACCGGTGAGCTCTTATGTGGTCCCGTTCTAACATCTATCTGTGTAAGTCATCTTTGAGATTGAGGTGCTTGCTCCATCTTGGAGTTACCGTCAACAAAAGAAGAGATCAAGATACTAAGAGAAACATGCACGAATGTGGCAAAGTAACAAGAACCACTGACAAAAGAAGATAAAGACATAATACTGATTCTCAGAAATAAGCATGAAAGGGACCAAATGAATCACTGAGGCTTCGTATGTGATGAAGATAGGAACATGACAACAAAAGCAACCACTACAGCATTTATCCAGAATATTGGGGTTGGACATGCATCCATTACTTTTTAACCCTGGTCATTTCAAAGACCACTGGACAGGTTCTCTGTTGAAGGGCATTCCAAATTCTTTGCAACCAACTTATCACATGGATATGCATATCTTTTGGTATTTAGCAAAGTATCCATTAAAGTTTGCCAGGCTATAAATGATTTTTGAAGTATCAAAATCTGTGACTAGATCACTTGCCAGTTGGAAAACTCCTGATGATAAGGTACATTAAAAGCTCACTGGCTAACTGGAAGACTAGATTCATACAGTATACTAATCAATAAGAGTCCTATAACCCTAGCCTTCTAGCTTCCCGTTGCAGTTCTCCAAAGATCCAAGGCCTCTATACTAGCTTCTTATGTAATGGTAAAACAGTAAAACCTAACTCTGGTTACATGTAGATTACAATATTTGGTTTCTATAAAAGAAGAACCCGATTGTATCCATATTTAAGATTTCCTAATCTTATGTATAGAAAGGATCAGTGAATGAATCATCTAATGTCCTGTATGCTAACTCACCGACAAAAGATTTTGGTCTGTACCATGTTATTTTACTTATATCTAGCGTTGATTTAGTTGCAAGCCCAACTTCTTGTAAACCCAACTGCACCTAAACATTAAAGGCATCCAGAATTTCATAAATGTCAACTCTTGTTCCTTATCATTCAAGGCCTTCAGCATTAGCCAAATTGTAATCTATTTTCAGCTCTAAAAACCAAAAAATGATTCCCCAAGTTGTGATTCTTTTGGCAACCCTCAGTCCTTCATCGTCTTTGTGGAAATAGGCAAGCATGGATAACCACCTCAAATATCAAAACAACTGCCTTTAATTTCATAGCCAGTGACTAGAAGGAATATCATAACACTTCTTGATTTCCACTATATTCAATTTGTAAAATTGTTCCACTGACTATACACAGCTAAGATTCACGCAGTTTTTTTTTGTTTGTTACATCGCCTTTCGAAATAAGCACAAATAAAAGCTGCTTCTTTTTTTGTCCGAATTTGATTTGACAAACTCGAAATGAGTAGACTTCGGTATCGGTTGTGCTGATTTGGAATTCCATGTGTTTCTAAATTTCCAGTAACATCGGAATTGAAACAGCTACCAAATCAATACAAGTAAACGAAACTCGCAATATTAATTTGGGGAGGGAGAGTTCCAACTCACAGCCTCCTTCATGAAGACGGAAGAAGCCGCCCCTCTCCACTTGGGATCCGAATCCGGAAATAACTGTCCAATATCCGGTAGCCCCAGGGCTCCCAGTATCGCATCCACCACGCAGTGGAACAACACGTCCCCTGCCAAAAGAAATGAAAGAAAAGAAACCCAAATCAATCAAAAAGAAACCCTAACCCTAGTTTCTGATCGAGAGGGGAGAGAAGCCCGACCATCGGAGTGGGCCTCGCAGCCTCGGTCGTGGGGGATGAGGACGCCGCCGACGATGAGTGGGAGGTCCGGCTCGAGGCGGTGGAGGTCGAATCCGTGTCCGACGCGGAAGGGGAGGGAGGGGTAGGGGATTTGGGGAGGGACGGAGGGCTTGGCAGAGGGGTGGGTTGGGGAATCGACGGCGGCCGAGGCACGGAGCTGAAGGAGGGATGGACGGATGGATCGAGAGCGGAGGGAAATAGGAGAGGAGGAGAAGAGTGGGGTCCTTGGTGTTAGGGAGGTGGTGGTGGAAGGAGGAGGAAATGGGAGGAAGAGTGACGAAGCCATGGCCGCACAGAGAGAGTGAAACCAGGAACGCCTCTGGTTGTTGGTATTTTAGTAGGTAGGAAAGAAGAATATTATTTGTAATTCCAAATTGTTTTCCAATTTTTTCCAAAAAAGAAAAAAATTGTTTTCCAATCTATTTTACGTGACAGTTTACATGGTTGTTAATATGACATAACAAATTTTAAAATTAAAATTAAACAAGTTATATTAATATTTACCATTAATATCAATATAAATACTAATATTAATATTAAAATTAATGTTAACATTATAATTAATATTAATATTAAAAAATTAAATAATTAATTTTTTGAATTAAAATTTGTCATGTTAACTGTTATGTTAGATGTCACATAATATTATTTAGTATGTATGTCAGTTGATACATAAAGAAGGATAGATTGGAGAGACAATTTGAATGTGTACAAATAACATTATTCTATACGAAAATTACTTCACCATACTTTGTATTAAATATTGTAAAGTGACTTATTATTTTGGCCACTGAAAATTATCGGAACTTTGATTTGGTGTTTGTGGCACAAATAATTAGTATAAGGAATTATGTTCTCATTCTAATTAGTCGAATATCGTAATAATCTTTTAAATTCCCCAGTAAAAAATTTAGACGCTCTAAATTTTGTATAGGGAACTTTTGAAGTTATAGTATATCATACTTAGTTTAATTGTACTAACTATCTTAAAGTCTTTGAATTTTGACATTTTAATATTTTGTACTATTTTTTAATATTAAATATTTCATTTTGTAAGTTGTTGCAATTTATTTTTTGCTTACTTGTAAATTATTGGTGTTCCTTGACTTGGATGTGGTTATTTTTAACTTTTTTTAAGTCTCTAGATTAAAGAAAAATTACTTCTTATTCCTCTTTAAAATATACATAAGAAGCACAAAGAAGTTATAATAGAGTAAAGGATAATTTATGTTAACTATTTCTATATTTTATACTTATTACACTAACCATCTTTATTTTAAAATTAATTACACGGACCACTCCTATGTTTTATATTTTTTATAGAAAGTTATAGCACTAAATATTTCTATTTCAAAAATAAAACATAAAGTAGAGAGGTAGTCCGTGTAATTATTCTCAAAATAAAGGTAATTTTTGTAATAACCATAAATCATAGGAAAGATTAGAATGTATTTATTTCTAAAGTAAAATAAAGAGAGTATTACATTCATCTTTCTTTAATGTCTCTCGTCTTTGGACAATATCATGCTTCTCTACCGCAAAGTAGAATTGTAAAAGACTAAAATTTAGAACGACGAGAAATATAAAATCTATATTAACATATGCTCATCAATCATCTCTCTCCTATATTTATTGAACCACTTTGGGCCAAGATGTAAATTAGGATTCCAATTTCCAATCTTAACCCATGCAGTATATCCTGCATTGGGTATTTGGAAAACTCTAGTTTATGAATTGCCAAATTGTTGTGATGGATGCAAGTCCTATGAATTCTTTTTTTAATTTATTTTATTATCGAACATAAACGTTAAACTTGTACATCTTATGTTGTATCGCATCATCATCTCTCTTGAGTCTACTGTCTCCGCTTCCAAAATTAATTAAATAGAACGAATAATACATTTTATACCGGTTCGACTCCGAACATATGTCCCGCCACTTAGACTAGCCTCGTTTGGTTCACGGATTCAAGGAAGTAGGAAAGGAAAGTTGTTCCTTTCCTTTGTTTGGTAACCACAAACTTGAGAATCAATTTCCTCACAAGGAGAAAAATTAGAGGGAATATGGTTCCACTCATGACCCATGGGATTGATTTTTCCTCCTCCTTTCCCAACATTTATTACAAAAGCTATGACAAAAGTAACCATGTGTTTTTGCTTATTTTACCATTAATGTTATTTTTTATAATATTATTTTTATTTTATATGTAAGGATATTATTGGAACATTGTTATATTTTTGCTTTCCTTTCCTACACCAACCAAACAACGAAAAGAAAATGTGACAGGAATCCTACTTTTCCACTCTTATGACAGGAAATCTTACTTTTTCATTCCCATGAAAAATAGAAAGGAATGCATTCCCATGAAAAATAGAAAGGAATGCATTTTCTTTGAAAGTTCCACCCAACAAAATAACTTTGATATCATAACTCACATATTTCCATGAAGCACGAAAATACACTAGAAAATATTTGGAGCATCATATAAAAATAATGTGCCTAACAAATTTTGAACCCGTAACTTTTTGAGTAAACTTTATATTATTTAACTAAATGAACTAAATAATTATCTAAATACATAAAAATAAAGTGAATATATTTATATAAATATATATTAAAAGATCAAAAAATCAGAGGCAACAGCTGCTCTCTCTCCCTAGAGTGGATCCTCCCCTGAAGTAGACCCTGGTGACACATTCTTCTCTTGTTTGAAACTATTAGTTCTCTGTCATCGAGAAGGAAAGGAAGGTATAGTTGGTTTAGCAGTTGACTTTCAGGCATTGGAAACTCATGAGTTCTTAATTTTTTAATTTCGGCCATAAAAAAATTATTAGATTACATGTATCCGATCTCTTGATTTCTTTAATGAAATAAAAAAGAAAAATAAGTATATTTTTAATATTAATAAAATCTATATTGTACCTCCAAACCGTTCCTCCTTACGTAACAGCTGACTTGATATATTAATGTGGCAGCTGACGTGACAAATTTTAAAATTAACATTAAAATTAATGTTAACATTAACATTAACATTAAAATTAATATTACGTTAACATTAATATTAATATTAACATTAACATTAACATTAATATTAATTAATATTAATATTAACATAAAATCAATATGGACAAAATTGGGTAATTAATTTTTTAGATTAAAATTTGTCATATCATTGGTCATGTCAGATAACATATAATATTATTTAACATGTCACGTCAGCTGTCACATAAGGAGGAATATATTGGAGGGACAATTTGAAAGTACAAATAACATTACTCCTACATTTATATTGCAACTTGTTATTTTAAGTTCTTATTTGAGTTTCTGTAGTCAGAACTCTTTATGTTGTGTGGAGGTTTGGTAGAGAGCAATCCGATACTCTGTTTTCTTATAGTTTTCTCACGCTCACAGTCTTCCTGTGTGAATGTCGTTTTGTTTATTACTGCAAGAAAGGAGTTTTCCTTTGGCAATTTTCTGCTACTACATAAACACGAAGGAGTTTATGAGAAAAATGAATGTGCTGAAGATGCGCACCTTGAAGTAAGAAATATAACCTTAGCAAAAGGACAATTTTTTTTTTTTTTTCTTTTTTGGATTCTTTCCGAATTGAGGTGATACAAAAAAATGGATTCCCTACGCCACTTCGGATATCAGTTTCAACTTCTATTACACTGACTTTATTCTAGAGTTTGTACCTTCGTGGCTTGGATCTGAGGCTTACCACAAATGGTTCAAGATTCCAATTGTTTTGTCAAGAGAAGAAAGAAGGGAAAAAAAAAACATATTAAGTAAGGACCCATTTGATTTGCAAGATTGAACAACCTATCTGTATTATATTAGAAATCTAATTTGAATGTTTGGTTGGACATTCAAATTAAAAAAAAATTTAATTTAATATAATGGTCATTACAAGCTTGATTAAAATTCGTGCAACCACAATTACATTATAACTTAAAACTTACACAAGTACTTCCTTTTAAAAAAACTTTTTTTGTTCTTGCTTTTCAGATTTTTTTATTTCTATCTTTTACAAAATAATAATTTTTTATTTTATGTGAAACCTGCTTTCTTGTTTTTAGACTAATTATTGGATATTTAGATTAATTAGGATTATTAGTTTTGTTTGGGGTTATTATTATTATTATTATTGTTATTATTATTATTTAAGTCGGATCCGGAAAACATTATTTTAAAATTATCGTTGGTTTTTTATTGTGGCACTGTCCCGATCCCGAGTCCGGACTCCGACCCTGAGTCCGAACTAGGGGTGCAACTCGGGCGGGTTGGGTCGGGTTTGAGGTCAACCCGAGCCCAACCCGATAGATCATAAGCCTAGCCCAAGCCCAAGTCCGACCCGACTTCGGGTTCAACATATGAAGCCCAAGACCAAGCCCTGAGGATCGGGTTGGGCTCGGATTGGGTCGAGTCCATCGGGTTTATCGGACTCTAATATGATATTTGAAATATTTTAAACAAAAGTAATATTAAATGCATAATCAAATAGCAATCAAGCCTCGATCATTACAAAATAAAACTGAAATGAGATTTAGGACAAGGAATTGAAGAGTTCGGATGAAAAAAATTATAGTTTAACTTTTTATTTAAGTAGCATAAAACAATATATATATATATATATATATATATATATATATATATATATATATATATATATATATATATATGTAAAAAAATATATATATATATATATAAATTATATGTATGTCGGGTTCGGGTTCTTCGGGTTACCCAACACATGAACCCAAGCCCAACCCGATTTTTGATCGGGTTCAAATATTTTAACCCGAGCCCGAGCCCAAACCCGAATATCTTCAACCCTAACCCAACCCATTAACGGGTTTACCCGATCGGGTTCGGGTTTAGCCCGCCCGAGTTGCACCCCTAGTCCGAACGCCAGTTTCCGTTTCCCGAACCCAATTTTCGTTTCCAGTTCCGAATCCGTCTTAAAACCTTTTAATTAATTTTTTGACCTTAGATAAATAGTTAAAACTATTTTATGTTTGGTTATTAATTAAAAAAAAAAGAATAAGCCCTATGGCTTGGTCACCCACGACTAAGCCAGCAACCCACTCCCCCACCCTACTCTCCAGCACCTAATTCTCTCTTCCACAACTTTCCCAACTTTCCCCTTTATTTTCTCTCCCACGAGCACCGCTCCAGCACTCAGCAATCCACTCCCCTCCCATATAACCCAACTCTCATTCTTCTCCTCTCCCTCACTCTCCCAATCCCTCACTCATCTCCTCATTTTCCCAAATCCGCCCCCTCTTCCTGCTCGGCGCTCGACCCCGCGGCTGACCCCCAGGCCGACTGCCCCGATCCCGTGCGTCCGCCCGGGCCAGAGCCCGTCCCCGAGCTTCTAATCGCCGCGCCCCCGCCTCCTAGCCGGCCCGCCTTCCGGCGTCCGCAGCCCGCCTCTCCGGCGCGCCTGCCCCTGACCGGCCGACCTCTCCGGGCTGACCCCGCGGTCCTGTGCCGCTGTTCCGCCCACGACTCCGCGCTCCGCGGCCCCTGCGCCGCTGTCCCGTGCCGCTGTTCGGTCTGTTCCGGCCCCTCCTCTGTCCAGTGTGCCCCCGTGCCGGATCCCGACCCCGATCTCCCGTTCTACGTTTTTCCTTTGATGTCCGCGAGCTTTGGATTTTTCCGATTCCGCGAAAACTTGGTTTTATTCCAATTTTAACATCTGAGAGCTCTAGCCGAGCAACCTAAGGTATAATTTCGTGTTTGTCACGACCCGCACCCGGATATACGGATACGAATACGTGGGCCATGTCCAGCCTACGCCGCAGTATCGGCGGTAGAACGCTGTCTAGCACCCAATAAATATACACTACGTCTAGAAGGCCTATAACTATAAATATACTCTAGTCACATCACAAACAGCTAGGGATGATAAGACAAGAAGATAACTAAAGCACAAGAGCAACTAGAAACTACTAGAAGGAAACATAAGACAGGAAATAAAGAAGGAAAAACAAGACGAACTAAGGATAACTACCAGGCAACTCACATAGAAGAATAGTGAGATCCACCTCAGCTAGCAACATCATGAAGTCCACTAATGGTATAACAACTCCTAAAATATTATCAATGGTATCCTGTCAGGATAATGAGCAAGTACAAACACTAACAGCAGTTCCATGTGAATTAACAAATTCTATAAGAGACAGTATAATGAACTACAAGACAAAGATATATGAAAACTTGGGAACCGTTCGAAAGCTGAGTTACAACCCTTAAACCAAACAAGGACCGGGGTTGTAACCCTTCTCCCGAGCAGAACTCAGTCTCCAATCAAGGTACATCATAGAGGCATATAAAACATGTGAGTAACTGGAATCATAGCATTGTGAGAAGTACTGTATGTAGAACAAAACAGGATATATGATAAGATAAAATAAATATAAAATGTGCCTCGAATATTATAGCATAATATGATCGGTATGGGTCAAGATCAGGCTTCCAGCCGACCGGCTACAAGTACGTGGACTCGGCCCGGCCGGGATGGTAAGCTATGGAGCAAGTAGTAGCACAGGTCAGGCTATACCCATCGTGAGGTGAGGGTATAGCTATGATACAAGTAGTAACTCAAGGTGGGCATTGATCATACTATTTATAATATTCCCCATCCCCGAGTAGTATACGGATCCGGACATAGCACGTCATGGCACGAGATTTCCTAAGAAGGTAGCTACTCCTTCTCAGGAATCGGTGTCAATACAAGTACAAGAACAAGATCGAGCAAGTACCAGTATCCCCAAAAAATCCAAGAATGACATCTCATGACAGGAATCCGGTATATACTAGTCCGTGAACTATCGTGACTGAGAATCAAGTAAGACACTACAACTGAATCAGATATAGCAGATATCAAGACAATGAAAACTATCAGTGAATGTACTCGCCTGCGGTCCTGAGCTGTCAAATGGGGTCGATGCTCAGAGTGATGCCACAGACCTAAAGATAAGATATATATAAACTAATTAGGGTTCAACAGTGTTAGGCTTGATTCTATAGTATAAGCTATGTAATCTAGGTCAATCTCAGTCCAACTAAGTCAAACTAGGTCACACTGAGTCACACTAGGTCAAACTAGGTCACAGAAAGTCAAACCAAGTCAAACTAGGTCAATTTGGGTCAATGGTTGACTTACAGTTGACTTTTGGTCAACTGGTCAACTATGGTCAACTCTAGGTTAAACTAGGTCAAATATTGACTCTACTTCGACGTTCAGTCAAAACAGTCAACCATGGTCAAACAGGGTCAAGGCTAGTCTCTATAAACATCTACAGGGTCAACCCATTCAATTTCAGTGATTGTGAAATAACCGGAATCGATGGAACTCAAAATACAAACAAAAGAGAAATATTATAATAATAGGGTGAAAACCTACAGATGTTGTCGGATGGTGAAACAACCATCACCAACGTGTCCAGAATGGTCAAATCAGCTAGGATAGCCTGTCCAAAAGTCCAATTTGGACACAGGAGCAAAACGGTAATTTTGGGCCAAAATGATGTCCGCCGTTGGATACACTTTGCACCAAAAAATGTGCCAAAATAAAAGTGCACAAAACCTAACAAATTATATGTCCACGAATCCAGAATGACGATACGAACCCAACGGTATATCCAGAATTGGATTCCGTTGACCCGATCTCAAATTGGTCCGTTGACCAGGACATTGAAATTCCGATTTGCACGAAAAAGCGTGTCGGAGCTAATGTCCTCAAAACTCAGCAAATTATAAGTCAACGAGTCCAGAATGACGATACGAACTCAACGGTGTATCCGGAATTGGATTCCGATGAGCCGATCTCAAAGTGACCCGTTGACTCAAAAAGTGGGACCCGTTTTACACCGAAATGCGTGCCAGGGCCCACGTTCTCCAAATCAAGCAAACGTTATATGAAAATATGCCAGAACGACACCACGAGTCTACTGGTGGTGTCAGAAATTGAATCCGGAGTCCCGGGTTCAAAAATGGAATTTTACAAGTGCAACACTAAGAACTCGAACGGCCAACTTTGGCGTCAAATTCGACCGACCTAACAAGCTCAAACTGAAATGAAATCTAAAGGGGGCAGGAAGAGGGTTATACCAGATTCGCACAGGAACAGGTAGCGCGTCAACCGGAGCTGCGACGGCAAAGATACGAGCTGACGAAGTCGACTCCACGAAACTGTCCAAAAACAGTTCAATTTAAAACGTCAACTTGGTGGCCAGTTTTGAGATATCAAATGACGAAATTAACGGACGAAAATTGACATGAGTGAAGATGGATATACCGAGATTGCGACTGAGCAAAGAGATTGCCGATCCAACGGTCGTATTTCCCAAAAAACATGTGCAAAGTTGCTGGTTCGAGACGTGATTCTGTGTTCCGTTCCCGCGCGCGTCACGGCGGGAACTCGTGCCAAACGCACGAATAGCCCGTTCTCCACGTCGGGGACGACGGAGGCGGCACGGCGGTGCTCGCCGGGGTTGCCCAGCCTTGGGTGGCCGGCCACGCGGTGGCGCGCGGCCACCCGCCGGCGGCGGCGGCGCTGAACCGCTGGCCAGGGGGCGCGGGGTGCTGCTGCCCCCTACTGCAGCTGCTGCTGCATGCTGCACTGCTGCGGCTGCTGCCTCGCGGTGGCGCGTGCTATGGCGCAGCCAGGTGGCGGCGCGGCGGCGGCCCAGCAAGGGAAGGAAGGAGGAGGAGGTGAGAAGAGGTGGTGTTGGTGAAGAGTGGTGGTGGTGAGAGTGGTGCATGGTGGTGATGTTGTTGTTGAAGTAGAAGAAGAGGGTGATGGTGATGATGATGAATGATGTAGATGGAGAAGGAGGAGAAGAGAGGAAGAAGAAGAAAATTTGGAGGGGGGGCTGTTCCTGTACGGGTAGGGTATGGTGATGGGTTGTGTGTTTGTAAAGTGAAGAGAGAGAGATATTATATGATTATATATATATATATATATATATATATATATATATATATATATATATATATATATATAGAAAGAGAGAGAGAAAGAATGAGAGAGATATTTAGAGAGGGAGAGAGAAAATATAGAGAGAGGGGGGTTCGGCCAGGAATAGGGGGGAGGGGGTGAGGTAGTGTGATGTATGGAGAGAGAAGAGGGAGAAAGAGAGATATTTACATATATATTATATATATGTATATATGTATATATATATACATAAGAGAGAGAAATAAAGATATTTGTATAAAGAGGATATTTTAGAGTAGAAAAAAATTAGTGTATGGATAGACATGGTAGGGTCACACAAATTTGGGTTTGGTTCGGTTGAGCCGGATCGGGTTAAAAATCGGACATGGTAAAATAATTGAATTAAAAATAGATATTTAAAATCATGGGTAAATAAATAATATACGGGGACTCCAATAAAAGGGACACAAGTTTCATGTGGGTAGTCGGCTTCATGTGGGCCATGTCCCTATTTGGGGTTGACTAGGTTGGGTCGATGTCGGGTCACGAAATTAAATTGGAAATCAAATCAGGTTTCACGGTAGATAATTAATTGGCCTAAATTGAACCGAAAGTTGTGCGAAGGAAATGGAGTACAAAATGGAGTGTCTGAGTGGGACACGAAGGTCAGAGGTGAAGAACGTCTCGAGTAGATCAGACATGACAAGTTGATTTCAAGAAAAAGACAGGTCTGGTGCTCCTAAATTAAAAGCCACGATAACGTGCTTATGGGGATCAAGGAAAAGAGTAGGAAATCAATTAATAATTTAAATGGTCTAAATTGACCTGAACTTGCGCGAAGCAAAAAGAGCACAAGGGAACAAGTTCGAGTGGGACACGAAATATCATTGTGAAGATAATCTCGTCTACTACAAACTCCAAGAAGGAAGTTTCCAGAGACTGGCATCCCTGATGCTCTAGAATTTCAAGTCACGGTAAAGAGCATTTAAAGATCAAAGTTAATTATATAGAAATAAATTATTGAAAATAATTCATTAGAAAATTCGAAAAATAATTCGAGAAATTCAGGGGGCTTACAGTGTTCCCGTATCCGTTTACGTAGTCGATGATGAGAATTGGTCCCCGATTCCTTCCCGGGAATTCGGTTTTGGTGGACGTAGTAGTTTCGAATTTTCCGAAATCGTTCTGTGACGGTTTCTGTGGTTGGTTTGGATTTTCGGAATTTTGGAATTTTCGATTTTATTCCGGATTTTCCGATTATGCTTAGGAAATGATTTCTGTGATTATATTTTCTATAAAAGTGTGATTTTCCTGGTTTGGGATAAATATTTTTGGTGTTGTTGGCACATTTTTTCAGTATTGGGTTGTCCCAAATATAGAGAAAATGCTGTCCAATTTTCGTAAAACTTTATATATATAATTCAAAATCAGTTTTCGAAAATGTTTATTAAATGGATTTTTGGGCGACGACCGTACCGGTCAATGGGCCCTAGCGAAATGCAAACGAAACCGGAATTTCCGGACATTGAGGCATTAGCTAAAAATAGTGACGATTGGACCAAGTTTGAGACTCCCAAGATTTAATTAAATTTATTTATTAGTTTTGTTTTCAGTATTTAAAATACGGAACATTTTTCAGAGCTAACTAATTTTTTTCTAATTTTATTTATGTAAAGTTTGTAAGGACATAAGCCCAGATTTCTATTGTTGTTAGTTGTGCCCCTGTATTGTGTAGTCTAGGTTTTTTATTTCTTTTCTGGGTTGATTTTTATTTCTTTTCTGGGTTGATTTCTATATTTGGACACGTAAATTATAATTAGGATATTAATTATTTTGTATAAAATTAATAAAGATTTTCCCAAGTTAATTAAATGAATAAAATATTAGCAAGATAACAAGTTCATGTTTTATCACTAGAAGAAAACTAGTTTATATATATATTACAAAAATACAAAGTTTTTCTAAGTTAAACTGTAATTTCTATTTTTCTCCAATTAACTGAATTAACCGGTTTAACAAACTAATTGACAACGCACGTAGCTTGCGACGTAAAGCGTTACAGTAGGTTAAATAAAAGAGCTTAAAATCCGACTAGGACACTACTACTAGAGATTGTAACTAGCACACCTAGAATGGCTACAATTTTGGTTCTAAGTCAAGGTTCTCAACTGTAGGATCTCGGAGACGAACCTGACATCCTCCTCGGAACCGACTTTACCAATCCAGTCGTAAACAAAGGCAAGTTATGGTTATATTTTCTTATATTTTATTTAGTAATTGTCTAGCTGCATGTTTAAACCATATTGCTACACGGAACCCTCTCCTAGGGTTCAAATATTGATTGATATAGATTGTGGGGATTGGGGGAATAGTGTAACGTTTATGGCCAATACCCCCATATTGCAGGATTGTGCGAGCTTACCCCTCTTACACATGGGGATAAGCTGTATCGCGTCGCTAGGACGCTATTGTATAACCCAAGCCGGTCATAGACCATTACACATTCAAATCATATTATTTTTAATCGTAGAATTACTGGAAAAATATTATTTCAACTGTTTAGCCTGCACTTTTTTATTATTACTTGAAATGTGAGATACATATTTGTACTTGCTCCCTCCTGACTGGAGACCACATTTTTAGGTGACATTGAGGATGCTGAGCTATTATACAATGACTACTATGACCCGGTACTATATCCTGCGGTGTTACCAGAGTCCCCGTTGGAAGACGCAGATCCCGGGGCTGGCGAGCCAGCCGTTTAGCTAGTTGTTGTATTTCCTTTCGATTTCTTTTGTTGAAGTTTGTAGACTTTGAATTGAGCATTTTATTTTAGTATTTTTTTCCAGTTGTACTTTCAATTGTCTAATAAAAGTTTTAAACATTCGTAGATTCGTGTTATGACAAATGTATAGATGTTGTTGAGTTTACCTGCATTAGAAATAGCTTACTGCCGTCGTCTCACAACGGTGCAGGCTGGGCATGATCCGGTTCGACCCAATAATTTAGGATCAGGTTGTGACATATTTTTAGTGGTGGCCCATGCAGGTCCAATCAACAACTTAGGTGAACATATCTAGAAACAATTAGAACACTAGAATATTAATTTGTCACAACATAGGACCGAAATATATTATAAATAAATATTTTGTTTGTTATAGACTGGTAGGCTACCTTGCTTATGTTTTGCATCCTAAGCCTTATCCAGCATAGGCCGATTGTATGGTGGTCTATTTTACTATCTACTTTAGTTTCTAGATTTTATATATCTTTTAGTGTCCCTTGGCTTTCTGAGGTTATTTTCTTCCATATCCTTATCATACTCTAGCATCCTTAGCATCCATACTCTTTTGTTATTTATGGATTAGGATTAGATTCTTCCCAATCTCCTTCTTCAACAAACCTATTTCAAAAAAATTCAATTAGTTGATCAAATCATACTTCTCTATCTTTATTTAGAATCTAGATCTATTTCACTATTTAGAGTTTTAAAATTCTCCTTTAGCAAACTTGGTAAACTCTTATCTACCCGAAGTACTTCTACGAATAGTGTATCCAACTATTTGCCTTGATCTCATTTCTAATTGACTTTCTTGGAACGAATCCTGAACCAAATTCTTCTGAAACTATAAAGCCTCAAGGTTAATTATTATCAAAAGAATTGGTTCAGCCTAGTTAGTTCATGATTCCCCCGAAGAAGATATTTTTCAATATTGGTTGTTATCTCCTAGGTTATTCCAAATATTTTATTTTGTTGATCCCCTCCACTCAACTTGAAACCCAACTCTCTCTATGCAACTTCTTAATCAATTCAAGGCATAGACAGCTTTTTAACTCAATGCTTGAGTATCGTGAAGCACGAACGGTCAGAGAATTGATTCCATCCTATTATTAAATTTTCTTTAATCATTGAAAAACTTTTGAATTATTGAACTATCCCCTGGTTGGCTTTGCTAAACCATTTTAACCTAGCTTCCTTAAATCAATAAGACATACTTCTTTTTTTGTGTCCACCCAACTTATCCAGCACATTCTCAAACTTTCCTTGGATAAGAAATTATTTCTTCAAAAATAATTTTGGTAAATGTAAATATTTTTAAGTGGTTTGTCGGAAATATTCTCATTGGCTTCTTCAACTCAACTCGAAGCTCTGGTGCTTCTATCTTATCTTGTGTCCAACTCAATTAGCCATAATTCAGTTAGACCAATTTTATGACTTCAAACCAATCTCTTAAATCTCAAGAGATACTGGAACACATATTTATCCTGATAAATTTTCTTGATTCCAGAAGAATATACATCAACATCTTTTCCTATCATGACTAGAACTTTAGAACTCGTTGAATTTTTGGGAAACTCCTCTTGAAATTCTTATGGACAAAGTTGAGAAAATATTCCGTGACCTAATATGACTTCGCACATTTGCGTAGTAGTCATTCGTCTGAATTATGAAAACTGTGAGTATACTGCAGCCAGTTGCGCACTGGCGGGACATAGACTCTAAGTTAAAGTGATTCAGGTGTTGATATATTTTTGGATATTATTGAGACTATGTTCTAAATGTATCAAATTTGTCTCCTACGTTGCCCAGCCATGAAATGGATAAAGTTGATAGACTACTCGAAAAATTATTATTATTCAAGTTATGGAGCCAAAAATTCACTGCAGTCAGGTGCACTCTGGCGAGGCATGAATTAGAGGCAAAATGACTTCGAATATGTATGGTTTCAGGTACTATTGGGACTATATCCCTGTTATAAATGTATCATGTTTGGCCTCTTATCACCATTGATAACTTTACAAGAATTGTCTTGATTCGTTTAAATTTTGGATTATTTGGAATCTTAGCGACTAGTTTAAATTTTCAGAAATCATTTCTATAGGATTCGTATAGGAATTCCACTTGATTTTCTAGGACTATTTTCCAACATTTTAGTACCATCAAATTATTCTGACTTTTGTCGATTAGAGGATTTGCATTTCTACCGGTTGTCTCTATTTTCATAAACCTCTTATCACAAGCTTGAAGGAATAGATTTCCTATAAAATTCTACTTGATCTTCCTAGAACTTTTTAGGACCATATCGATCTCTATTAGCTCAATCTCTTCCCTGGTTCAACTTTAGTGCGTTGCATATATTTTTGTTACATATTTTGGAAGCTATAGTTGTGGATAGCTTTATTTATTAAATAGTTAATATACATGGATGACTATATGTATGTAGTGTATAGCTATATGCAGGAGAAACATAGGTTGTTACCCATCTCATTTTAAGGGCATCTTTGGGATCAATATTAGTTAGCTAAATGGTAGAAATGTAGAAGAATAACTCGGGTAAGCTAGTCTTGAGAGAGTGGCATATTTTAACTTGTGGCTTATTGGGTTAGAACCAGTAGTAGTGCTCACTAGTGCTTAAATCTCGTTCAAACAAATGAAGATTTTTGACGACTTTGAATTTTATAATTAAAGAAGAGTATGGAAGATAGAGAAAGACGTAGGTAGAGTTAGCGAGAAAAGTCTAAGATCTGGTAAGATTCTCCCATGGAGGAAGTAAATTTGGATAATGTATAAACATGAGAATATGGGTATCAAGTAAAGGAATACTTGACGGAAATTGTCACTCCCCGATCCCGAAAGACGTATTCTTTCATGAATTTTGTACATGGTATCCCGTATTTAGCATCTGCATAATTCTATTTATTAATATTTAATGGTTGCATATAGTTTTTAAGCATGTCATTAGTGGAATGGTTAGAGCATGTTTAGAGGTTAGGGTTTTCTTAAGCCAACCCAACCCCTATTTATATTCTCTTCCTCACTCTCTCTCCTCATTCACTCCTCCATTTATTTTCCTCAACCACCATCCTTAGACAAGTACAACTTGCTCAAAAGTGGAGATTTATGCAATTTTTATTTTAGATTTTTTCTTTTATATTATTTGTCTATATTGTTCTTCTTTCCATTCTCTACAAGTTTAGTTCTTGGAGTTTTTGATTTTAATGACTAGTTTGGTGTAGATCTAAGTTTCTAAAACTAGGGTTTCATGTATTTATATGGTTTTGATCTATCAAACTTGGTTATTTTCAAAAACTAATGGTCCTCGGTTGTAGGAAATTCAATTCTACACTATTTTGACCTTTGAAAAGTTGGATTTTGACTTATTTTGAGAAAGTTATGGCCAAAATAATATTTGGATATTTTCTATGTCATCAGTCCTGGTTTTGGCAGGGACGATGAATAGTGCCGCATGCATAGTGTCCAGCCGCATAAGGATGCTGCATAGTGCTGCATAGTGCCGAGCCGCATAAGGATGCTGCATAGTGCCGAGCCGCATAAGGATGCCGCATAGTGCCGAGCCGCATAAGGATGCTGCATAGTGTCGCATAGTGCCGAATCGCATAAGGATGCTGCATAGTGCCGCATAGTGTCGAGCCACATAAGGATGCTGCATAGTACCGTATAGTGCCGAACCGCATAGTGCCGTATAGTGCCGAGCCGTATAAGGATGCTGCATAGTGCTGCATAGTGTCCAGCCGCATAAGGATGCTTCATAGTGCCGCATAGTGCCGAGCCGCATAAGGATGCTGCATAGTGTCGCATAGTGTCCAGCCGCATAAGGATGCTGCATAATACCGCATAGTGCCGAGCCGCATAAGAATGCCGCATTAGTGCCGAGCCGCATAAGGATGCTGCATAGTGCGACATAGTGCTGAATAGTGCCGCATATTGCCTATTTTGGCTGTTTTTTTCAATTTTAAGTCCTATTTGGCTGAATTGTGGCCAGAATTTCTCCTAACTCCCAACATGAAAGTTGTAGATCTTTGTCTTGGCTTCAAGAATCTTCATAACTAGCGAGCTCCTCATATCCTAAGTGCATAGTACCTTATTGTTCTATTTTTTCTTGTGTTTTGGTCCTCATTCCTGATCTAACTCCTATGTGTATGCTGGATAACCCTATGTGTGTACTAAGGTACAATCTATGTGAGCATCGATGTGCTATCCTATGTACTAAGTGTTCCTATGTGATAACTGTCAGTACCTCCAAGAGTCCAGTATTTACATAGCAATTGGTCAGTAGCAATGACGTGGTATGTGGTGTGTGTCGTATTACACCAAGAAGGGGGTACATACGTATGACTCTATGAGCCAGTAAGGATCACTTCTTGGGATACTCGTACAATGTATGACATCTAAGAGAGTGAGCATGAGACCACGACATGTGAACTTCGAGGATAACCTAGGAATTAATTAGGCAACTAACTTGGTAGATGCATTGGGTGGGAAGAATCCCGAGATCGTGCCATACTAGCCACCCCAGGCCCAGTCCTGACGTGTCGGGTTGGCCACCACGGATATGATTTCACTCGCCTATAGCGGATGGCTATATCCGACTCCTACGAGCTATGTGTTATATATTTTAGCGCGGTAGCCCTTCGGGGGACCGGAGCATAATCAATGAGCTATATGGCTTATGGTTTGGCTAGCCCTGCTGGGTTGACACGATCTGAGGATTCCTTTTAATCATTATCGCAGGGATAACTCCGCCAAATATAGAAAGCTGCATGAATGAATGGCCGCTTGAAAAATGACTTGACTGTGCCTTGTAACTTTCATTAGTAGCCGAGGGACATGGGCTGTCATGGTGCGTGGTCCAACCCATGTCCTTGTTTGGTTGTTGGGTTGGGCTATCGTGCTAGGACAGGCTGTGGACCAAGGTTACGACCGGAAGCTTTTATTATTACTAGTATTATTATTTTATGCTTGGGTTTTATCTCACTCTTTTGTGCTTCCTTGTGGTACTTGCTATTCGGGGCTGACCCCGCTGGTTTTGTTTGGCCAGATCTCGTAGCAGCGCCTGAGGATCCAAACTTCCTCCCCGACGTCAATGGTGCATACTAGGAGCATGGCTGGCAGGGGACTTGAGTGGATTTCTTCTCCACCACTCTATTATCTTTACTTATGTTCTGGCGTTTAGCCACCGGCACCTGTTAGCCGGCTAATCTGGATATTTTGTCTTGCATAATTTGTAATTAAATCAGACTGCAGCTGAATACAATTATGTACCTGACTCTCTGGGCTAGCTAACTTATAAAGCTAGATCCCCATGATCATTTTGATGATGCGTCGGGGACGCCTTACTGCTTTATCTTATATGATCATTATTTACTGCTTCTTGTTTGATTGATTGAGACCTAGATGCTCTGTGAGACCATAGGAGACTTGATTGTAGCATGCACCCCCTTGTCTCTTGACAGCCACGATCACCGTATGACGTTTATATACCTCATATGGAGTAGCTGGCCTAGTCCGTCTTCGTATTTCGGTGCTGGGGCGTGACAAGGTTTTATTGGTGGCCCATGCAGGTCTGATTTTCAGACTTGTGGGGTGTTACTATTATAGGAGTCTCAATCAAAACTTGTTCCCTTTGAATCTCTTGTCTCAATTTCTCTTTCCTCGCCTTGATTGATAACTTGAATTGCATCCTCGAATCTTTCTCGTCCTGTCATTTGATATCATGTATCTTACTCTATAGGGGTGCTTCGTTCTCAGTAGCTGGTGAGGTCAACATGGAGGAACGTCCAGTAGAGCATGGCTCGACGGAGCAGCAGCCGGAAAGAATGCCTTCTCCTGACCAAATCCGAGTGGAAGTTATATCAGAGCCGATAGAACCGCAGGTTCTAGAAACTCCCGCACCCCCGGTGGTACCGACAGCGACAGTACCTGATGCTGCAGCACTTCTGGAGGTCATCCCGGGATTCCTGGCCACTCAGCAGCGTCAGGTGGCAGCCCATCAGCAACAGCAGACCCAGCAGCAGGAACAGAATGTGCTGTTGAATCAGGGGTTATAATTAGCCCTTGAGAGAAGTGTCAGAAATGATTCGGGAGCGTCAGGGAGGTTTTGTCGGCTTAATCCGAGATATTTTGACGGCACGGAGGATGCCACCACGGCGAATGCATGGCTTCATGATACTGAGGCCATATTGACTGCAGCTAAGGTCCCCGCAGAAGAGAAGGTTGACCAAGTCAGACTGTTACTTCAGGATCTCGCCCGCGACTGGGGGGCATCGGAAGAGGTTGGAATGAGGCGTCCTGTTCCTTGGGATAGCTTCAGTAACAGATTCAAGGCCAAGTACTTTGGCGTGGTAGCGCGGTATGAGCTACAACAGAGGTTTATCAGTCTCAAGCAGGCTGGTAAGACGGTGGATGGATATGCAGCGGAGTTCTACAGACTGAGTCAGTTTGTACCAACGATGGTGGCTACAGAGCCAGAGAAGGCTATGAGATTCCAGCAAGGACTTCATTTGGAGATTCTACAGCTAGTAGAAGGGCACGACTATCTGACTTTTGATACCGTTTTAACGGCTGCTCGGAGGCATGAACTCACCCAACAAAGGTTGGTGACACGACATGGGGGCCAAAAGTGGTCACATCCCCAGAGTAGGGACAGAGGAGCAGTGCAGCGAACATCGGCGCCAGCACCCGGCATCCGTATTCATGAGTCAGGAGCACCGCGGAGGACGGCGGTATCAGAAATAAGAGCACCAGCTCGGCATCAGCAGCAGAGGAACCAGCAGCAGCGCCAGGGGGCGCCCATTGGATGTACTTACTGCGGTAAGGGAGGGCACACTAGGGATGTGTGTCGTTCAGCTAACGGATTGTGCATGAGGTGTGGCAGTCCAGACCACAGGATTGCCAATTGTCCTATGATGCAGAGGCCAGGAGGGCCAGTTCAACAGTTTTCGGCATTGCCAGCTCCGGGGACAGCACCGAACCGAGGACCAGCATTGACCGTAAGGCCGCTAGCCCAGCGTCTACCGACACATGCTCAGATGTTTCGCCAGGCGCAGAACCAGGAAGGCCTGCAGAGGCCGCAGCAACAGCATGGTCGAGGAAGGCAGCACCAGGGAGCTCAGCAAGGCCAGGGCCAGGCCTTCACCTTATCACTGGAGGATGCACTAGCTTCAGGCAACGTGGTTGCAGGTAATATTTTTGTTACCTCTTTTTCTGCAATTGTATTATTTGATTCGGGGGCTACCCACTCTTTTATATCTGCATGATTTACGATACGTATTGGATTGGAGTTCGAGGCATTGCCAGAGAGGATGAATATACTCACTTGTAATGGGCTCGTAGGAGTTAGCAGAGTGTGCCTAGCGTGTCCGGTCGTAGTGAGTGGGCGATCATTGCCCACATCTTTGATTGAGTTCCCTATGGACAACTTTGACATTGTCCTAGGCATGGACTGGTTGAGAGACAGTCATGCGACTATAGATTGTCGGAGAGGTAGGGTAGTATTTAATGTACCTGGCATTGAGGAGTTCGTCTTTGTTCGATCATTGGAGGATCGATCCAAGGGCATCATTGCAGAATCATTGGCAGAGCAGGAACTGATTCCAAGAGTGGTCAGAGAATTTCTTAATGTATTTCCAGATGAGCTTCCAGGTTTACCACCGGTGAGGGATGTGGAGTTTTGCATTGAGTTGAATCCTGGGACAGAGCCTAAAGTCGGCAGAGTTTATAGGATCTCGCAGTCAGAGTTGGACAAGTTGCACCAGCATGAAGAAGAACTGAAGGCGAAGCAGTTCATCCGAGACAGTGAATCACCCTGGGCAGCACCGGTGATTTTAGTACCCAAGAAGGATGGATCGACGCGAATGTACATTGATTACCGGCAGTTGAATGCAGTAACAGTGAAGAACAAGTATCTATTACCAAGGATTGATGACTTATTTGATCAATTGAGTAAGGCATGCGTCTTCTCTAAGATTGATCTTCGATCTGGATATTATCAAATAAGGGTCCGGGAGCAGGACATACCTAAGACAGCATTTAGATCGCGATATGGTCATTATGAGTTTCTGGTGATGCCATTTGGACTGACTAACGTCCCAGCCGTGTTTATGGACTTGATGAACCGCATCTTTCTACCCTATTTGGATAAGTTTGTAGTAGTGTTTATTGATGACATCCTCGTTTATTCCAGTAGTGAAGAAGAACATGAGAAACATCTTCGGACAGTTTTGCAGACCTTGAGGGAGCATCAACTTTATGCGAAGCTTTATAAATGTGAGTTTTGGTTGGATCGTATTTCGTTTCTGGGACATATTATTTCTGGAGCAGGAGTGTCAGTAGATTCGAAGAAGGTTGAGGCAGTAGAGAATTGGCCAGTTCCGAAGACGGTAGCAGAAGTGCGTAGTTTCTTGGGATTGGCAGGTTATTATCGGAGGTTCGTGGCAGATTTTGCAAGGATTTCGGCACCCTTGACGCGTTTGACGCATAAGGATGTAGAGTTTGTTTGGTCAGCAGAATGTCAGACATCATTTGAAGAGTTGAAGAAGAGATTAATCTCAGCCCTGATCTTGACACTTCCAGTAGGATCGGGAAGGTTTACAGTGTATTGTGACGCATCCGGAAAGGGACTTGGGTGTGTATTGATGCAGCATGGTAAGGTGATAGCATATGCATCTCGACAGCTTCGGGACCATGAAAAGAACTATCTGACCCACGACCTGGAATTAGCAGCAGTAGTGTTCTCGCTTAAGTTATGGAGGCACTATTTATATGGGAATCGAGTGGAGATTTACACTGATCATAAGAGCTTAAAGTATGTATTTACCCAGAGGGGCCTCAACATGAGACAGAGAAGATGGTTGGAGTTACTGAAGGACTTTGATGTAAATCTTCAGTATCATCCAGGCAAGGCGAATGTGGTAGCAGATGCCTTGAGCAGGAGAGGTGGTGCATTCGTTTTAACCTCGCAGAGGCATATTTTGGAAGACCTTCAGGAAATGGAAATTGAAGTGATCTTGCCACAAGATACAGGAGTTATGGCCAATTTACAGATTCAGTCTACTTTAGTAGAGAGGATCAGAGCAGCCCAGGTAGAGGATCCGCAGATCCAGAAGCTTCGATCAGAGTGTGAGTCTGGTCTCAGGAAGGAGTTAGTAATCCATGAGGATGGTACACTTAGGTTCGGAAACTGTCTTTGTGTACCAGGTGGAGACCTTCGACAAGAAGTTATGTCAGAGGCTCATAGTTCTCCTTATTCCATTCATCCCGGAGGCACAAAGATGTACCAAGATATAAAGCAACACTTTTAGTAGAATGGTATGAAGAAGGAGATAGCGAGGTTTGTATCCAAATGTTTGGTATGTCAGCAAGTGAAGGCAGAGCAGCAGAGACCAGCAGGATTGTTACAGCCGCTTCCTATTCCGGAGTGGAAGTGGAAACACATTACGATGGACTTTGTGACCGGTTTACCTAGATCTCCGACCGGTCAAAACACAGTTTGGGTAATCGTGGATCGGCTCACGAAGGTTGCTCATTTTCTTCCTTTCAGAGTAGGACAGTCTACTAAGCAGTTGGCAGAAATGTATATGAAGCAGATTGTAAGGCAGCATGGTGTTCCAGTCAGCATAGTATCAGATCGAGACACACGGTTCACCTTTCACTTTTGGCGAAGTTTGCATCAAAGTTTGGGTACTAAGTTGAGGTTCAGTACAGCCTATCATTCGCAGACGGACGGACAATCAGAGAGAACCATTCAGACCTTGGAAGATATGTTACGGGCTTGTACTTTGGACTTCGGCGGAACTTGGGAAGATCATCTTCATTTAGTAGAGTTCTCTTACAATAATAGTTATCAGGCAAGTATACAGATGGCACCGTTTGAAGCATTATACGGAAGAAAGTGCAGGTCCCCTCTGGCATGGGACGATGTGGGAGAACGAAAATTGTTGGGACCAGAGATGATCACGTAGACGGTGGAGACAGTCAAGTTGATCAGAGAGCGGCTTCGAGTCACGCAGGACAGACACCGACACTGGGCAGATCAGCATCGTAGGCCTCTAGAGTTTGGCGTTGGGGACCAAGTATTTCTGCAAATTTTGCCTACTCGGGGTGTCATTAGATTTGGAACCCGAGGAAAGCTTAGTCCAAGATTCGTTGGTCCTTTTGAGATTCTCGCTCGGGTAGGCGATGTTGCTTATCGGCTTGTCCTTCCTCCCTCGCTATCTGGCATACATGATGTGTTTCATGTATCTCAGCTGCGTGGATATGTCCCGGATCCGAGTCATGTCCTCGATCATTCGAAGTTAGTCGTTGGTACCGATCTAACTTACGAGGAACAACCCGTGTCTATTTTGGACCGGCGAGAGAAGGTGCTTAAGAACCGGACTATTAACCTTGTCCGTGTCGCTTGGGGCCATCACTCTCCGGGAGAGTCAACCTGGGAGCGCGAGGATGAGATTAAATCTTGGTATCCGCACTTGTTCGACTCAGAAGGTATGTTTCTCGTCATGCCTTGGTAATCCGATTACATGCATGTTTTGCACCATTTTGAAATATATGATCAATGACTGCTAATGATAGGTTGCTTGTGTATATTGTAATTGCACCTTGCTTGCCCGAATTTCTCTATCTTGTCTTGGCAGAAATTCCGAGGACGAAATTTTTCTAAGGAGGATAGAGATGTCACTCCCCGATCCCGAAAGACGTATTCTTTCATGAATTTTGTACATGGTATCCCGTATTTAGCATCTGTATAATTCTATTTATTAATATTTAATGGTTGCATATAGTTTTTAAGCATGTCATTAGTGGAATGGTTAGAGCATGTTTAGAGGTTAGGGTTTTCTTAAGCCAACCCAACCCCTATTTATATTCTCTTCCTCACTCTCTCTCCTCATTCACTCCTCCATTTATTTTCCTCAACCACCATCCTTAGGCAAGTACAACTTGCTCAAAAGTGGAGATTTATGTATTTTTTATTTTAGATTTTTCCTTTGATATTATTTGTCTATATTGTTCTTCTTTCCTTTCTCTACAAGTTTAGTTCTTGGAGTTTTTGATTTTAATGACTAGTTTGGTGTAGATCTAAGTTTCTAAAACTAGGGTTTCATGTATTTACATGGTTTTGATCTATCAAACTTGGTTATTTTCGAAAACTAATGGTCCTCGGTTGTAGGAAATTCGATTCTACACTATTTTGACCTTTGAAAAGTTGGATTTCGACTTATTTTGAGGAAGTTATGGCCAAAATAATATTTGGATATTTTCTATGTCATCAGTCCTGGTTTTGGCAGAAACGATGAATAGTGTCGCATGCATAGTGTCCAGCCGCATAAGGATGCTGCATAGTGCTGCATAGTGCCGAGCCGCATAAGGATGCTGCATAGTGCCGCATAGTGCCGAACCGCATAAGGATGCCGCATAGTGCCGAGCCGCATAAGGATGCTGCATAGTGCCGCATAGTGCCGAGCCGCATAAGGATGCTGTATAGTACCGCATAGTGCCGAACCGCATAGTGCCGCATAGTGCCGAGCCGCATAAGGATGCTGCATAGTGCTGCATAGTGTCCAGCCGCATAAGGATGCTGCATAGCGTCGCATAGTACCGAGCCGCATAAGGATGCTGCATAGTGCCGTATAGTGTCCAGCCGCATAAGGATGCTGCATAGTATCGCATAGTGCCGAGCCGCATAAGGATGCTGTATAGTGTCGCATAGTGCTGAATAGTGCCGCATATTGCCTATTTTGGCTGTTTTTTGCTATTTTAAGTCCTATTTGGTTGAATTGTGGCCAGAATTTCTCCTAACTCCCAACATAAAAGTTGTAGATCTTTGTCTTGGCTTCAAGAATCTTCATGACTAGCGAGCTCCTCATACCCTAAGTGCATAGTACCTTATTGTTCTATTTTCTCTTGTGTTTTGGTCCTCATTCCTGATCTAACTCCTATGTGTATGCTGGATAACCCTATGTGTGTACTAAGGTACAATCTATGTGAGCATCGATGTGCTATCCTATGTGCTAAGTGTTCCTATGTGATACCTGTCAGTACCTCTAAGAGTCCAGTATTTATATAACGATTGGTCAGTAGCAATGACGTGGTATGTGTTGTGTGTCGCATTACACCAAGAAGGGGGTACATACGTATGACTCTATGAGCCAGTAAGGATCACTTCTTGGGGTACTCGTACAATGTACGACATCTAAGGGAGTGAGCATGAGACCACGACATGTGAACTCCGAGGATAACCTAGGGATTAACTAGGCAACTAACTTGGTAGATGTATTGGGTGGGAAGAATCCCGAGATCGTGCCATACTAGCCACCCCAGGCCCAGTCCTGACGTGTCGGGTTGGCCACCACGGATATGGTTTCACTCGCCTATAGCGGATGGCTATATCCGACTCCTACGAGCTATGTGTTATATGTTTTAGCGCGGTAGCCCTCCGGGGGACTGGAGCATAATCAATGTGCTATATGTCTTATGGTTTGGCTAGCCCTGCTGGGTTGACACGATCTGAGGATTCCTTTTAATCATTATCGCGGGGATAACTCCGCCAAATATAGAAAGCCGCATGAATGAATGGCCGCTTGAAAAATGACTTGACTGTGCCTTGTAACTTCCATTAGTAGCCGAGGGACATGGGCTGTTATGGTGCGTGGTCCAACCCATGTCCTTGTTTGGTTGTTGGGTTGGGCTATCGTGCTAGGACAGGCTGTGGACCAAGGTTACGACCGGAAGCTTTTATTATTACTAGTATTATTATTTTATGCTTGGGTTTTATCTCACTCTTTTGTGCTTCCTTGTGGTACTTGCTATTCGGGGCTGACCCCGCTGGTTTTGTTTGGCCAGATCTCGTAGCAGCGCCTGAGGATCCAAACTTTCTTCCCGACGTCAATGGTGCATACTAGGAGCATGGTTGGCGGGGGACTTGAGTGGGTTTCTTCTCCACCACTCTAGTATCTTTACTTATGTTCTGGCGTTTAGCCACCGGCACCTGTTAGCCGGCTAATCTGGATATTTTGTCTTGCATAATTTGTAATTAAATCAGACTGCAGCTGAATACAATTATGTACCTGTGACTCTCTGGGCTAGCTAACTTATAAAACTAGATCCCCATGATCATTTTGATGATGCGTCGGGGACGTCTTACTGCTTTATCTTATATGATCATTATTTACTGCTTCTTGTTTGATTGAGACCTAGATGCTCTGTGAGACAATAGGAGACTTGATTGTAGCATGCATGTCACGCCCCAGTACCGAAATACGGAGACGGACTAGGCCAGCTACACCATATGAGGTACGTAACGTCATACGGCGATCGTGGCTGTCGAGAGACTAGGGGGTACATGCTACAATCAAGTCTCCTACGGTCCCACGGAGTTCTATGTCTCAATCAATCAAATCACATCAGCAAATAAATGAACATTAAAGATAAAGCAGTAAGACGTCCCCGACGCTTCATCAAAATGATCATGAGAGACTAGCTTTATAATTTAGCTATCTCAGAGAGTCAGGAGTACAAAATTATACACAGCTGCAGTCTGTTTAATTACAATTATGTACTGACACAAAATATCAAGTAATCCGGCTAACAGATGCCGGTGGCTAAACGCCGTAAAAGTATAAGCAGGAGTGGTGGAGAAGAAACCCACTCGAGTCCCCGAACTGCCATGCTCCTAGTATGTACCATGGATGTCAGGGAGGAAGATCGTGTCCTCAGGCTCTGCTACGGGATCTGGCCAAACAAAACCAGCGGGGTCAGCCCCGAATAGCAAGTACCGCCAAAGGGGCACAAGAGTTAAGACTAAAAACCCAGTTAATAGAATGATTGATAATAGTAATACTTATGTTACTATTATAGGGTAACGCCACATCCTCGAACCCATATGGCACCCTTACAACCAAACAAGGACAAAAGGTGCCGCATGGAGTTGGGACGCGTCGTACTCTATAACTTTCGCATAAGTTAAAGGGTATAAACAATAAAATCTCCTGATCGTGACTTCGGTCGATAGCCTATCGCAGCACAATAACCAACCCAACAATCAAACAAGAACATGGGTTGGATCATGTACCATGATAGACCATGTTCCTCAGTCATTCACAGAAGTAGCACTTCACAACCAGAATAAGTCTTCCGTTCATAACTTCGGTCCACAGCCTATCATAGTACGATAACCAACCCAACAATCAAACAAGAACATGGGTTGGATCACGTACCATGCCATCCATTTCCCTCAGTTACTCACGGAAGGTAATAGGATACAAGTAAGTCATTTTCACGGCCAATCAAGTCTACGAGTTTCTAGTGGGACGAGGTTATCCTCGCATCATGTTATGTAGAAATCCTCAGATCGTATCTTTCCAGCAAGGCTAGCCCACCCAGGGGTTCGCGTAGACAGGTATGATTGAGCACAGGTCCCTCGTAAGGCCACCTTGCTAAAACATATAATATGTAGCAGGAATTAATCGGATACAGTCATCCACTCGTTGCAGATGACACAGTATCCGTGGAGACCAGCCGGCGCGTCAAGACAGTATCTCAAGGCGGCTGGTGTAACACGATCTCGGGATTTTGCCCTCCCCATGCATCTAGTATATTTAGTTGCCTAATTTAACCCTAGGTGAAATCTTGGATTTTTATGCTGTAGCCTGCATGATTATCCTCCTAAAGTCGTACTTTAGTACGAGTACCCCAAAGAGGATCCATGTCAATCAGTATGTCAACATGTTCTACCCTCCTTAGTGTAATGCATCATTGCAAACACGCCACGTGGAGTTACGAGTCTTTTGTCGAGCATGAACAAGAACTGGGACATTCAGGTACATGTATCAGGTAGGAACACTTTGTTCTCCGGGATCACATTAGTGCTCATATCATGCTCGGGACAAAAGGCGTAAGGATATAAAATAGGCATATAATATATATATATATAATAATAATAATAATAATAAGGTAACAATATAGGGTACAAAAGTCCATGCGGCTCAGGGGGAGTGAGTCCATGCGGCCGGGTCAATACTGGTTCATGCGGCTGGGACTACACGCTCATGCGGCTCAAGGAGCCCCAAGGCGCATGCGGCTGGAAGGGCGGGTTCATGCGGATGAAGGGGTGTCAGCGTATGCGGCTGGTGTGGGCGATACATATGCGGCTGGATGACGGATGGGCTTTATGCGGCCCAAAACAGTAGCGCATCTGCGGCTGGGTGCAAAAGAACTCATGCGGCTGAAAGCTAGCCGCATGAAGTCCATGCGACTTAAGATAACAGGGCTCATGCGGCTGAGTCTGAACAAGGCTATGCGGCTCAATTACTTGCCGCATGAAGATTCATGCGGTCAAGTACTCAAGCAAGTCTTATGCGGCTAGGAAGGACTTTCCATACGGTTGAGCTCGAACGAGTCTCATGCGGCTGGAAAGGCCATGCGGCTCAGGGGCTTGCCGCATGAAGATTCATGCGGTCAAGTACTGCTCTTCTTCTCCACTTGTCCGAGAAGAGGAGCCAAGCAACCATGGCTTCCAAAACTACACAAAACCTTCATCCGGACCCCAAATCGGAACTTCCTTAGGTCAAAATGGGGTAGAACAAAATTCTCTACAACATGGAACCATCAAAACTTGAAAATAATGAAGTTTGCTAGATCAAAACCAAAAAGATCCAAAAATGGTTAAAACCTAGATCTACAAAAATTAAAGCTTCAAAATGAAAAACTTCAAGTTCTAAACTAGTATAAAATAAGGAGAAGAACATATTTTGACAAATAATTTTGTAAGAAAACATCAACAATATTTATGGATCCATCTCTTGAGCAAGTTGGTACTTGCCTTGGTTGATGGATGAAATATCTGGTTGGTGGAGGAAATAAATGAGAGGAAGTAAATAAGAGGAGAGAGAATGAGATGAGTTATATATATAGATCTTGGACCCATGGGTTCATGATGAACCAAGGTGAACCAAGAATAGGTTACCCAAATGAGCCAAAACTGTAGGCCCAAATACAGAAAATAAATTACGAAATAATATTTTGTCGAACATTTTTGGAAAATGCATGAAGAAATACAGCATAATAAATATAGTAAAAATACAAAGAAAATACAATTTACCGGTTTACGTATTAAAATACGTATTCCAGGATCGGGGAGTGACATCTCTACCCTTCTTAGAAAAATTCCGTCCTCGGAATTTCAGCCAAGACAGGATAGTGAAATCAGGGCAAGCAAGGCTCAATCACATACAAGTTAACTATCATAGCAGTTGTTATCATACATCACAAAGTACAAAACAAGCAGGTGCAGATAAGCATGGAATCGTGTCAATAAGGTGCAAAAATATACCTTATTAGTCAAACAAATGCGGATACCGAGATCTGATCTCGTCCTCGCGCTCCCAGGTTGACTCTTCCGGAGAGTGATGATTCCAAGAAACACGGACAAGGCTTATCGTCCGATTCTTGAGTACCTTCTCTCGCCGGTCTAAAATAGATACGGGTTGTTCCTCGTAAGTTAGGTCGGTACCAACGACTAACTCTGAATGATTGAGAACATGACTCGGATTCGGGACATACCCACGTAACTGGGACACATGAAACACATCATGTATGCCAGTTAACGAAGGTGGAAGGGCAAGTCGATAAGCCACATCGCCTACCCGAGCGAGAATCTTAAAAGGACCAACGTATCTTGGACTAAGCTTTCCTCGGGTTCCAAATCTAATGATACCCCGAGTTGGCAAAATCCGCAGAAACACTTGGTCGCCAACTCTGAACTCTAGAGGCCTACGATGCTGATCTGCCCAATGACGATGTCGGTCCTGTGCAACTCGAAGGCGCTCTCTGACCAACTTAACTATCCCCACAGTCTGTGTGATCATCTCTGGCCCCAACAACTTCCGTTCTCCAACATCGTCCCATGCCAAAGGGGACCTGCACTTTCTTCCGTACAATGCTTCGAACGGGGCCATCTGAATGCTAGCCTGATAGCTATTGTTGTAGGAGAACTCCACTAGATGAAGGTGATCCTCCCAAGATCCGCCAAAATCCAAGGTACATGCCCGTAGCATATCTTCTAACGTCTGAATGGTTCTTTCTGATTGCCCGTCGGTTTGTGGATGATAGGCAGTACTGAATCTTAACTTTGTTCCCAAACTTTGGTGTAAGCTCCGCCAAAAATGGGAAGTAAACCGTGTATCCCGATCTGATACTATACTAACTGGAATACCGTGCTGCCTTACTACCTGCTTCATGTATATTTCTGTTAACTGCTCAGTAGTCTGTCCAACTCGGAAGGAAAGGAAATGAGCGACCTTCGTGAGTCGATCTACTATTATCCAGACTGCATTCTTGCCAGCCGGGGATCTAGGTAGACCGGTCACGAAATCCATCGTGATGTGCTCCCATTTCCATTCTGGGATAGGAAGCGGCTGAAGCAACCCTGCTGGTCTCTGCTGCTCGGCTTTCACCTGCTGACATACCAGACACTTCGATACAAATCTCGCTATCTCTCTTTTCATGCCATTCCACCAAAAGTACTGCCTGATATCTCGATACATCTTCGTTCCTCCTGGATAAATGGAGTAAATAGAACTATGAGCTTCGGACATAACTTCTTGCCGAAGGTCTCCACTCGGTACACAGAGTCTGTTTCCAAACCTGAGCGTACCATCTTCATAAATCACTAACTCCTTCCTACGGCCTGATTCACACTCCGACCACAACTTCTGAATCTGTGGATCTTCTGCTTGTGCTGCCCTTATCCTCTCTACTAAGGTTGACTGAATCTGCAAACTGGTCATTCTTCCTATATCCCTTGGCAAAACTACTTCGATTCCCATACTCTGAAGGTCTTCTAAAATATGCTTCTGCGAGGTCAAGATAAAGGCACTGTTTCTCCTACTCAGTGCATCTGCAACTATATTCGCCTTGCCTGGATGATACTGAAGATCTAAATCAAAATCCTTCAGCAGTTCTAACTATCTTCTTTGCCTCATGTTCAAATCTCGCTGCGTGAACACGTATTTCAAACTCTTATGATCAGTATAGATCTCTACCCGATCCCCGTACAAATAATGCCTCCACAACTTGAGTGAAAACACCACAGCTGCTAACTCCAAATCGTGAGTCGGGTAATTCTTCTCATGGTCTCGAAGCTGTCGAGACGCATATGCTATCACCTTTCCGTGCTGCATCAATACACATCCAAGACCCTTCCCAGATGCGTCACAATATACTGTAAAGCCTCCCGCTCCTACCGGAAGCGTCAAGATCGGGGCTGAGATCAATCTCTTCTTCAATTCTTCAAATGATGCCTGACAGCTAGCTGACCAAACAAACTCTACATCCTTGTGCGTCAAACGCATTAAGGGCACAGAGATCTTGGCAAAGTCCGCCACGAACCTTCTGTAGTAACCAGCTAATCCCAAGAAACTTCGTACTTCTGCAACCGTTCTCGGGACTGGCCAATGCTCTACGGCCTCTATCTTCTTCGGATCCACTGACACTCCTACCCCAGAAATTACATGCCCCAGGAACGAAATGTGATCTAACCAGAATTCACACTTGTCGAGCTTCGCATAAAGTTGATGCTCCCTCAATGTCTGCAAGACAGTCCTAAGATGTTTCTCATGCTCCTCTTCGGTGCTGGAATAGACAAGAATGTCATCTATGAACACCACCACAAATTTATCCAAATACGGCAGAAAGATGCGGTTCATTAAATCCATGAATACTGCGGGGGCGTTGGTTAGTCCAAAGGACATTACTAAAAACTCATAATGCCCGTATCTAGATCTGAATGCTGTCTTTGGTATGTCTTGCTCCCGGACTCTTACTTGATAGTATCCTGACCTAAGATCGATCTTGGAAAAGATGCTGGCCTTGCTCAACTGGTCAAACAGGTCATCAATCCTTGGTAGCGGGTACTTATTCTTCACTGTTACTGCATTCAACTTGCGGTAGTCGATGCACATCCTCGTCGACCCATCCTTCTTGGGAACTAGAATCACTGGCGCGGCCCAGGGCGATTTACTGTCTCGGATGAATCCCTTAGACTTCAACTCTTCTTCATGTTGATACAACTTATCATGTTCTGACGGCGACATTTTGTAAACTCTGTCTGCAATAGGTCCCGTTCCAGGGTTCAACTCAATGCTAAATTCTACCTCTCTGACTGGGGTATCCCTGGGAGCTCATTAGGAAAGACGTCGAGAAAATCTTCGACCACTCTCGGAATCTGTCCTGGCTCTGACACTGCTGCTGAGATGACGCCTCCGGCCTGATTCTTCAAGGTTTGAGTAAAGATGAACGGCTCCATCCCAGGAACGCTGAATATGACCCTACCTTCTCTACAATCAATTATCGCATGACTGTCTCTCAACCAGTCCATGCCAAGAACAACATCAAAATTCCCCATAGGGAATTCAATCAATGATGCGGGCAGTAAATGCCCACACACCTCTACCGGACATGAAAAGCGTACTCTGCTAACTTCTACGAGCCCATTGTCGGTGAGTATATCCATCCTCTCCGGCAATGTCTCAAACTCTAATCCAATTCGTGTAGCATATTGTACAGAGATGAATGAATGAGTAGCGCCTGAATCAAATAATGCTACAGCGGGAAATGAGGTGACGAGAATTTTACCTGCCACCACGTCACTAGACGCTAGAGCCTCTCCCAAGGTCAATGTGAGAGCCTGGTCCCGCGGAGCCCCTTGTTGTGGCCTTCCTCGACCATGCTGTTGCTGCCTCTGAGGGCCTCCGGCTTCCTGTGCCTGGCGAAACATCTGAGCCTGCGTTGGTAGGCGCTGGGCTAGGGGCCTTACTGCTAATACTGGCCCTCCACTCGGGGTTGCCACTGAAGCTGGCAATGCTGGAAACTGCTGAGCTGGCCCTGCTGGCCTCTGTATCATAGGACAAGTAGAAATACGGTGGTCTGAACTACCACACCTCAAGCATAAGCCATTCGCTGACCGGCATACCTCCCTCGTGTGCCCTGCCTTCCCACAGAATGTACAGCCCTGGGGTGCTCCCTGACGCTGTTGCTGGTTCCTCGGCTGCTGATGTCGAACTGGCGCTGTATTAGTTGACACGGCCGTCCTTCGCGGCGCTCCTGCATCATAAATACGTACACCGGGTGCTGGTGCCGATGTTCGCTGCATTGCTCCTCCTCCAACCTGGAAATAAGATCTCTTCTGACCTCCTGTCCTCAATGCCAACCTATGCTGTATAAGCTCGTGCCTCCGGGCTGCCGTCAAGACAGCGTCAAACGTCTGGTAGTCGTGTCCCTCCACAAGCTGTAGTAGTTCCAAATAAAGTCCCTGCTGGAACCTCATAGCTTTCTCTGGCTCCGTTGCCACCATTGATGGTGCGAAACGGCACAATCTGCAGAACTCTGCTGCATACCCATCTACGGTCTTGCCTGCTTGCTTGAGATTGATGAACTTCTGCTGGAGCTCATATCGAGCTACTACGCCAAAATACTTGGCCTTGAATCTGTCACTGAAGGTGGTCCAACGAACAGGATGTCTTGTACCAACTTCTTCTGATGTCCACCAATCGCGGGCAAGATCCTGAAGTACCAGTTTGACCTGATCAACCTTCTCATCATCTGGAACCTTGGCTGCCACAAGAATGGCTTCGATGTCTTGAATCCATGCATCCGCAGTGATGGCATCCTCCGTGCCATCAAAATACCTCGGGTTCAAGCGACGGAACCTTCCTGATGCTCCCGAGTCAACCCCGGCACTCCTCTCAAGAGCTAACTGAATCCCTTGGTTCAGCAACACGTTCTGCTCCTGCTGCCGAGTCTGTTGCTGTTGGTTAGTGACAAGAAACCCCCGGATGATCTCCAGGAGTGCTACGGCGTCTGGTACTTGCCGTTGCTGCTGGTGCTGCAGGAGTTTCAATAACCTGCGGCTGCACTGCCTCTGGTTCCATTTCTGCTCGTGCCTGTACTGGAGAAGGTTCTCTCCCCTGTTGCTGCCCAGTCGAGCCATGCTCTTGCTGCTCTTCCTCATGGGCCTCTCCCGCTACTGAGAATGAAGCACCCCTATGGAGACGAATATAAGATTATCAAGTCCGGACGAGGAAGATTTCGAGGATGCAAGTCAAGTTAGAGATCAAGGCAAGGACAGAGAATTCGAAACCGAATTTCAAGGGGAACAAGTTTTGATTGAGACTCCTAATAATTCGCAATACCCCACAAGTCTGGAAATCAGACCTGCATGGGCCACCACTAAAACCTTGTCACGCCCCAGTACCGAAATACGGAGACGGACTAGGCCAGCTACACCATATGAGGTACGTAACGTCATACGGCGATCGTGGCTGTCGAAAGACTAGGGGGTACATGCTACAATCAAGTCTTCTATGGTCCCACAGAGTTCTATGTCTCAATCAATCAAATCACATCAGCAAATAAATGAACATTAAAGATAAAGCAGTAAGGCGTCCCCGACGCTTCATCAAAATGATCATGAGAGACTAGCTTTATAATTTAGCTATCTCAGAGAGTCAGGAGTACAAAATTATACACAGCTGCAGTCTGTTTAATTACAATTATGTACTGACACAAAATATCAAGTAATCCGGCTAACAGATGCCGGTGGCTAAACGCCGTAAAAGTATAAGCAGGAGTGGTGGAGAAGAAACCCACTCGAGTCCCCGAACTGCCATGCTCCTAGTATGCACCATGGATGTCAGGAAGGAAGATCGTGTCCTCAGGCTCTGCTACGGGATCTGGCCAAACAAAACCAGCGGGGTCAGCCCCGAATAGCAAGTACTGCCAAAGGGGCACAAGAGTTAAGACTAAAAACCCAGTTAATAGAATGATTGATAATAGTAATACTTATGTTACTATTATAGGGTAACGCCACATCCTCGAACCCATATGGCACCCTTACAACCAAACAAGGACAAAAGGTGCCGCATGGAGTCGGGACGCGTCGTACTCTATAACTTTCGCATAAGTTAAAGGGTATAAACAATAAAATCTCCTGATCGTGACTTCGGTCGATAGCCTATCGCAGCACAATAACCAACCCAACAATCAAACAAGAACATGGGTTGGATCATGTACCATGATAGACCATGTTCCTCAGTCATTCACAGAAGTAGCACTTCACAACCAGAATAAGTCTTCCGTTCATAACTTCGGTCCACAGCCTATCATAGTATGATAACCAACCCAACAATCAAACAAGAATATGGGTTGGATCACGTACCATGACAGTCCGCTTCCCTCAGTTACTCACGGAAGGTAATAGGATACAAGTAAGTCATTTTTACGGCCAATCAAGTCTACGAGTTTCTAGTGGGGCGAGGTTATCCTCGCATCATGTTATGTAGAAATCCTCATATCGTATCTTTCCAGCAAGGCTAGCCCACCCAGGGGTTCGCGTAGACAGGTATGATTGAGCACAGGTCCCTCGTAAGGCCACCTTGCTAAAACATATAATATGTAGCAGGAATTAATCGGATACAGTCATCCACTCGTTGCAGATGACACAGTATCCGTGGAGACCAGCCGACGCGTCAAGACAGTATCTCAAGGCGACTGGTGTAACACGATCTCGGAATTTTGCCCTCCCCATGCATCTAGTATATTTAGTTGCCTAATTTAACCCTAGGTAAAATCTTGGATTTTTATGCTGTAGCCTGCATGATTATCCTCCTAAAGTCGTACTTTAGTACGAGTACCCCAAAGAGGATCCATGTCAATCAGTATGTCAACATGTTCTACCCTCCTTAGTGTAATGCATCATTGCAAACACGCCACGTGGAGTTACGAGTCTTTTGTCGAGTATGAACAAGAACTGGGACATTCAGGTACATGTATCAGGTAGGAACACTTTGTTCTCCGGGATCACATTAGTGCTCATATCATGCTCGGGACAAAAGGCGTAAGGATATAAAATGGGCATATAATATATATATATATAATAATAATAATAAGGTAACAATATAGGGCACAAAAGTCCATGCGGCTCAGGGGGAGTGAGTCCATGCGGCCGGGTCAATACTGGTTCATGCGGCTGGGACTACACGCTCATGCGGCTCAAGGAGCCCCAAGGCACATGCGGCTGGAAGGGCGGGTTCATGCGGACGAAGGGGTGTCAGCGTATGCGGCTGGTGTGGGCGATACATATGCGGCTGGATGACGGATGGGCTTTATGCGGCCCAAAATAGTAGCGCATCTGCGGCTGGGTGCAAAAGAACTCATACGGCTGAAAGCTAGCCGCATGAAGTCCATGCGACTTAAGATAACAGGGCTCATGCGGCTGAGTCTGAACAAGGCTATGCGGCTCAATTACTTGCCGCATGAAGATTCATGCGGTCAAGTACTCAAGCATGTCTTATGCGGCTAGGAAGGACTTTCCATACGGTTGAACTCGAACGAGTCTCATGCGGCTGGAAAGGCCATGCGGTTCTGGGGCTTGCCGCATGAAGATTCATGCGGTCAAGTACTGCTCTTCTTCTCCACTTGTCCGAGAAGAAGAGCCAAGCAACCATGGCTTCCAAAACTACACAAAACCTTCATCCGGACCCCAAATCGGAACTTCCTTAGGTCAAAATGGGGTAGAACAAAATTCTCTACAACATGGAACCATCAAAACTTGAAAATAATGAAGTTTGCTAGATCAAAACCAGAAAGATCCAAAAATGGTTAAAACCTAGATCTACAAAAATTAAAGCTTCAAAATGAAAAACTTCAAGTTCTAAACTAGTATAAAATAAGGAGAAGAACATATTTTGACAAATAATTTTGTAAGAAAACATCAACAATATTTATGGATCCATCTCTTGAGCAAGTTGGTACTTGCCTTGGTTGATGGATGAAATATCTGGTTGGTGGAGGAAATAAATGAGAGGAAGTAAATAAGAGGAGAGAGAATGAGATGAGTTATATATATAGATCTTGGACCCATGGGTTCATGATGAACCAAGGTGAACCAAGAATAGGTTACCCAAATGAGCCAAAACTGTAGGCCCAAATGCAAAAAATAAATTACGAAATAATATTTTGTCGAACATTTTTGGAAAATGCATGAAGAAATACAGCATAATAAATATAGTAAAAATACAAAAAAAATACAATTTACCGGTTTACGTATTAAAATACGTATTCCAGGATCGGGGAGTGACAATGCACCCCCTTGTCTCTTGACAGCCACGATCGCCGTATGACGTTTATATACCTCATATGGAGTAGCTGGCCTAGTCCGTCTCCGTATTTCGGTACTGGGACGTGACAGAAATTAACTTTTATGATTAGATGACTACTGTACCCAGAAGGGACGAATATAACCATGGAAAGAAATATCACAAGAAATGGAATGATAGGTTCTAGAGAAGGAATAAGCGGTGAGAAATTGGAATAAGGATATTGGCATACAATTTTGGAAAGAAGCAATTGTGTTTGCAATTTCTACCACATTGGAGACTCATATTAGTTATGATAAAAATAATTGAGATTTTGTGATATTTTGCTATTGCGTTTGGATGAGAACGATTGACATGTGCATGATTAAAGATTAAAAAATTTGATCAATGATTATAATTTGGTCAATTAATTTCAAGAATTGAAAATTCTCGAATATAGATCATGGATCAACTTTTTAAGGATTTAATATAACAAGTGAAGATTGCGACTTTGACGTAGTCAGTTTTGGAAGAATGAAAAGAAAAAAAAATTGATGTTTGTAAAATGATTTGATCGAGAGAAATACTTAAAATTTGAAATACATTTGGCATACGAGTTATATACAACGACGAATGAAAGTTTGATTTAGATGATTTATGATTCCAAATAGGTTTAGTTTTAATACCTTGGCGGCTGCCTTAGTTTCCTGTAGATACTTAGAGTTCAACTAGTTTAGCAAGCTAGAAATTGGATTTTTGCATGGGGTATTAATAAGATTGTTATTTGTAAGTTATTTTTCCGCATATCCTATCGTTGATCCTTGAAATAGTGATACGATATTTTTCTATCTCCTTTGGTTACCACTCAGTCCTCAATGGAACTATCTTATCCGATTATATTCTAATCATCCTCGCTATCCTCCCATCATACAACTTATTGAGTTCCCCTTAGTCATAAACATTCTATTTTGATCTAGAATTTTAGTCCCTTAACTCAGAAGATTTCATCATTCTCGCATTCTCAATAAATTATTGACGTTCGTTTCTTTCTTGCCTTTGTTATTTCACGAGACCTCACTTTCTCCTATTTTTTATCATGATTGTACCTAGATTTTTTTTCCTCGTGCCTAAAATGATTTTGATCACAACGATATTCCAATCTCATCTCAGATCATATCTAGATAATTCTGATCGTACTGATATTTTATCATTGTACCTCGCGATCATGCATAGAACCCGATCGTGCCTGATGATTTAATTCCATGTTTGATCAAGGTTAAATAATTTTTGATTGTACCCCGACCCTTATCTTTGAAATTTCGAGGACGAAATTTTCTAAGGAGGGAAGGTTGTGAAACCCGCTTTCTGGTTTTTAGACTAATTACTGGATATTTAGATTAATTAGGATTATTAGTTTATTTTGGGGTTATTATTATTATTATTGTTATTATTATTATTGAAGTCGGATCAGGAAAACGTTATTTTAAAATTATCGTTGGTTTTTGATTGTGGCCCTGCCCCGATCCCGAGTCCGAACTCCGACCCTGAGTCGGAATGCCAGTTTTCGTTTCCCGAACCCAATTTTTGTTTCCAGTTCCGAATCCGTCTTAAAACCTTTTAATTGATTTTTTGACCTTAGATAAATAGTTAAAACTATTTTATGTTTGGTTATTAATTAAAAAAAAAAGAATAAGCCCTATGGCTTGGTCACCCACGACCAAGCCAGCAACCCACTCCCCCACCCTACTCTCCAGCACCTAATTCTCTCTTCCACAACTTTCCCAACTTCCTCCTTTATTTTCTCTCACGAGCACCTCTCCAGCACTCGACAATCCACTCCCCTCCCATATAACCCAACGCTCATTCTTCTCCTCTCCCTCACTCTCCCAATCCCTCACTCATCTCCTCATTTTCCAAAATTCGGCCCCCTCTCCCTGCTCGGTGCTCGACCTCGTGGCTGACCCCCAGGCCGATTGCCCCAATCCCGTGCGTCCGCCCTGGCCAGAGCCTGTCCCCGAGCTTCTGATCGCCGTGCGCCCGCCTCCTAGCCGGCCCGCCTCCCGGCGTCCGCAGCCTGCCCCTCCGACGCGCCTGCCCCTGACCGGCCGACCTCTCCGGGCTGACCCCACGGCCCTGTGCCGCTGTTCCGCCCGTGACTCCGCGCTCCGCGGCCCCTGCGCCGCTGTCCCGTGCCGCTGTTCGGTCTGTTCCGGCCCCTCCTCTGTCCAGCGTGCCCCCGTGCCGGATCCCGACCCCGATCTCCCGTTCCGCGTTTTATCTTTGCTGTCCACGAGCTCTGGATTTTCCCGATTCCGCGGAAACTAGGTTTTATTCCAATTTTAACATCTGAGAGCTCTAGCCGAGCAACGTAAGGTATAATTTCGCGTTCCCGTATCCGTTTACGTAGTCGATGATGAGAATTGGTCCCCGATTCCTTTCCGGAAATTCGGTTTTGGTGGACGTAGTTGTTTCGAATTTTTTGAAATCGTTCTGTGACGTTTTCTGTGGTTGGTTTGGATTTTCGCAATTTCGGAATTTTCGATTTTATTTCGGGTTTTTCGATTATGCTTAGGAAATGATTTCTGTGATTATATTTTATATAATGTGTGTTTTCCCTTATTTGGGATAAATATTTTTGGTGTTGTTGGCACATTTTTCCAGTATTGGATTGTCCCAAATATAGAGAAAATGTTGCCCAATTTTTGTAAAACTTTATATATATAATTCAAAATCAGTTTTCGAAAATGTTTATTAAATAAATTTTTGGGCGACGACCGTACCGGTCATTGGGCCCTAGCGAAATGCAAACAAAACCGGAATTTCCGGACGTTGAGGCATTAGCTAAAAATAGTGACGATAGGACCAAGTCTGAGACTCCTAAGATTTAATTCAATTTATTTATTAGTTTTGTTTTCAGTATTTAAAATACAAAACATTTTTCAGAGCTAACTAATTTTCCTCTAATTTCATTTATGTAAAGTTTGTAAGGGCATAAGCCCAGATTTCTATTGCTGTTAGTTGTGCCCCTGTGTTGTGTAGTCTAGGTTTTTTATTTTTTTTCTGGGTTGATTTTTATTTCTTTTCTGGGTTGGTTTCCATATTTGGACGCGTAAATTATAATTAGGATATTAATTATTTTGTATAAAATTAATAAAGATTTTTCTAAGTTAATTAAATGAATAAAATATTAGCAAGATAACAAGTTCATGTTTTATCACTAGAAGAAAACTAGTTTATATATATATATTACAAAAATACAAAGTTTTTCTATGCTAAACTGTAATTGCTATTTTTCTCCAATTAACTGAATTAACCGGTTTAACAAACTAATTGACAACGCACGTAGCTTGCGACGTAAAGCGTTACAGTAGATTAAATAAAAGAACTTAAAATTCGACTAGGACACTACTACTAGAGATTGTAACTAGCACACCTAGAATGGCTACAATTTTGGTTCTAAGTCAAGGTTCTCAACTGTAGGATCTCGGAGACGAACCTGACATCCTCCTCGGAACCAACTTTACCAGTCCAGTCGTAAACAAAGGCAAGTTACGGTTATATTTTCTTGTATTTTATTTAGTAATTGTCTAGCTGCATGTTTAAACCACATTGCTACACGGAACCCTCTCCTAGGGTTTGAATATTGATTGATATTGATTGTGGGGATTGGGAGAATAGTGTAACGTTTATGGCCAATATCCCCATATTGCAGGATTGTGCGAGCTTATCCCTCTTACACACGGGGATAAGACGTATCGCGTCGCTAGGACACTATTGTATAACCCAAGCCGGTCATAGACGATTACACATTCAAATCATATTGTTTTTAATCGTATAATTACTGGAAAAATATTGTTTCAACTGTTTAGCCAGTACTTTTCCATTATTACTTGAAATATGAGATACATATTCGTACTTGCTCCCTCCTGACTGGAGACCACATTTTTAGGTGACACTGAGGATGCTGAGCTATTATATAATAGCTACTATGACCCAGTGCTATATCCTGCGGTGTTACCAGAGTCCCCATTGGAGGACGCAGATCCCGGGGCTGGCGAGCCAGCCGTTTAGCTAGTTGTTGTATTTCCTTTCGATTTTTTTTGTTGAAGTTTGTAGACTTTGAATTGAGCATTTTATTTCAGTATTGTCACTCCCTGTTCCCAGAATGCGTATTTTTATACATGTACAACTCATGTATATTTATTTAGTATTTATCATGTATTATCTTGTATTTAAATTCCTTTAATTTCATGTTAATTAATTATCTGCATTTTATTTTCTGTAATTTTATTTCCTGTAATTTATTTCTGTATTTTATCTCCTGCTTTTAACCTCTCTGCTTGCTTCGGGTTGGCCTTGGTTGGACCCGATCAAACCCGACCCAATAACTCCCACCTACCACCACCCTTCCTATTTAAGCCTGTCACGTCCCAGAACCAGAATACTGGAGAGCGGGGGAATGACTCAGCCAGCTACGTATTACGGGTAGATGAATACCATATAATACGATCAATGCTGTCTAACCAGACGAGGGGGTGCATACTACATGAAGGTCTTACTATGGTCATTTCACATCTATTGTCTCAATCATTCAAACAAGAAACAGGAAATAAAGAATATGTAAGAATAAGCAGTAAGGCGTCCCAAATGCTCGGTCAAAATGTTCTTGAGATCTGGCTTTACAAAACATAGCCAGATGGAATAGTAACATGTACACAATTGTTATCAACTGCAGTCTGACTTAGTTACAATTATGCAAAAGTAAGTGCAAGACAATCCGACTAACATGTCGGTGCCAAACGGCTAAGTATAAGTAATGACAAAACGAGCGGTGAGGTAAGGAAACCCACTCGAGTCCTCCTGCGATCATTCCCCTAGTATTGACCATCTTGGAGGTAGAAGTAAGCTGGATCCTCGGGGACTGGCTCTAAATCTGGCCATGCAAAACCAGAGAGGTTAGACCTCTAATAGCAAGTACCACAAGGGAGCACGATATGAAGGACTAAACCAGTAAGTAAGAGAATATAATAATAGATCTCTGCTTCCCACTAGGATTCACATAACATCACGACACTTCGAACCAACCTCCCAACCAAACAAGGACAGAAGTTAGCCCGTCATGTCCTGACATTCTGATCATCACAGTTAGGCAACAGAGTAGGTACAGTACACAAACAAATCATCTTGAACGGCCAATCAACTACTACGGCTTGCTATTGTGAGTCCCAAGTTATCCTGGAATTATACAATTTGGGATTCCTCAGTTCTTATTATATGCAAGCAAGGCTAGTCTATCCAATCAATCAATTGAGCCAATCATGTAGTTAGACGAGTCCCAGCGGGACGCCCGCCATTATAGCATGTATAATAATATAAGCAGATACCGTTCCTTCCCCGTGTGACAGATTTACAGTATCTGTGGGAACCAGCCGGCCCGTCGGGCACTTAATAGTCCCAAGGGGGCTGCCATGTAAGAACTCGGGAATCCATTCTCTCCATGCCATCATTATTTTATTTAACTTAATAGTCTCTATGTTGAGTGAAGTTCCATGCCGTGGATCATGGTCATTCAAATGAGTACTTTTGCACGGGGTATGATATGCGAACTCTACAATGATACCCGTGCGGCTAGGTTGTAGGTTTTACATAGCGTGATGCAACAATCAAGTCTAACCATGGAGTAATCATGCCTTGACCATAAAGTACACATGCTGTTTTTGTAAAATAGATAAATAAATAATTTGAAACCTGCATGTGTCTGTATGCCAATATTCGGGATTGGCTAATCGAGTACAATAGTTCATTACATGAACGTGTCTCATTCATTTCATTCAATAAGACGACTAGCCAGTCTCTTTAGTTCCAACTAGGAACGCATGATCAATTTTAGTAAAGATAACCATTATTATCAATGGTATCAAGGCATGAAAGTCAATTAGTATTACATGGGGTCGAGTCTGTAACTCCCCAGAGTTAAGTTCCAGTCAATCTGGGCATCCATGGATCAATCAGGACACAAGACGCTCCACATAACAATCCATTCTAACAAATTTAACATATCATGATTTATCAAGAAATTCACGCAAAAGGCGTAAGAATATAATAGAAGAATTATCATGCCATCATTAAATGAATAATTATAGGACAAATAAAAATACCCAGGTCAAGAAGTCACGCCAAGTTGAGTAGGTTATACTAAGGCCAACAAGTCACGCCAACAATTCTAGTCGAAGTGAGCGTGAGAATGGTTCATGTTGGCATGCACAGTGTGAGTGTAGAAAATGATAAGAAATTCACGCACGCACTCGTGGACTTGTGCGTGACTAAAAATCCACGCAATCATGGGTGTGTGCGTGACTGAAAATACACGCACTCATGGATGTGTGCGTGACTAAAAATACACGCACTCATGGGAATGTGCGTGACTAAAAATATACGCACTCATGGATGTGTGCGTGACTGAAAATACACGCACGCTCATGAGAACGTGAGCGTGACTGAAAATACACGCACGCTCATGAGAACGTGAGCGTGACTGAAAATACACGCACGCTCATGAGAACGTGAACGTGACTGAAAATACATGCAGACACGTAGAGACATGTGCGTGACTGAAAATACACGCAGCCACGTAGAGACGTGTGCGTGACTAAAAATACACGCAGCCACGTAGAGACGTGTGCGTGACTAAAAATACACGCAGCCACGTAGAGACGTGTGCGTGACTAAAAATACACGCAGCCACGTAGAGACGTATGCGTGACTCAGCCTTCGTCCCAGCCAGAAAACGAAGTTTCCAGCCAGAAGACACGCTAAGTTGGAAGATCAAAACCCATGAATAACCGAAATACAACAACTTAGATCTAGAGAAAACAAGCCATAGAAATCAAAAATGCCAAGAACTAAACTCTCTCAGGATCATAAGAGAAAGAGTAATGATCCATAAAAATGGATGAAGGAGAAGCAAGATTGCACTTGCCTACTGCTACTGCTGGTAGGTGGAGAAGTGATGAGAGGACGAAAAAGAAGTAATGGTGAAGAGAAGTAATGAGGAGAGAGAAGGAGATGGTGGCTTTAAATAGCAAAGGGGGTGGTAGATGGGAGCTGGGCCGGGTTCCATCGGGTCCACAAGGCCAACCCGAAAAGAACCACTATGAACCCGAACCTAAAAGCAAGAATAACAGCAGGAAATAAAATACAGAAAATTAATTAACATAAAATTAAAGGAATTTAAATACAAGATAATACATGATAAATACTAAATAAATACTTATGAGTTGAACATGAATAAAAATACGCATTCTGGGAACGGGGAGTGACATCTCTACCCACCTTAGAAAAATTTTGTCCTCAGAATTTCAAATCCAAGCAGGTAGAAATACCGAAGCTAAACTAATACAAGCAATTCTAGTGAGCAAGCAATCATTATTACCATATCAAAAACAAGTACTATATATGTAAATCCATCAATCCACGATATCAAGTAGCTCTAGCCATGAGGTGATAAGCATGAAGAATCAGGACAATCAAGGTATACAGAAAGAGATATACCTTGTGAGTCAAACAGGTGTGGATACCGTGATCGGATATCATCCTCACGTTTCCACGTTGACTCTCCCAAGGAGTGATGACCCCAAGCAACACGGACAAGACTAATTGTTCGGTTCTTGAGTATCTTCTCTCTTCGGTCCAAAATGGACACAGGCTGTTCCTCGTAAGACAGGTTGGTACCAACAACCACCTCCGAATGATCGAGGATATGGCTTGGGTCCGATACATACCTACGTAATTGAGATACATGAAACACGTCATGCACCTCTCGTAACGAAGGTGGGAGGGATAAACGATAAGCAACATCGCCTATCCGATCAAGGATAACAAATGGGCCCACGTACCGCAGACTCAATTTTCCGCGAACGCCAAATCTAATGACCCCACGAGTAGGTGAGATCCGCAAGAATACGTGGTCCCCAACAGAGAACTCTAACGGCCTACGATGCTGGTCTGCCCAATGACGATGCCGGTCCTGCGCAACTCGAAGTCGCTCTCTAATTTCCTTAACCATTTCAACCGTCTGAACAATCATTTCTGGGCTTAACATTTTTCTCTCTCTGATATCATCCCATGCAAGCGGTGATCTGCACTTCTTACCATATAGTACTTCGAATGGCGCCATCTGGATACTGGCTTGATAACTATTGTTGTACGAGAACTCGACCAAGTGCAGGTGGCTCTCCCAAGATCCTCCAAAATCTAACGTGCAAGCTCATAACATGTCTTCTAAGGTCTGAATCGTTCTTTCTGATTGCCCATCCATCTGCGGATGGTCGGTCGTGCTAAATCTTAACTTGGTACCCAGACTATGATGTAAGCTCTTCCAGAAATGTGATGTAAAGCGGGTATCTCGATCCGACATAATACTGACAGGGACTCCATGCTGCCTGACTATCTGTTGCATATATAACTCTGCCAACTTTTCTGTAGATTATCCTACTCTGAAAGGAAGAAAGTGTGCTACCTTCGTAAGCCGATCTACTATCACCCAAATAGCATCCTTACTACTTGGTGACCTCGATAAACCGGTCACAAAGTCCATTGTGATGTGCTCCTACTTCCATTCCGGGATAGGAAGCGGTTGCAATAATCCAGCTGGCCTCTACTGTTCTGCCTTCACTTGCTGACATACCAAGCAACGGGAAACAAATCTAGCTATCTCTCTCTTCATCCCGTTCCACCAGAAATGCTGTTTGATATCTTGGTACATCTTGGTTCCTCCAGGGTGAATAGAATACTGAGAACTGTGAGCTTCTGCCATAACCTCCTGTCTGATATCTCCACTAGGCACACACAGACGTGATCCAAACCTAAGTGTACCATCTTCATGAATTCTCATCTCCTTCCTGAGTCCTGACTCACATTCTGCCCTAAGCTTCTGAATCCTTGGGTCTTGTGCCTGAGCTGCCTTGATCCTGCCTACCAAGTCGGATTGAACTTGCAGACTTGATAGAACTCCTACATCACTAGGAAGTATAACTTCGATGCCTATCTCCTGAAGGTCTTCTAAGATATGCCTCTGCGTTGTCAACATAAATGCGCCGCCTCTCCTGCTGAGAGCGTCTGCTACTACATTAGCCTTGCCTGGATGATACTGAAGCTCCACGTCATAATCCTTGATCAACTCCAACCATCTTCTCTGCCTCATGTTCAGCTCCTTCTGAGTAAAGATGTACTTCAGACTTTTATGATCTGTGTACATCTTCACTCGGTCACCATATAAGTAATGCCTCCATAGCTTCAGAGCAAACACTACTGCCGCTAACTCCAAATCATGAGTTGGGTAATTCTTCTCGTGGTCCCGAAGCTGCCTAGATGCATACGCTATCACCTTCCCATGCTGCATAAGGACACATCCAAATCCTTTACCTGACGCATCACAATATACTGTAAAACCTCCGGGTCCAACTGGCAACGTAAGAATAGGTGCTGATATCAACTTCTGCTTCAACGTCTCAAATGATGCCTGACATTCTGCCGACCAAATAAATGGTACATCCTTCCGGGTCAAGCGGGTCATGGGTGCTGAAAGCCTTGCAAAGTCTGACACAAACCTTCTGTAATATCCTGCCAATCCCAAGAAACTCCGTACATCTGCTACGGTCTTGGGTACTGGCCAACTCTCTACTGCTTCTATCTTCTTGGGATCTACTGCTACTCCAGCTCCTGATATGATGTGACCCAAAAATAAAATATGATCCGACCAAAACTCACACTTGCTGAGCTTGGCATACAACTGGTTCTCTCTCAGAACCTGTAACACCTTCCTGAGGTGGTCTTCATGCTCCTCTTCACTAGCAGAGTATACGAGAATGTCGTCAAGAAACACAATGACAAACTGGTCTAAGTATGGCATAAAGATGCGATTCATCAAATCCATAAATATTGCTGGAGCATTGGTCAAACCAAACGGCATTACTAAGAATTCATAATGCCCATACTTCGACCTGAATGCTGTCTTAGGAATATCTTCCTTCCGAACCCTCACCTGATGGTACCCTGAACGAAGATCTATCTTGGAGAAAACTCTAGCTTTGCTCAGCTGATCAAATAAGTCGTCGATCCTGGGTAATGGGTACTTGTTCTTCACTGTTGCCGCGTTAAGCTTCCTGTAGTCAATGCACAATCTGGATGACCCATCCTTCTTCCCCACAAGTACCACTGGTGCTGCCCATGGTGACACGCTAGCTTGGATGAACTTCTTCTCCTTCAGTTCCTCTATATGCTGATATACCTTGGCCTGCTCTGAATCCGCCATTCTGTAAACTCGATCTGATATTGGTTTAGTTCCTCGTGCCAATTCTATACTGAACTAAATATCTCTAACCGGTGGTAGACCTGGAAGTTCTTCGGGAAATACGTCTAGGAATTCTTCAACTACCTTCGGAATCTGAACTTCTTCCATTGCCGGTATTACTCCCTGCTCCTGCTGAGTTGCCTCTGATCTGACTAAGGTAAACCGCTCCATGCCTGGAATATCAAAAGATACACTCCCTCTACGACAATCTATTGTCGCATGACTGTCTTTCAGCCAGTCCATGCCTAAGATAACGTCAAAATTTCCGACAGGAAATTCTATCAACCGGGCGGGTAAGAAATGCCCGCAAACTACAACACTACACGCTAGAATAACTCTACTAACCCCTACGAGCCCATTACCAGTGAGTATATTCAACCTCCCTGGCAATGCCTCGAACTCCATTCCTAGTCGTGTCGCAAATCGTGCAGATATAAATGAATGGGATGCTCCCGAATCAAACAATGCTACTGCAGGATATGAGGCGACGAGAATGTTACCTGCCACAACATCTCCCGATGCCAATGCCTCTTCCAAGGACAGAGTAAATGCCTGCCCTCGACCTCCTTGCTGGTTTCCATGCTGCGGCCTAGCCTGGTGCTGCTGCTGACCCCTGCCTTGATGATGCTGGGGTGGTCTATGCTGGTGTTGCTGCATCGGCGGTCCCTGCTGTCAAAACATCTGAGCCTACGGACGCTGTGCCAACGGCCTTACTGCCACTGCTAGTCCTCGATACTGGCCTGCCCCTGGTACTGGCAGAGCAGGAAACTGCTGCCCTGGTCCTCCTGACCTCAAATTCATAGGACATGTGGTAACCCGATGGTCTGGATTTCCACATATCAGACATAGTCCATTCAATGTCCGACACACATCTCTAGTGTGTCCCATCTTTCCACAATAAGTGCAGCCCATCGGGGGTTGCTGGTTCTTCCTCTGTTGCTGTTGCTGCTGCCTGGGTGGTGGTGCTGGTCCTCGTATCGCCACATCATGGATACGAATGCCAGTGGATGGTGCTGTTGTTCGGGGCGCTGCTCCCCCTCCTCCTTCAATCTGACTGTGGGATCTCTTCTGACCCCCAGTCCTTACTGCAAGCCTCTGAATGGTGATCTCATGCCTTCGAGTCGCCGTCAATACTTCGTCAAAAGTTTGGTAATTGTGCCCCTATATCAATTGTAAGAGTTCAAGATGAAACCCTTGCTGAAACCTCATAGCCCTCTGGCTCTCTGTTGCTACCATCTCTGGGGCGAATCTACTCAATCTGCAGAACTCCGCTGCATAAGCATCTACAGTCTTGTCAGCCTGCCTGAGGCTGATAAACTTCTGTTGTAGCTCAAACTGCGCCACAACTCCATAGTACTTGGTCTTAAATCTTGCTGTGAAATCGTCCCAAGCCACAGGACGTCTGATGCCCACTTCCTCTGATTCCCACCAATCACGTGCGAGATCCTGAAGTAACAACTTTACTAGATCCACACGTTCTGCTGCCGGTACCTTAGCTGCCGTCAGAATAGCCTCAATATCCTTAAGCCACGCATCTGCTGAGATGGCATCCTCCGTGCCCTCGAAACGGCGGGGGTTGTACTTGCAAAACCGGGCTGATGCTCCTGAATCTGGCCTTGCCCCTCTTTCCAATGCTGTCTGCAATCCTTGGTTGAGTAGCACATTCTGCTCTTGTAGCTGAGTGTGCATGCGTTGCTGGGCCAACATCTGATGTTGCTGGGTAGCCATCATTCCTCTCATGATCTCCAGAAGGGCTGGTGTGTCCACTTGGGTAGGTGGAACTATTGGTGGTGGTGGAACATCCGGATACTGCGATCCAGCTGCTGGTTCCACTATCACTTCTTCCTGGGTAGCCTCTTGAGTTAGTACTGGCCCTCGTTGCTGATCAACAGGGTTAGGTTGCCCATGTTGCTCCTGCTGTTGTCCAGCTCTGACCGATGCGGACGAAGTACCCCTAAGAAAAGGGACAAGAGAACAATCAAACAACCGGACATGAAGGATCAACGAAGTCAAAGGATATCGAAATGTCAAGCAAGGGTTAAAAATAACGAATCATGAGATCAAGGGGAAACACGTGTGATTGAGACATCCTATAAATCAAAACACCCCACAAGTCTGAAATCAGACCTGCATGGGCCACCACTAAAACCTTGTCACACCCATAACCAGAATACTGGAGAGCGGGAGAATGACTCAGCCAGCTACGTATTACGGGTAGATGAATACCGTATAATACGATCAATGCTGTCTAACCAGACGAGGGGGTGCATACTACATGAAGGTCTTACTATGGTCATTTCACATCTATTGTCTCAATCATTCAAACAAGAAACAGGAAATAGAGATACCCCACTTTACCGACGGAAGTTTAGCGACGGACGGATTCCGTCGCTAATAGCGACCAGTTTCCGACATCTTAGCGACGGATTAGCGACAGACAACATAACATAATTTTTTCCAATTTTAAATGTTAAAATATGTCGGGTTTCCGTCGCTAAGTCGACGAACGTTAGCGACGGATTCTTTTTCGTCGCTTATTCGTCGCAAATGTTGGCGGCAAAATCTTTAAAACATTGGCGGGAACTTTCGCGACTAACTGGCGACGGATATATCCGTCGGAAAACACCTTTTAATTGGCGACGGTGTAGCGACTAATTTATTCCGTCGCTATTCCGTCGCTAGGTTCTGTGCCCTAACTTAAATTGAACCGACGGGGGGGGAATTTTTCATTCCCCCAAAACTCTCTCTCTCTCTCGCGGCTCTCTCTCTCTCTCGCGCGCGGCTCTCTCTCTCTCTCTCGCGGGCTCTCTCTCTCTCTCTCTACCAGGTATCTCTCTCTCTCTCTCTCTCTCTCTCTCTCTCTCTCTCTCTCTCTCTCTCTTTCTCTAATTTTGGGTTTTGGGGCCGGCGGGGGGAGTGGGGGGGGTCGGCTTCGCGGGGGGTGGAGAGGGCGGGAGGGGGGGGGGTGGTGAATGGGGTCAGGGGGTCAGGGGGTCGGGGGGTGTGGGGAATGGGGGCAGGGGGTGGGGGGGGTGGGGAATGAGGGTCGGGGGGTCGGGGGGGTGGGGAATGGGGGCAGGGGGGGTCGGGAGGTGGGGGGTGGAGAGGGCAGGGGGGGTCGGGGGGGTGTTGAATGGGGGCAGGGGGGTCGGGGGGGGGGTCGGGAATGGGGGCAGGGGGGTCGGGGGGCGGGGGGTGGGGGGGTGGAGAGGGCAGGGGGGTCGGGGGGGTGGGGAATGGGGGCAGGGGGGTCGGGGGGGTGGGTAATGGAGAGGGCAGGGGGGTCGGGGGGGGTGTTGAATGGGGGCAGGGGGGTCGGGGGGGTGGGGAATGGGTTGCATTCCCCGATACGGATACGGTTTGGCATGTCCCGATCCTAAGAAATAATACTATTTCATTTAATTTAATTTCATTTAATTTCAAAACTACTAAGAAATAATACTTAAAACACTTAAAATTATGCCTAAATGTATAAATTATATGTTTTTAAATGTAAATAATTTATTAATAATTATTTGTTTTCCAATACCAAAAAAATCCGATACTTCGATCCGATACCGCCGATACTACCGATATCGCCGATACCAATACTAGATTGCTTAGACTTATATTGCAAGGTAACTAGATACAAGTTATGATACAATGTAAATGCAAGTATACATGTTAGCTAGATAGCTTAGACTTATATTGCAATCTCCTATTCACACGAGTATTGATATCGCCGATGCCAATACTCGTAGGAATATATAGTCCGATACCGATTCCGATACCGATACTTTGAACCTTGATTTAAATACATGTTAGTATAGTATCTTCACATATATGTTAAGAGTATATACATGATTAGCAAGGTAACTAGATACAAGTTATGATACAATGTAAATGCAAGTATACATGTTAGCTAGATAGCTTAGACTTATATTGCAATCTCCTATTCACACGAGTATTGATATCGCCGATGCCAATACTCGTAGGAATATATAGTCCGATACCGATTCCGATACTTTGAACCTTGATTTAAATACATGTTAGTATAGTGTCTTCACATATATGTTAAGAGTATATACATGATTAGCAAGGTAACTAGATACAAGTTATGATACAATATAAATGCAAGTATACATGTTAGCTAGATAGCTTAGACTTATATTGCAATCTCCTATTCACACGAGTATTGATATCGCCGATGCCAATACTCGTAGGAATATATAGTCCGATACCGATTCCGATACCGATACTTTGAACCTTGATTTAAATACATGTTAGTATAGTGTCTTCACATATATGTTAAGAGTATATACATGATTAGCAAGGTAACTAGATACAAGTTATGATACAATGTAAATGCAAGTATACATGTTAGCTAGATAGCTTAGACTTATATTGCAATCTCCTATTCACACGAGTATTGATATCGCCGATACCAATACTCGTAGGAATAGTCCGATACCGATATACATTGTAGAGCTCTGTTTTGCTATTCTGGACATGTTGTGACCTGTGCTGTTCTAAATAGGAGCCAGACACACTCCTGAGACGGGGGAGTATGTATAGTGATGTGAATTCTTACTAGGCCTGTCAATGGTAGCTTATTGGTCGGATATTGGCAATACCATATCCGAACCATTAACTATCGGATATATCCGATAACTATCCGATATCCGATCGGATATACGTTTTGGCTACCATATCCGTTACCGATAATTTTATCGGATATCGGATAATATCCGAACCAATAAGATTACTAAAAAATATATTAAAAATTAGAAGAAAAGAATCAGAACCAACAATTTCCACATTGGAACAACATATTTTGTCATAATTCTCCACACAAGCACAAATAACTAATAATCTCATGCATACATTGAATACATTGCCACATATATATTTTAAATTTATTAAAAAAATTAAATATTATTGGTTCGGATTTTATTGGTTCGGATATGGCACTTACCGTACCCGTATCCGATATCCGATAAATATCCGATAAGATATCCGAATCCGTATCCGTATCCGAAATTTCGGATATTTTCGGTTCGAATACGGATCGGATACGGATTTTCGGTCAACCATTGACAGGCCTAATTCTTACTAACTTATCATGTGAACCCATTTATGGGCCCTTCATTGAACCTTCTCATGTGCAACTTTCAGTCCATTCACAGTTCCCTATATTGTACTCTACATCACCTAGTTCACTTATATCTAACATCCTAACCCTAATCCAAATTTATGAGTATCGGTATCGGGCTATTCTTATGTTTAGTTTGTCTTACGATACAGATTTTCACATCCAAATTGAGGATGAGTCGTTATTTTGTTGATCGTACATGGATGTACAAACGGCAACACGAGAGTAGAATTGGTGTGAGTGACGATTTTCAGGCAGGCGTGGAAGTATTTCTTAATTATGCAATGAGCAAAGCTCAGTACATGGACGGTAACAAAATTAAGTGTCCATGTGTTAAATGTCACAATAGACGTTACGAAGAAGTGGTGACTGTGAGAGATCATTTGACCCGTAAGGGTTTCGTACGTAATTACGGCCTGTGGTCATCGCAAGGTGAACTATATTCGAAAAGATAGGCTGCGGAAGCTGCTACTTATGCTTTTGATGATAATGCTGCAACGGATGTCATCGAAGACCACGGATGCTCTGTTGATTATGGAGATCTGCAGAACCTTGCACGAGATATGGTGTATGATGCGGCAGGGCCTAATTTTGATCCGGAGGATCCTAATCCCGAGGCGAAGGAGTTCTATGACATGTTTCAGGACGCAGATACTTCTCTATATCCTGGTTGTGAGACTCATTCCGCACTGTCAGTGACGATACGGTTGTTGAACATAAAGTCTGATTTTAACTTGCCACAAGCTTGCTATAATCGGATCACAGAAGTAATCAAGGAGGTGTTACCGAAGGAATCAAAAGAGCTACCAAAAAACTTCTACAAGTCAAAGATGATGGTCCGACAACTGGGACTGGGGTACGAGAAGATAGATTGTTGTCGCAACGGATGCATGTTGTACTACAAAGAGAATTGCGTATCAGAAAGTTGCAGCTTCTGTAATGCGGATCGTTACAAGCCAGTACAGGGAAAAGGAAAGTCGACTAGAAAACGACGTCCTTACAAGTATATGCATTACTTGTCGATCACGAAGCGCTTGCAGAGGATGTATATGTCTCTAAATACAGCAGAACACATGACGTGGCACAGCGAAGAACGCATAAAGGACGAAGGAGAATTGTCACATCCTTCGGATGGAGAGGCGTGGAAACATTTTGATTTGTGTCATCCAGATTTTGCTGCAGAGCCTAGAAATGTACGCCTGGCGCTATGTGCTGATGGCTTCGCCCCTTTCGGACAGTCGGGATCTCAGTACTCATGCTGGCCGGTCATTCTTACCCCTTACAATCTGCCACCATGGATGTGTATGAAGACTCCTTATATGTTTCTGACAGCTATCATACCCGGTCCTAAAATCCGACGAAGAACATCGATATATATTTACAGTCGTTGGTGGATGAGCTGAAACAGCTGTGGGAGATCGGCGTCACGACCTATGATATTTCCAGGAAACAGAACTTTCAGATGAGAGCTTCACTCATGTGGACAATCAATAATTTTCCAGCATACGGTATGCTGTCGGGATGGAGTACGCACGGCAACATGTCTTGTCCGATATGCATGGAAAATAGTAAGGCGTTCCGCCTTAGGCATGGAGGAAAAACTTCTTTCTTTGACTGTCACCGTCAATTTCTGCCCGCGACCCATCCTTGGAGAAAGAATAAGGACGCGTTCAGATATGGAAAACAAGAATTTTCTCAACCTCCTGCCAGATTTTTGGGATACGATATTTGGGAAGCTGTAAAGGAATTGCCCACCGCAATGGAAGATCCATCGAACCATCGTGTCGAGGGGTTCGGACAAAGCCATAACTGGACCAAACGGAGTATCTTCTGGGACTTGCCTTATTGGAAAGATAATCTTATAAGGCATAATCTTGATGTCATGCATATCGAAAAGAACGTGTTCGATAATGTCTTCAATACCGTCATGGATATTAAAGGAAAGACGAAGGACAATCCAAAAGCAAGACAAGACATAGCCGAGATATGCAAGCGTCCTCATCTGAACTTGATACAAAGGGGTGCTGGTGGACAATTAAGTAAGCCTATAGCGCCATACACATTGAGCAAGGAAGATAGATTAATAATCTGCAAGTGGATATCTAATTTAAGATTTCCCGACGGCTATGTTTCGAATTTGTCTAGATGCGTTGATCTCAATGAACGCAAGCTAACGGGAATGAAAAGTCACGACTGCCACGTGTTTATGGAAAGATTACTGCCCATTGCTTTGAGAGAGTTGTTGCCTTCTGCTGTATGGGTTCCGTTGGCCGAGCTGTCTACATTCTTCAGGGATATCTGTTCAACTAAGCTGACGGTGCAACATATGGTACAACTTGAGGAGAAGATTATCTTAACAATCTGCAAGTTAGAGAAAATATTTCCACCGGGCTTTTTCGACAGCATGGAGCATCTACCGATTCATCTAGCATACGAAGCCCGTGTCGGTGCATCTGTTCATTATCGATGGATGTACCCCTTTGAAAGGTAAATAAAAATTGATATAATTTAAGTGAAATTTAAGTGGATTTTACAATTCATTGTTAATTCTCAAGATAATTTGTCTCTTTAGGTACCTACACCATCTAAAGAAGAAAGTTGGCAACAAGGCTCATATAGAGGCTTCGATATGCGAATCATATCTTATCGAGGAGGTGTCAAATTTCTGCTCCATTTATTTCGATACTCATGTCGAGACAAATCGAAATAGACCTCAAAGGAATGAAGAAGACGTTGAGGATGGAGGTATATTCAATTTAAGGGGCAAGCCTATTGGGGCTAGTAAGAAACGGTGGTTGACCGACGATGAGTATGATACCGCTCACCGATATGTCTTGTTAAATTGTGACATACAAGAAGTGAGAGATTTGGAGAAGTAAGTGACTACGCCTCGTTATAATCTCTAATTTGGTGAATTAAGTGACTACACTTATTTTTATTCTCTCTAACAGTATATTTAGAGGTGAAGTCAAAATGAGGACACCATATATTACAGATGAGGGACTTCAAAGAGAGGTTGATTGTACCTTTCCGTCCTGGTTTCGTAAATATGTAAGTAACTGAGATAATATGTTATGCGGCTACCATTAAAATATATGCAGCTAAAATATTTAAATTATCAATACATGTTTACAGGTTTTATTGCCTGAAACAACACTCATAAATGAGAGCATTCGTTATTTGGCATTGGGACCGAAGAAGCATGCAAAGACTTTGTCAGGCTATGTCGTTAATGGCTTCAAGTTTAAGTCAACTCAGCATGCTATAAATGCCGAATTTCTCAATGACGGCTTCGATACCAAGAATTCTGGTGTTTGCATAAGAGGCACCATCTATGACGACGAGCCGGACTTTGACTATTATGGAGTGCTTCGGGAGATTGTAGATTTACAATATAGTGCCCCATATGATATGCATATTGTGATGTTCAAATGTGAGTGGTTCGATACGAGACCAAATATCGGTTGGAGAATCGATAAACAATTTGGATTCGTCGATATAAATCATCGCAGGAGGTATAGAGGGTCCGACACGTTTGCGATAGCAAGTCAGGCTGTTCAAGTCTACTATACAAGCTACCCAAGGCGTCGTAGAGATCGATTTGACTGGTGGGCAGTATGCAAGATTAAATCTAGAAATACATTCAACGTTGGAGACCCAGCATACCAAGAGGACCAGATCGAGAAGCCCCAATACATGGGACAACAGTCGGATACCATGGACGTGGAAGATGTCGATATACCTCATGCTGAGGAAAATAGAGGGGAGGAAGAGGTTGATATACAAGACTTAGCTGTCAACCAGGGGAGAAAGAGGCATCTTGTCCCAAGTATTGAGCCTGAAGAAGAAGTAGAAGAAGAAGAAGAAGAAGAAGAAGAAGAAGAAGAAGAAGAGGATGAGGATGAGGATGAGGATGAGGATGATGATACAGATGAAGTCGACGATGAGGATGATGATATAGATAAAGTCGACGATGAGAATGAGGATGAGAACGATGACGATGACGATGAGGACGAGGACGATAACGATGATTAGATTAAATATCGGTATATATTAGAAGCACTTACAACTAACTTAGTGAATTCAGTTTAGACGGACACATTCTTATTTCAGTTTATGTTTTTGTCGTTCGATCATCTACTTATTGTATGATTTTCTTTTTACAGATGGCACTCTTAGTTCTCATTGTCTTGACGGCACTCGCCGCCCTGCTGCTGGTATATATATTTTAGTTCAGTTTTATATTCATTTATACTTCTATATTGTTAATTATATTTATGTGTTCTATTTACAGGTCATGGTCACTACCACTCGTGCTGCTGGCAGTGGCCGTGGACGTGATGGTAGTGGTGCTGGTGGTGGCGGTACTGGCCGTGGTGGGCGTGGTGGTAGCGGCACTGGCCGTGGACGTGATGGTAGCGGTCGTGGTGGTAGCGGCACTGGCCGTGGACGTGATGGTAGCGGTCGTGGTGGTAGCGGTCGTGGTCGTCTTCCACATTCCCCGGATATAGAGTCCTCCGATCCCGACCTGGAGAGCCCGGCCACAGACTCTTCCCGCCGTCGATCTATCTCTGCGCTACCTTCATCTTCATCGAGGCCTGAGACTCCATCCGCTAGCGGATCCGTTCCGCCCCCGGATGCACCAGCGGGTACACCATCAGTTACTGCAGGGTGGGCTCCGGAGTACCCCCGGATTCAGCTTCATCCTGCTATCGGTGAGTACATCCGCGGACCCGCGGATCCTCCGACGCCTCCAGAGAGGCCGATAGGCGAGAACCGACGAGAGCTATGGCCCGCGGGTGATACGTAAGTAAATTTAAGTTAATTTATTAAATTTGTTTCATTTATTCAAGTTAATAATCCAGTCTTTGCTTCTTTGTAGGTTTTTCCCGTATGATGCTGCCCGGATACTCGGGCAAATTATCCGAGAAAACTACCATGGCCCCTACCTCAATTTTTCTGAGGTGCCTCAGAACATGCAGTACGTCTGGCTCGAGGAGATGAAGGTATATATATATCTTTTGGTTAATTATTAATTATTCTTTAATCCACTAATTTTTTAATTACGTGATAATTTAATTTGTATGTCAGACGACGTTCTGGTGGCCCCCCCATCGCGAGGAGTTGATTCGCAAGGCCTACAAAGCCGCCGCCGGGAAGAAGATACGGGATGCGGTGTACGACGTTCGTACGGCGCATTCGAGGAAGAAGTGGCTCCGGGAGGAGTACTACGAGCAGATGTTGGATAAGATGAATACTGCTCAGTACAGGAAGAAATCAGAGAAAGCGAAGGCGAGCAGACAGGCCTCTGGTCTGCATACGGGAGGTTCAAGGCCCCACGCAGCGACGCGTGCAGATTTGGTGAGATACCGCAAATTCATTTCACTATTAAATTCGGTACTATTAATATACGTAGTTAATTAAATTCGACGTATATTTCGTATGCAGGCACAACGGGCGGTAAAGGAGGGGAGAGAGCCGGAGTCGGTCACCGCCTACGATGTATTCCTGCATACACACAAGAGGCGGGCAGACGGGAGCTTCGTCGACGCGAGGGCCCAGGCGACTGATGTAAGTAATTACGTTTATGAGATTTATATTAGAAATATAATTATTGTTAACTTAATTAGGTGAACGTAGGATTCAAATTATAACTTAGGGAAACATAGGATTTAGATTATAACTTAGGAAAACTTATAGTATAAACACATTCATTGGATAGGCTGCATATCGTGAGGCCCTTAGTCAGATTGAGCCCCCTGCCGAGGTTGTCGGCGAAACGACGCCCACCCAGACGCCCTCTTCTATGGCCGCTCGCTACGACGACGTGTTCGTAGAGTCTGTCGGCGGCTTTAATAAAGGGCGCGTCTACGGCGTAGGTTCCCTGGCGGCGTCGTTGCAGGGCACGACTCCGAGATATCCACCGCCCCCGTCTCCTCCCGCGCCCCCGTCGGACGATATGAGGACGCAGCTTGCGACTCTCACCTCCGATATGTCGGAAATGCGGAGTCTAATGTCGGATGTACTGGAGCGCCTTCCGCGTCCTTCTTCTGCTCCCGGTCCAGATCCGTCTGCTCCCGGTCCGTCTAGTACGGTTGCCGGTCCTTCCGACCCTGGACGTTATTCATTTGACCGTTCTGCCGAGGTCCGCCTGGTACCGGATACTGCGCTCATTGGGCTCATGGACTTGATGTCGCCAAAGCAGCTCCGCACGCTTCCAGAGCATGTGTTGTCCCAGGTGCCGGCGTACATGGTGGAAGAGTACATCCGCAGAGCCGAACGACGACGCGATCCATCTCAATGATATTTGTACTGTTTTTGGATATTTGTACTGTTTTTGGTTTTTAAATTCTGGATATTTTGGAAGCGTACATGAATGTTTGGATATTATGAATTTGTGTATTTGTGTTTGGATATTTGTACATAGATGTTTGGATATTTCTGTTTGATATTGGATATTATGAATTTGGATATTTGGATATTTGGATATTTGTTGATCGTACATGGATGTTTGGATATTGGATATTATGAATATGTGTAATATTTACGAAAAGGAAATAGAATGTTTCTGTAATTTTTTTTAATTTATGTTGCATTTAGCGACGGACTAGCGACTAATTAGCGACGGATATATCTTTTTAGCGACTAACTAGCGACGGAAAATCCGTCGCTAACTGGGTTATATAAATATTTGCAGTTACCGACAGACGAGCGACGGCACTTCCGTCGCTAACTGGGTACAATTAATATTAGCGACGGAATATCGACTACCTAGCGACGGCAAATCCGTCGACATGGTTCTGGAAATATGGTAGGTTTCCAGAGACTTAGTGACGGATAATGGGTCGCTAATCCGTCGCTAATCTGTCGAGGATGACGACGGACTAGCGACGGCTTAGCGACCCATTATCCGTCGACATGGTTCTGGAATTATGGAAGCTTTCCAGAACCAGGCCGACGCCCTACCCGTCGCTAATCCGTCGCTATAACGTCGAGGTTAACGACGGAATGGCGACGGAATAGCGACCGATTTTGCGTATCAGGAACCTCTCTGATACGCTTTTACCGACCTATTTACGACGGCTTAGCGACGGATATTTTAATATTATATGGCATGTAAACCGACGGGAACAAGTCGCTCATCCGTCGCTAATCCGTTGTAAGGCAACCGTCGGTAATCAGTCGCTAGTCCGTCGGTTAACCATTTGTCCGACGTATTTCCCGACGGCCATTTTCATCAAATATCCGTCGCTATGCCGTCGGTAATTTATGTTACCGACGGATTCGCGACGGATGTGGCCGTCGCTAAAGTTGGTTATTTTGGTAGTGACATGTAAGAATAAGCAGTAAGGCGTCCCAAATGCTCGGTCAAAATGTTCTTGAGATCTGACTTTACAAAACATAGCCAGATGGTATAGTAACATGTACACAATTGTTATCAGCTGCAGTCTGACTTAGTTACAATTATGTAAAAGTAAGTGCAAGACAATCCGACTAACATGTCGGTGCCAAACGGCTAAGTATAAGTAATGACAAAATGAGCGGTGAAGTAAGGAAACCCACTCGAGTCCTCCTGCGATCATTTCCCTAGTATTGACCATCTTGGAGGTAGAAGTAAGCTGGATCCTCGGGGACTGGCTCTAAATCTGGCCATGCAAAACCAGAGAGGTTAGACCTCTAATAGCAAGTACCACAAGGGAGCACGATATGAAGGACTAAACCAGTAAGTAAGAGAATATAATAATAGATCTCTGCTTCCCATTAGGATTCACATAACATCACGACACTTCGAACCAATCTTCCAACCAAACAAGGACAGAAATTAGCCCGTCATGTCCTGACATTCTGATCATCACAGTTAGGCAACAGAGTAGGTACAGTACACAAACAAATTATCTTGAACGGCCAATCAACTACTACGGCTTGCTATTGTGAGTCCCAAGTTATCCTGGAATTATGCAATTCGGGATTCCTCAGTTCTTACTATGTGCAAACAAGGCTAGTCTATCCAATCAATCAATTACGCCAATCATGTAGTTAGACGAGTCCCAGCGGGACGCCCGCCGTTATAGCATGTACAATAATATAAGCAGATACCGTTCCCTGCCCGTGTGACAGATTTACAGTATCTGTGGGAACCAGCCGGCCCGTCGGGCACTTAATATTCCCAAGGGGGCTACCATGTAAGAACTCGAGAATCCATTCTCTCCATGCCATCATTATTTTATTTAACTTAATAGTCTCTACGTTGAGTGAAGTTCCATGCCATGGATCATGGTCATTCAAATGAGTACTTTTGTACGGGATACGATATGCGCAACTCTACAACGATACCCGTGCGGCTAGGTTGTAGGTTTTACATAGCGTGATGCAACAATCAAGTCTAACTACGGAGTAATCATGCCTTGACCATAAAGTACACATGCTGTTTTTGTAAAATAGATAAATAAATAATTTGAAACCTGCATGTGCCTGTATGCCAATATTCGGGATTAGCTAATCGAGTACAATAGTTCATTACATGAACGTGTCTCATTCACTTCATTCAATAAGACGACTAGCCAGTCTCTTTAGTTCCAACTAGGAACGCATGATCAATTTTAGTAAAGATAACCATTATTATCAATGGTATCAAGGCATGAAAGTCAATTAGTATTACATGGGGTGGAGTCTGTAACTCCTCAGAGTTAAGTTCCAGTCAATCTGGGTATCCATGGATCAATCAGGACACAAGACGCATTCCACATAACAATCCATTCTAACAAATTTAACATATCATGATTTATCAAGAAATTCACGCAAAAGGCGTAAGAATATAATAGAAGAATTATCATGCCATCATTAAATGAATAATTATAGGACAAATAAAAACACCCAGGTCAAGAAGTCACGCCAAGTTGAGTAGGTTATACTAAGGCCAACAAGTCACGCCAACAAGTCTAGTCGAAGTGAGCGTGAGAATGGTTCATGTTGGCATGCACAGTGTGAGTATGGAAAATGATAAGAAATTTACGTACGCACTCGTGGACGTGTGCGTGACTAAAAATCCACGCAATCATGGGTGTGTGCGTGACTGAAAATACACGCACTCATGGATGTGTGCGTGACTAAAAATACACGCACTCATGGGAACGTGCGTGACTAAAAATACACGCACTCATGGATGTGTGCGTGACTAAAAATACACGCACGCTCATGAGAACGTGAGCGTGACTGAAAATACACGCACGCTCATTAGAACGTGAGCATGACTGAAAATACACGCACGCTCATGAGAACGTGAGCGTGACTGAAAATACACGTAGACACGTAGAGACGTGTGCGTGACTGAAAATACACGTAGCCACGTAGCGTGACTAAAAATACACGCAGCCACGTAGAGACGTGTGCGTGACTAAAAATACACGCAGCCACGGAGAGACGTGTGCGTGACTCAGCCTTCGTCCCAGCCAGAAAACGAAGTTCCCAGCCAGAAGACACGCTAAGTTGGAAGATCAAAACCCATGAATAACCGAAATACAACAACTTAGATCTAGAGAAAACAAGCCATAGAAATCAAAAATGCCAAGAACTAAACTCTCTCAGGATCATGAGAGAAAGAGTAATGATCCATAAAAAATGGATGAAGGAGAAGCAAGATTGCACTTGCCTACTGCTACTGCTGGTAGGTGGAGAAGTGATGAGAGGACGAAAAAGAAGTAATGGTGAAGAGAAGTAATGAGGAGAGAGAAGGAGATGGTGGCTTTAAATAGCAAAGGGGGTGGTAGGTGGGAGCTGGGCCGGGTTCCATCGGGTCCACAAGGCCAACCCGAAAAGAACCACTATGAACCCGAACCTAAAAGCAAGAATAACAGCAGGAAATAAAATACAGAAAATTAATTAACATAAAATTGAAGGAATTTAAATACAAGATAATACATGATAAATACTAAATAAATACTTATGAGTTGAACATGAATAAAAATACGCATTCTGGGAACGGGGAGTGACAAAGCCCCCCTTCTCATTCTCTCTCCTCATAACTCTCATTCTTTACCATTACTTCTTCTTCTTCCTCTCATCACTTCTCCACCTACCAGCAGTAGCAGCAGGCAAGTGCAATCTTGTTTCTTGCTTGGAGAACCATTTTTATGGTTCATTTATCTTCCTCTCATGATTCTGAGAGAGTTTACTACTTAGCATTTTTGATTTCTCTGGCTGGTTTCTCCTAGATCTAAGTTGTTAATTCTTGGTTGTTCATGGGTTTTGATCTCCCAACCTAGCGTGCTTTCTGGCTGAGAACTTTATTTCTGGCTTGGGACGAAGGCTCAGTCACGCACACGTTCTTACGTGTCTGCGTGAGTTTTCAGTCACGCACACGTTCTTACGTGTTTGCGTGAATTTTCAGTCACGCTCATGTTCTTACATGTTAGCGTGGATTTTTAGTCACGCACACGTCTTTACTTGTGCGTGCGTGGATTTTAGTCACGCACACGTCTTTACATGTGCGTGCGTAGATTTTAGTCACGCACACGTCTTTACTTATGCGTGCGTAGATTTTTAGTCACGCTCACGTCTGTACGTGCATGCATGGATTTTAGTTACGCTCACGTATGTACGTGCGTGCGTGGATTTTTAGTCACACTCACGTTAAGGATCACTTTTCACGCTCACTTTTCATGCTCACTTGTGTGTGCGTGAATTTTTTATCATTTTTCACGCTCACTTATGAGTGCATGAATTTCCCTTCACGTTTATACTGTGCGTGCCAACGTGAACCAATTTTCACGCTCATGCTGTATACACGCTCACTCCAACCTGTTAGACTTGGCGTGACTTGTTGACCTTAGCCTAGACTTGTTAGCCTAGACTTGTTGACCTTAGCCTAGACTTGTTGGCATGAACTTGATAAAATCATGACATGTTAATATTATTAATATAGATTGTTGTGTGGAATGCGCCTTGTGTCCTGATTAATCCATGGATACCCAGTAAGGCTGGAACTTAACCTTGAGAGTTATAGACTCGACCTCATGTAATACAAATTGACTTTCATGCCTTGATACCATTGATAAAAATGGTTATCTTGACTAAAATTGATCATGCGTTCCTAGTTGGAACTAAGAGACTGGCTAGTCGTCTTATTGAATTGAATGAATGAGACACGTTCATGTAATGAACTATTGTACTCGATTAGCCGATCCCGAATATTGGCATACAGGCACATGCAGGCTTCAAATTATTTATTTAATTAGCTATTTATTTATTTTACAAAAATAGCATGTGTACTTTATGGTCAAGGCATGATTACTCCGTGGTCAGATTTGATTGTTGCATCACGCTATGTAAAACCTACAACCTAGCCGTACGGGTATCGTTGTAGAGTTGCGCATATCGTACCCCATACGAAAGTACTCATTTGAATGACCATGATCCACGGCATGGAACTTCACTCAACGTAGAGACTATTAAGTTAAATAAAATAATGATGGCATGGAGAGAATGGATTCCCGAGTTCTTACATGGCAGCCCTCTTTGGGACTATTAAGTGCCCGACAGGCCGGCTGGTTCCCACAGATACTGTAAATCTGTCACACGGACAGGGAACGGTATCTGCTTATATTATTGTACATGCTATAACGGCGGGCGTCCCGCTGGGACTCGTCTAACTACATGATTGGCGCAATTGATTGATTGGATAGACTAGCCTTGCTTGCACATAGTAAGAACTGAGGAATCCCAAATTGCATAATTCCAGGATAACTTGGGACTCACAATAGCAAGCCGTAGTAGTTGATTGGCCGTTCAAGATGATTTGTTTGTGTACTGTACCTACTCTGTTGCCTAACTGAGATGATCAGAATGTCAGGACATGACGGGCTAACTTCTGTCCTTGTTTGGTTGGGAGGTTGGTTCGAAGTGTCGTGATGTTATGTGAATCCTAGTGGAAAGCAGAGATCTATTATTATATTCTCTTACTTACTGGTTTAGTCCTTCATATCATGCTTCCTTGTGGTACTTGCTATTAGAGGTCTAACCTCTCTGGTTTTGCATGGCCAGATTTAGAGCCAGTTCTCGAGGATCCAGCTTATTTCTACCTCCAAGATGGTCAATACTAGAGGGATGATCGCAGGAGGACTCGAGTGGGTTTTCTTACTTCACCGCTCGTTTTGTTATTTACTTCATACTTAGCCGTTTGGCACCGACATGTTAGTCGGATTGTCTTGCACTTACTTTTACATAATTGTAATTAAGTCAGACTGCAGCTGATAACAATTGTGTACATGTTACTATATCATCTGCTATATTTTGTAAAGCCAGATCTCAAGAACATTTTGACTGAGCGTTTGGGACGCCTTACTGCTTATTCTCACATGTTCTCTATTTCCTGTTTCTTGTTTGAATGATTGAGACAATAGAGGTGAAGTGACCATAGTAAGACTTTCATGTAGTATGCACCCCCTCGTCTGGTTAGACAGCATTGATCATATTATACGGTATTCATCTACCCGTAATACGTAGCTGGCTGAGTCATTCCCCCGCTCTCCAGTATTCTGGTTCTGGGGCGTGACAAGTACTTTCTTTTCCAGTTGTACTTTCAATTGTCTAATAAAAGTTTTAAACATTCGTAGATTCGTGTTGTGACAAATGTATAGATGTTGTTGAGTCTCACAACGGTGTAGGCTGGACATGATCCGGTTCGACCCAATAATTTGGAATCGGGTCGTGACATTTTATTTTGTATTATTTTTTTGTTTTTTATTTTCTTTTTGTCGAGATACGACACATTTTACGTGAAACGATGAATTAATTAGGACAACTCTAGACTCATTTTTGTCCCAGAATCGCACAGGCGATACACCTTCGATATACAGTCGATGTATTGTTTTGCACAGACTGGAAATAAAATTGCATTTTGTCAAAATTTATTGAGCTCGTAATATACCGCATGCTCTGTTATGAGCCAGGACAGTCCCTGGACTCGTTCTGAATCGCGTGACCGCGTATTCCTATCTTGTCCAGGGCCCCCAAAAAAAAATTCTTTTTTTTTCATAAAAAATTTCTAATTTTTTTGTGGGAGTTGGCCTACATGTAGCCCACCCCAATATACATTTCTAGATCCGTCCATGATCTTGTCCAACATGACTCTATAGTATTTTTATGTCTTGTATAATATTATTTTGCACCTGTGGGTAGGGGTGAGCAAATACCAACCGCTAGCGAAAAACCAACCGAATACCGATAAAAAATATTCCGAAAAAACCAAACTGAAACTATTTTCTGATACCGAATTACCAAATCGACTAAAATATAGTATAATGGTAGTGGTAGTGGTTTGATTGTAATACCATACCGAAAATACTGAACCGAACCGACTATATTTCGATTATATATATATATATATATATATATATATATATATATATATATATATATATATATATATATATATATATATATATATATATATATATTTCTCTCTTAGAATGTTGTTCGTGATTAATTGCATACTACTCATTTTTCTTTTATTTGATAGTCCTACCAATAGAAAGACTGTCAATTTTTTAAGGGATAATTTAGCAAATGCCCCCATTCTAAATGTTGAAATTAGCATATACCCCCACTATTTTATTTATCTAACAAATACCCCCATTTTTGATATAAAATAATAAAAATTTAAGATATACCCCCACTCTTTTACATAGGAGTGGGGGTATTTGCTAAATAAAATAAATAGTGGGGGTATATGCTAGTTTTAACATTTGGAATGGGGGTATTTGCTAAATTATCCCATTTTTTAACGGTCCTTCCAATAGAAAGAACTGTCAAATTTTTTACAGTCATTCCAATAAGAAGCACCGTCAAATTTTTTGACCGTCCTGAAAAAAAAGGACTATCCTGAAACATTTTTTTTCAATGGCAAACTTGTAAATAAGTAAAAAAAAATTAACTAGGGTAAGTAAAAAAATGAAATGCCTTTAGAATTTCCCTTCTAATACCTATGGTATTCGAAATATATGTTTTTCGAGTACCAATTAAGCTCACAATCTTTCTTCAATCTAAGTCCATAATATTTGGCAACGTTCGTGAGTTATTTTATTTATTTATTTAGCTTTTCGCAGTGTCAAATTCCAATAAATATTAGCCCACAGGCCATAAATTGGCAACGTGGCCATGTACTGGACCGGGCTGCAGATACATGGTCTGATTTCTTTTTGGCCCGGACACAGGGTCTCATCGAATGAGGATAGATATTTCGCATTCTTGGTCACCGTAGTCGCATACGGAAAGAAAATCAGCTTGGGGAAAGAGAGCCTTCGCGCAGGTCTAACGCTGGTTCCATTTTTTCTTCTTGCTTGATCTATAAGCTGTTTGTGCACAATATTTGTTTTTTTTGAATTGTATCCGTGCCCTCAAACCGTATCGACTTAGGAGGAAATGAGAATATTATATTCTCCTCGCTAGTAGAATAAGCATAGTACTCTCTTTGAGATAAAAGAAAAGTATGGGTGCATTACTTCACAAGAGAAGAAGACACGGGTATTAGAGTCCACCAATAAGACTGACTATATATAATGGGTATGTCATAATACCATGAATAATTCAAAATGGTGTATCACTAGTGACCGTAATGTAGTTAGGCTACATACTAATGACAACTTTTTTGCAGGCTTAACAAATCTGATGCATAGACGCCATTGTGATGCTTAATTTATGATATATCTAATCCTTGTCGCAGGGATGTACATGACTGATATGGGTAAGATATCAATGTTCAAGTGATAAGTTTTATATCACAGCTTACAATGTTGGTTACGAATTGTTAATAAATCTATTCCAAAGTAGAAATATTAGACTAATAAAATTGCATGCTCACATAATTATTGTGTTGGTTTAGATGAGTTGTGTGGGCCCCGCTCACCAGTACATTCCTCAATGTGGTGACCCCCCTCCTCTACCGGTGTGGGAAGTCGTGTAGACATTTCGGAGGCATCAGAGAAATTGTTGGAAATCGTTGGACGAGTTAAAGCTTTCACTATAAAGTGTGATATTATTATAAAGGACATAATGTATGAAACAATGTTTTTTTTTTTTTTTTTTTTTTTGAATTATGTCGAGTTGTCCTCTGAAACGTTAAGGATGAGAAGCTTGCAGAAATTGTTTTATCTTTGATCGCTTCAACATTGTCGCTTGTTGGGATTGTTGGTTCTCCAGTTGTCAGAATGTACTCCATGTTGACGAGTTAAAGGTTGAGGTTGATCTTCAGCTTTCACTTATTGTGTTGTTCACAATGAAAATTATCTAGTGACGAAAGTTGTTCTACAAGGAGATCAATCACTTTGAGATTGTTGTATCAATGAGAAAAATCAGAAACAGATTAGCCCAAACAAAATAGAATAAGAAGAATACAAAATGAAACCAAAAAACCTACTAGAGTGGTTAAGACCACCGTTGTTCAAAGTGATTTGACCATGTATATCGATCACCTCCAAGAACCAGCATGTCCCAAAAGAACTGCTTGAACATTAGCTTGTCGATGCTGCATTGGTGCACTACAGTTCGTTGCAATGTGGATGCACCTCAACTTCCCATAGGATCTTCTGACACCCTTTATTCAGTCACATAGAAGACCAATTCATAGTTAAAGAAAACTTTGTGTGGTTATTTTCCGGATATTTCTACCAAGGTGATCATTCCTCTCTTAACCAATACTTGATTAGTTTTAGACATGGAACAACATGCAGTTTTGAATCCAAAAGGTCTTTTAACTGCAAAGCAATAAGTTCAGGTATAATCTCCAAAATTCTATCAGCCACCGGTTCTCATGTAACCTATGACTCATGGCCTGCTACCTGAAGTGCTAAGTGCACAATCAAAGCACCATATTGTGCCCTAAAGCCTATGTTCATCTCGGACTCGCACCGAACAAAATCTGAACTGGGTCCGAGTCCCTTCGGGGGAGACTTAACACTATATATATATATATATATATATATATATATATTTTTACACTATATATATATATATATATATATATATATATATATATATTTTTTTTTTTTTTTTTTTACACTATATATATATATATATATATATATATATATATATATATATATATATATATATATAAAAGGAAAAAAATTTATAAATATGTCAATGACCGCTAGTCCAAGTGGTTAGTGTGGAGGCATGATATATATGTGTGTGGCCAATGACCCTCTAGCCTACTAGTAGTGGTGAGATATATGCGGCCTGAGTGATCAGGAGATCGATATTCCGGTTGGAGCGTTCGCCACAAGTATCTTCTTATATATATATATATATATATATATATATATATATATATATATATATATATATATATATATGTGTGTGTGTAAAAAAAAAAAAAATATATATATATATATATGTGTGTGTGTGCTCTTAGAGCACTATTCTTTCTTTCGGTAAAGTGCAGAAAACCTCTCGTTAAATGTGCCTTTTGCACTAAAAGACCTTTTAGAATTTTTTGTCAGTTTATCCCTCCTTAGATTATATATCCGCTCGATTAGGCCTCTCCAGCCAAATTTTAAAAAATTTATACCAAAAATACCCCTCCACCCCCCCCCTCCGGCGGCGCCGGCGCCGGCGAGCCCCCAACCCCCCCCCCCCCCCCCCCCCCCCATCGCCGGCGATCCCCTAGCCCCTCCGACCCCCCCCCTGTCGGCGATCCCCCAGCCCCCCGACCCTCCCGATCCCCCCCCCTCGCCGGCGAGCCCCCAGCCCCACCCTCCTCGCCGGCGAGCGCTCCCCCGACCCACCCCCCTCCTCCTCCCTCGCCGGCCTCGACCCCCCCTCCTCCTCCTCCTTCGTCGGCCCCGACCCCCCCCGCTCCCTCGTCGGCCCCGACTCCCGGCTCCCTCGCCGGTCCCGACCCCCCCTGCTCCTCCTCGCCAGCGAGCGACCCCCCGACCCCGCCCCCCTCCCCCTCCCCCCGCTCCCCCCCTCCCCCCCCTCCCTCCCCCCCCCCCCCGACCCCCACCCTCCGCCTCCGTCGCCAGCGAACACAGCCGAAGAAGGAGGGGGGGAGGGAGGGGTAAAATTGTCATTTGGGGGCAAAATGAACATATTTCATACTTTTGGGAATTTTAAGAGCATGGGATCTTTTAGTGCAAAAGGTACATATTTAACGAGGAGTTTTTTGCACTTTACCCTTCTTTCTTTTAAGCCCGCCAAAACTATCTGCGTGCAGATTGACATTGCCGCATAAGATGATGATGCTCTGCGCAAATGGAGAGGCTGGCTTGAATTATGACTTCGCCAGTTCACATTGATGACTGAGACAGACACATTTGGCATGCTTCAGTGCCATCCTTATCGCAGTGATTTTTCCACAGAAGAACAGACCGTTGCACTGTTGTTATTTTATGGGTCTGCAAAGAAAACGAGAAGTAGCACATGAAAGGGAACAATTTGATATAAGGGGAACAGTTGAAAATTTTTAAGCATTATGTTGGCAGTTACAGACTGGAGACCTGGGATGGAGATCCAATTTTATCATACAAAACGTGTAGAAATGTTGTTCTCTTTGTCCCTGGAGGAACTCGACCTTTTCGATTGGAGGCAATGGCGCAACCACATTTTGGGCTCGAGACCACCCATCAAAAAATTTCCATATGTTTTGTTTTTTCTATATGAGTCAGTCCATACCCTGCAGCTCATTATAGCCCACACCAACCCACTTCAGTTCGAATTTCTGGTTCCGCCCTTGATTGGAGGTAATTTTGTAGATGTGAAGAACGATCCTAGCAGAAGGAAGCGATTTACTGCAGTGGCATCTGGTGGTAGCGGACAAATAGTTGATGGCCCTAAAATGCCTATGTTCCTCGGGTGAACCCTTCTTCTGTTGCTTCTAGCTTATATGGAGTTGATTCATCTTCCAATCCCCGAAGAGAAGGCGCCCGAAGGCTCACAAGCCCACTCCGCGGTGACTGTGCCGGGAGGTAAATAGAAGAATGACCCGGAGATTTTTATGCACCAACACAGAAGCGGCAGGGTTAGACAGTACTAATCAGTGGCGGATCCAGAAACTGAAACTGGGGTGGGCTACAGCAGATTCGGGTGGGCTAAAAGTGGGCTAACCTATATAAAAAATAAAAAATAAAAGTAAGAAAAGAAAAAAAAAAGAATAATTTTTTTTTTTGGACCATAAGTGTGGATCCGCCCCTAAAATCGCTTGATAGCTCTAATGTTGGAGGTGGCGATGGTATATTAGACATTGCCGCATTGATTCTTGGAAGAGGAAGCATGTTCAAGATGCTGTAGAGAGCAACACAACTAATGCAAAGCGGATGGCAGTTCATTCAAGTGCCAAGCACATTAAGATTAATGGAGGTGCTGAAGAGCTTGAGCCTGTAACTTTTGGTGGACTCCCTGCTTCTTCTGCAACAAATACTCTGTGCAAGCCACTTATCAGGTTAAGGTAAGCTACTGTGGGGAAAGCAGCTGGAGGGAGTGGCTAACATAATCATACTACTGTATATATATACTTCTTTTTTTGGGTATATATTTGTATAGTGAACACATATCCATGATTCATACTCTTAATATCCCAGATTCAGAGCTGGATGTATCAGGTTCTAATGACCTGGGTAGGGCTTAATTTCCTCATGTTTAACTTGAAACCTGATTTATCATGTGTTGTTGATATATATATAGTGTTATTGGGCTTTAGTCCCACATTGGCTAGAATGATAGGAGAGGAGGCTAGCCTCTCCTATATATATGTTGTTATTCCATTCACAATAAACTCACTTCAAGTCTCAACATGGTATCAGAGCCTAAAATTGCTTAGAATACCGTTAGAGACCCCTCCTCCACACAAACCCTAACCCTAATCCCCCTTCTACGCCGCCGCTGCCGCCCGCTGCCACTGCAGCTGCTGCCGCCCGCTGCCGCTGCAGCTGCTGCCGCGCCGCCGCCGGCTGCTGCAGCTGCCGCGCCGCCGCCGCCGCTGCCGCGCTGCTACCGTTGCTGTGCCGCTGTTGCGGCTGCAACTGCTGCTGCTGCTGCCGTGGTTGCCTTCGAGCACACCACTTTTAGGGCACCTACGCTGTAGGTCAGCCTGAAAGTTGCTGTACCGTTTTTACGGCTGCAGGATTCATTGTACCGCTATTGCGGGTACAAGATTCACGCTCGTTGCTGTACCGTTTTTACGGCTGCAGGATTCATTGTACCGCTATTGCGGGTACAAGATTCACGCTCGTTCTTGAGATCAATCTCAAGGAGATGCCTATAATCCCTAGATCCGATGAAATCAGACATATTCGGATTTAGGAGAGGACGGCAAGGACGAGCGTGAGTCGTGGAGCAAGTGTGAAGTGATCGAGAAGAAGCATCGATGGAGGAGATTCTCAAGAAGCTGGATGCTGACGATGTGGCGACATTGCTGAAGTTGATAAAGGTGTCGGCTGGTGAAAGCACGACACGAGCACCGCCAAAGTTGGAACTACCCTCCATCGATCTGAAGTTGGATGGACCAGCCACCTATTTGAGTTGGTCACGGCGGGTGAGAAGAACCCTTGCAGGTAAGAACCTGGAGGGATTCTTGACAGACGAGAAGACAGAGCCGGAAGAGGGCTCGACAGGACGCGACGAGTGGAAATCCACTCATATGGTGATTTATATCTGGCTTCTCAACTCCTTAGTCCAGTCTATTGCTTCCACAGTAGATGGCATTGAGATGGTGAAAGACGTATGGGAGAAATTGAGAAGAACCTATGATGGCATAGGTAACAATCTACGGATCTTCCAGATAAAAGGGGAGATCGACGACACCGTACAAGGCGAGAAGACGGTGCAGGAGTACGCTACGGAGTTGGAACGTCTCTGGCTGGATTATGATCACCATTCCAAACGGGCAAGCTGCGGGGACCCAAAGTGCAAGGAGAGACAGGTGTGTCTGCAGGAGAGGACGATGAAATTCCTTAAGGGACTGACTGCAGCATTCACACAGAGGACAGCCTTACTCCTCGCCCAGCCAGTGATCCCTAGTCTCGAGGAGGCTATCTCAGCCATGATTCAGGAGGAGACGCGGATCAGATTACAGACAGGGACAGGCGCATCATCGACAGGTGCTTTACCCGAAGTGAAGTCAGCACTAGCAGCTACCGGTTCGGGGGATACAGGATCCAAGGGAGAGCTCTGGCAACAGAATCGGCAGTGCTACAACTGTGGGGAGATGGGCCACCATCGACATGCTTGTACCAAACCACCTAAGGAGGGAGACTCAGGTGGTGGACGTGGACGAGGATATGCTGGACGTGGACGTGGTCGAGGAGGCCGACGAGGCGGTCGAGGAGGCTATCGGGCAAACCTGCTGGTGGCAGATGGGAATGGAGGAGCTGGCGGCGCCTTTACTGAGGAGGATCAGGCGCTACTGGACCTGCTGAAGAGAAAGCAAAAAGCGTCAATCGAAGGAGACAGGAGGAGCGTAGCAGAGGAGGCATCCACTCCATTCTTCAGAGGCAACGCCGCTATGTATGCCCATCCATCAGAAGGTACTGACGAGTCTCACGCTCTTGCATCTATGTCTTCCCTTAAAATGTCAGACTGGATTATCGACTCAGGAGCATCTCGGCATGTGACCGGAAATGCTAGTAAGTTTTCCTCGTACACTCACCTAGCATCGACAGACACCATTCAGACTGCGGATGGTACTTTCCAACCAGTGGTCGGTAAGGGTACTGTTAATTGTACGGGTTCAGTAAGGTTATCCAATGTTTTGCATGCTCCATCCTTCCCAGTCAGTCTCTTGTCTATTAGTTCTATAATTCTCCAACTAAAATGCATTGTTTCTTTTGATATTCCTAAGGTGATCTTCCAGGAGAAAGGGACGGGACGAAGACTTGGGACTGGCACTTGGCATGATGGACTGTGGTACCTAGATCAAGACGGACTGGACTCAGCATTGGTGTCTATGGCAGAGAAGGCTGGAATGGAGGAACTGCAGCAGAAGACTGAAGACACTTTGATACTTCATCATAGGAGGATGGGGCATTCTTCCTTTGATACTCTAAATAAGTTGTATCCAGATATGTATGCAAAATCAAATAAAAGAAAATTAGTATGTGATGCATGTGAGTTAGGAAAACTTACTAGGAGTTCATATGTTGGAAATGGTCATAAGAGTTCTTCAGTCTTTGAGGTAGTTCATTCTGATGTTTGGGGCCCATGTGCTACTAACACTATGAATGGGTATAAGTATTTTGTTTCGTTTATCGATTGTGCATCTCGTGTCACCTGGCTGTATTTGATGAAGAACAAAAGTGATGTATTTGCTTGTTTTCGGGACTTTCATAAATATGTCCAGACTCAGTATAATGCAGTGGTGAAGATACTGAGATCTGACAATGGGACGGAGTATACCAATAGGACACTTGCAGAGTACTTGTCAGCACATGGAATACAGCATCAGACCTCTTGTGCATATACACCAGCACAAAATGGAGTAGCAGAAAGGAAGAACCGACATCTTCTGGAGACCGCAAGAAGTATGATGATCGACATGAATATCCCACAACACCTATGGGGATATGCGGTGTTGACAGCAGCTCAACTTATAAACAGGATGCCTTCAAAAGTCCTGGGATGGAAGTCTCCATGTGAAGTATTACAAGGTAATAATAGTGGAATACTTCCACTAAAGGTGTTTGGATGTGTGTGTTTTGTGAAGGACAACAGACCATTCGTTGGAAAACTTGACCCTAGAGCAGTCAAGTGCATCTTCGTGGGCTACTCAGCAACTCAGAAGGGGTATGTATGCTGGAGTCCAGTAGAGAAGAAGAAATTTGTTAGTATGGACGTCCACTTCCGGGAGCATGAGCCATATTACCGCCAGGATGGAACTTCGTATAACACGCCTCATACTACAAGTATAAGGCGAGAGGGGGAGATAGAGAACTTGGAGAACCTGGTGGTAACCGATTTAGAAGTTTGGCATAGAAACACGGTTGAGGAGGAACATGAAGGTGAAGCGGAACAGAGGGAGGAGACGAGAAGTGTTACACCTACGGCTCAGGGGGAGTTACTGACCTACAACAGGAGAAACAACAAGCAGACTACAGGACCAGTACCTACAGTGTCAGTGCCAAGTCCCTTGCCTGCGCCTGTCCCAACTCCTGAGACACCTATACCACCATCCTCCTCATCTACACCACCATCCTCCTCATCTACACCACCACCCTCCTCAGGTGATATCGTTCCTCCCATACCACTACCTACACGAAGGACTACTCGCAGCAATGCGGGAAATCCTCCGGACAGATATGGTTGGGATCTTGCTAAGTTTGTTTCTTATGATCATATATCTTCTTCTCATGGAGCATTTATAGCATCTTTGGATAGTATTACTGTACCTAACAATTGGCAGGTTGCCAAGAACGATCCAAAGTGGAAAGCGGCAATGCACGAGGAGTTGGGAGCTCTTGAGAAGAACCACACTTGGGAGCTGGTGAGACTGCCAGAAGGGAAAAGAGCAGTTGGATGTAAATGGGTTTTTACTGTGAAACAGAACCCAGATGGACAGGTTGAGCGCTATAAAGCTCGACTGGTGGCAAAAGGATACAGTCAGACGTACGGCATCGACTATGACGAGACCTTTGCACCAGTGGCGAAGATGAGCACTGTCAGGACCTTGATCTCCCTGGCAGCCAATGGAGGGTGGAAGCTACACCAACTGGATGTGAAGAATGCATTTCTTCATGGAGATCTAGTAGAGGAGGTGTACATGGAGATACCACCAGGATTCGGCACAAAACAGACAGAAGGCAAGGTCTGCAGACTGAAGAAGTCTCTCTATGGACTGAAGCAGTCTCCTCGGGCATGGTTTGACAGGTTCAGGAGAGCAATGATAGGGATGGGATATCAGCAGATCAATGCTGATCACACTGTCTTCTTCAGACGGAGTGGAGGCCATATCACCATGCTTGCAGTATATGTAGATGATATGATTATCACAGGCAATGATGAGCAGGAGATCGCCCAACTCAAAGTAAAACTTGGCAAGGAGTTCGAGGTGAAAGATCTTGGCCCCCTTCGATACTTCCTTGGGATTGAGATTGCTCGAGATAATGAGGGAATCGTTCTTTCTCAAAGGAAGTACGCACTGGACCTGCTTACGGAAACAGGGATGATGGGATGTAAACCAGCTACGACACCGATAGACCAGAAGTTTAAACTGGATGCTGAAGCTGGAGAACCAGTTGACCGGGATAGATATCAGAGATTGGTGGGCAAGTTAATCTACTTAAGCCACACTCGACCTGATATCAGCTTTGCGGTAAGTGTAGTAAGCCGCTACATGCATGACCCCCGGAAGGGTCACATGGACGCAGTGTACCAGATTCTGAGGTACTTGAAGGGAGCCCCCGGGAAGGGACTGATCTTTAGAAGAAATAATCATGTAGGCATTGAGGGCTATTGTGATTCTGACTGGGCTAGCTGTGCTGACGACAGGAGATCCACATCGGGATACTGCATATTTGTAGGAGGCAACTTGGTCTCTTGGAGGAGTAAGAAGCAGTCAGTAGTGGCCAGATCAACAGCTGAAGCAGAGTATAGAGCGATGGCCTTGGGAGTCACAGAACTATTGTGGTTGAAGAATATGCTGACGGAGCTAAAGCTGGACCAGGGAGCAAAGATGAAGCTATGGTGTGACAACCAGTCAGCTATTAATATTGCCAACAATCCAGTACAGCATGACAGGACCAAACATATTGAGATTGACAGATTCTTCATCAAAGAGAAACTGGATAAAGGAGAACTAGAGCTGGGCTATGTTCCAACCAAAGATCAGGTAGCAGACGGACTGACAAAGGGGCTTAGTTCTATCAACATGATGAGAGGATGTGACAAGATGGGCTTAGTGAATATCTTTCGCCCATCTTGAGGGGGAGTGTTGTTGATATATATATAGTGTTATTGGGCTTTAGTCCCACATTGGCTAGAATGATAGGAGAGGAGGCTAGCCTCTCCTATATATATGTTGTTATTCCATTCACAATAAACTCACTTCAAGTCTCAACATCATGTAATTTTGTTATTAGTGGGATTAATTATTGTGTCATGCCAACTTTCTAAAGATAAAACTCCACAGCAGCATACAGGTTATCGCTGATTATGTTCTGTCAGTCATGCTCTGGCAAGGCTGCAGCAAATCTGAGCCTTGCTTGGGAATTAAGTGAATTTATTGGTGGTAGGGGACCAGAGATCGACTATGCAGACACATATGTTCAAAATGTATTACAATTCGTGCCAGTGCATCAAAACTTTGGAGTTTGTTGTGATGGTTTAGAGCTATTTAAATTTGAGCTGGAAGCACAAACCGGCATATTCTGAAAAGAAAAAAAGTTATTCAAATCTTGGATAAATTGATTCCGTTTAAAGTTTCCGACACTAAAACTAAAGAGTTACTTGATACAGGTAGGATGTCCCTTTGGGCTGAGAACAAGATTTATGCAGTGGTATATTTGTTAGGTTAGGTTTAAAAATCTAGTTATTCCAAGTTCCAACATAATAACATATACTAGTTGAAGTTACTACACACCAAAACTAAAAAAAATAGGATGGAGAGTTGAGAGTAATATGTTTATACAATTCTAATAAAGGATATCACTGAGCACTTAAATTAGAATCAAAGTTTTTATCGCCCCTTTTTTCGGTTTAAGGTTTCTTGATTTATTCTTGAAGAACTGATGCTCCTGATCAGAGGAGCTGATGCTCTCTAGTCTCTCCTATTTATCTTTTTTTTTAAAGAAACAACGTCCATGGTGAAATTTATGTATCGGTATTGCCAGTGTTACATTTATTACAAAAGACTATTGTAAGATTTGTAATTTGTATCATGCCAACTTTCCGGAGCAAACTCCACAGTGGCATATAGGTTACAGGGCTGGTACAGGGATAAGTTCGACAAGACTTCAGACTTGGATAACCCCCAACCCCCAGGCTCAGCGTGACCTGCAAGAGGTCAGCCAGGGTCGAGCCTCACAAGAAGGTGGGCAAGGGACAACCAAAATTAGCTCGGGATAGGACAACCCAACCGAGCTGGCCAACCTCCTGAACCGGCCTTTACAGGTTAGTTCTGCCACCATATCCTGCAGGGAATTTGAACTCAACACAGCTTGTTGGTTGGAAATTGCAAGCCTTCACAGGCGCGTAGTGCAAATGCAGCTGCAGTGTAGAAAGAAATGCAGACCTCTCTTGAACTGCCCTAACTAATATATTGAAAAGTAGCAACGGACTTTAAATTCAACACAAGTTGGTTGGCCAGGGGAGTAAATCCTGAAATATCAATGTTGATGATAGATTTTGTGGGACATAGTGAGATTTTGTTCGGTGGATATGGTCCCTATGGTTTTACTTTCATTAGTTGGCAGCTAATGTTACGCACAGACTGTCCTTTCTTTTTTTCGTTCAAGTTGGCCGTCAGAGGTGCCAACTATATATGTTGTCTCACTCGTGCTCTCTGGAAGGACTGCACAAAATTTGAATCCTTGCTTGGAGAGTGAACTTAATTTGTTTGTTGGTGGTAGGGGACCAGATATCAACCATGCAGGTACCTGTTTGAAATGTGTTGAAATTTGTACCAGTACACCCAACCTTCATAGTTGTTACGACCGAATGTCCCTTTCGAAATTTATACCACTTTACATGTTGGCACCTAACCCGGACCGGTTTGGTCCGGTCCAGACCGGATCCGGTTCAGCTGGGTGGCCAACCCATAGGTATCATGAGTATTATGATAAGTGTCCCAATGTTACGCACACTAAATCAATGGAATGAAATCATGTCGGCGATTGCATACACGAAAGATTCAAGTACTAAGGTCGAACCAAACACATTGAAATTTGTTATCACTTCATATGGAAGAAGAAGGACGAAATCAAACTAGAAAATTTAGACACCGACACTAAATCTGCAAATCCCCTGTCGAAGGGGATTGTAGAGGGGCACTTTGTGGCTCACACTAAATCTATGGGACTCCATCCCTGGTGACGTGTTGATATTTGTAATGTATCTGATATTGAACATATTCATTTGGATGCTTTTATTTATCTCTCTTTTAATTCCATAATTTGTTATGTTGAGATAAAAGTCGATAAGAAAATTTATCATATGTTATAATCAGTATGTCGAATTGGCACGAGATTGATTCACTCAATGAATGACCACCTTCAAACGATCAACAATGGTGCCTGAAAGATGAGATGGAATGCGCCCTATGAGCGTGTTGGAAATAGCACTAATGCGATATAGACTGCAAGTAATGCGATATAGATTGCAACATAGTGGAAGCACTAAAGGATCGTCCCAAAAAGTCGGGACGAGGTTGTTGTACTATCTTGGATTGTCCGATCGACTTGGAAGAATTTCACCTTACATGACATGTTTTAGAGCATACTAATTTGTTGTTGTTGTCACTTATCCATGAGAAATGCAAGGGGGTTGGTTAGCCAAATATCATAGATAGGCGTACGCCAATGCGACATGTTTTTATATGACATGTGCTACAACGAAGAGCATGTAGTGGATCCCTTTTTTCTTACTATGTGAACTCAGAGACTTTACTAAGCCTATTGTGCACTAATGCGTACACATCCATAGAGACATTGGTTCATATAATGAAACTTTTGAAGTCAACAATTGCTACTTTGACGCATTTTCTTTTATAATAAAATCAATATCGCACATCAAGGAACGTGATTGGAAAAGAAGGTTGGTAACATGAACAACTGTAGTGGATATGAGAAAGGTCACGAAGTGTATCTTATAATCGGTCTCTAGCCAAATTTTATGTACATGAGTGGATTGCGAGAAACTGTGAATGAGTCATAAAGAGACCATCAAATCCAAGGATTACGAGAAAGTATAAATGAGCCGTAACGAAACCAAGGTACTCAGATATGCTCTCCTACGAGGGATTAAAATACCTTGACCCCTAGGCTATTTTTCTTTTTCTTCTCCACCTCAAAGTGGGAGATCTGTTGGGGTACGAACCAATGAACTTTTTCGTCCGTGGAAGGTTTCACGACTCTGTCCTAGAAAATGCAGAAGGAATACCGTTCAACTTCACCGAATATACAATTCCTACTGCTTTTGCTTACACCTCTTTCGCTGCCATGACCCATATATGGGTTACAGTACCGAGAATCCAAAATGAGGGTTATATATTATATAATCCTAAGAACATGAATCACAAACATAGTTTTTGCCGCTCTTTTTTTTTTTTTGGGTTTGAAGTTTATTAACCAAATACAAGGGAACACAACCTCACAAAACAAACCGGAACTTGTCCGAATGTAGGTCAACTTCAATATGTATGAAGACAATGGAGAAAAGGTTGTTGATGGGGGTGGGAAATTTTCAAGCTGCTCCCCTTGCTTGCAGCATCAAGCACTCACTTTCTCTCCCTTCCGAAAGAGATGAGGTTTGTTTTTTCATGTTTGCTTTCGTTAGCAAAAACAAGAGCAATAGTCGCAGAGTCGAATGGACTGAGGAGCGGGAACAATGGGGAGGAGACAAGATTGCAACCTTTGGTGAATGGCTGCTAGTTCTTGTCTTTCTTTTTTCCCTTCCCTGTCGATTTAATATTTTTAAGAGAGATTTTAAGGACTTATATATATATATATATATATATATATATATATATATATATATATATATATAACTTGTGATTCGGCTGTCCGCTGCCATGTGGCGCCACCCCATTGGGAAGTCAACCGGCGTGGGACCCATGCAAATAGGAGGAGGCCAATGGGGTGGCGCCACGCCCGCCTGCGGGCAAGTTAGCATTTTCTTTTTATTTACGTTTGATGGGAGATCAATGCAGAGTTTGCCAAAGTATGAGTTGCATCCGTTCCGGAGACAGTTTGGAAGAAAATGCATTTCCACATCACATACGAAGATGATAACTTAGAAGCATTAATATATGAGAGAGATCATTAACTTAATATGTATGATGTCCAAAATCCTAATAAAAAGACAAAAACAATAATTAGATATTCGATTTTATTATGGCGTGTGGGTGGCATCGGATCACCGGGCTTCAATGTCAATTGTCAAAGGCAAAAAGGGAAATAAGATAGGACTTTAGGATTTTGGCACACCGCAGCATACAAACTTACAAATATATTTCTAAGTCTTCAATTCTTCTATTCATAAATTCTGAACTTACAAGCTATTTATAACAAACCAATCTAAAGAATATGAAATAATTCTCTAAATACTCATTCATAAGGTAAGTCAAAAACCTAACAAATCATAAATATAACCAACGCAAGAGATAAAATTCTCTTTATTTAGATTTATCCTAACAAACAAACTAAAAAATCTAAAAGATAACAGAAAATTCTAAGTTGTTCGTTACATATTTGTTAACCCAAGTCTTCAGACCCAATATATATTCCTCTTCCTCCTTAAGAAAGAAGATCAAACCTCAACTTTGGCAGTCTCGTTCTTTTTTCTTTTGAGAAAACTAATTAATCACCTGAAGTCACAGCCTAAGTAAACTACCATTAGTCACAAATAGTATTACAACCGAGTCATTGGCTTCAAGTGCCTTTCATGCATCCAAAAAGCCAAGAAAGCAAAGTTTTTGGCAGTTTTTCCGATTCTAGTGGTCAGCAGGCGGAGACATAACCCATCCAAAGTATTCATAGAAGTGTGTTTATTTTTTATCATGTTGTTCCCGTACTTGGATGTTAGTTCCCCTCGGCAGTAACATCTGCTGATCTTATTATCATCGATCATGAGATCTAAAGATTATTCCTTCGACCTCAAGGGAGCAAACAATTCGATGCCGACAGACAAATTAGTGATATACAACTGGTAACTCAATCCATTCCAATGGTCATTAGCTAGGGTGACAAATCACTAGGTACAGGGAGAGCAAACAAAAAAATGATCTACTTAAAACAACTGTGGAAGACCAAGTCTTATCCCGCGGTTTCGTTAAAGAGAGATTTTGCACTTCAATGTTCATAACAACTACAAAAAAAGAACAGTTGTTAACAAATTGACAAAGTAGTCGACAAAAGAGACATTGATTCTCTGTTTATTTCCCACGTCACACCCATATCCTACCTTCCAATCTACTGGTATTGGTATTTTAGTCCAGCTTAGAGTTTAAGTCGTAACATCTTCCATTGGAAAATTTGTACCCTTAATTTTTATTTTTTGTTTCTATTTTTTTTTTTTTTTACTATTATACGTTGAAATAGAGTACAAAGTCAACAACCAACACAGGCTACCAAAGAAGGTATATATGAAAAAATAAAAAAAAAAATCAGGGTCCAAACTTTTCAATTGAACATGTCAGGACTTAAAACTCCAAGCTTGTATAAAATTCAGATTTCAAAAAATCGTTGGTGTGTTAATAAATAAGTTGAATTTGATTTTAGCATTTCTACCAAGAAAAGTAATCTTAACATCAGTGTCTAACAGTTTTATGGGAAGCAAACATCCGCTAATCTGGAGATATTATTAGAGTAGATATCACTTTCATATCATCGTCAATCAAATATCTTATGGTAAATTTCACCTCCATATGTAATATACTTTTGTACTATTTTATGGGATAACTTTTGCGTCTGCGCTCTGCTCTTAAAATTGATTCAATCATAGACATAATTGTAGCTCACTAATCCAAACTAGCATTTCATTTGGGACAGCTCAACTAATCAGAGGTTACTATGCAACCTGAACTTTACGGACTTTGGGATGGCATAGTATTGATAAACTACTATGTACATTTTTGGAATCAATTGGAGAGGTAGAGACTATACATATATATATTTGATCTTTCCGAAGTTTGCTTTCACTGCCAAAGCAACAGAGGATTTCTATATCATTAATAACCTTATATACGGAAATGATATTCTCGGTTTGTAACCGCGGACTGTCCGTCGATGTGGTGGCCACACATTGGCCCCTTCCGCTATCTCCGGCTGCCACGTCGGCCGGCGGTCACATCCATAGTCACAAACCGTGGACAACGTAGTAGCTTCCATACATTAGGCTAAATTATTCTATTGGCATCCCAACTACAGTGTTAGGATATTTTTAGCACATTAACTTTTTCATTGTTGAATTTTGGCAGCTCAACTTTATAAATTGTTCTTTTGAAGTATTTTTCGTCAATTTTAAAAATACATTGGGACCACTTCAAAATGATATCGGACTATACAAGTATTTAAATTGTTTTTTTTGTATTACAAGATATACTTTTATTAGAGACAAAATATACACTTTTTGAGCTGAAATAAAAGTAGCATAATGTAGAAACTATGATGGCTCCTAGATTGCGGATATGATCATCTAGAACCAACACATCCCAACTTTGGGAGCTTTTTTTTTACCAAACATTCCCACCAAACGAAACAACTGTGTTTCCACCTAATTGTCTCGACGAGGTATGGTCCACTTTTTTTTTCTTGTTTAGTTTCGACAGTTCTGACGATGACTCCTAATACAGAGAATTCAGTAGTAACAAATTTTTTATTTATTCCTCATTTTGTTCCTGTTTTACCAAGTTGCTCCCCCGGCAATTACATTTGCCTATCCTTTTCACAGAGTATATATAAAGAACAGGTAAGTAAACATGACAAGGCAGAAGCAAATTAACAACAAGGTCGTTATCAAAATCTTGATATAGAACAGGTAAGTTTGAGCCATGCATCAAAATTTTTAAGTTTGTCGATGTGTCGATATCATAGTTTACAGTATCGGCCGATACCGATCTGATATGGCCGATACCGATACGGTTTGGCATATCTCGAACCGATATCGACCGATACCATATATTAACTGATATCAACATTGGGGGGTCTCTTTTTCGGTCAATTCAATAAAAAAAAATTGATTGAAAAAGGCCAATCAGCAAGGGTGTAAAAACATGTAAAAGAAAAACAATTTATCTATAACAAGTAAAACAATCAGCAATGATGATTACTATTTCATTAAATTTTAAAAGTACTAAAAAAACAATACATAAGAAGAATCCGATACCGATACCGACACGAACCTTGGCGTTATAGCAATCTTGAATATAACTGACAATTAGGTTAAAGTCTTCAAGAATATCGAGCAATAAATAAGTTGACAGTGTTATCATTAGACCACAGCTGGATAACCATACATCTGTCCAGTTAGGTGCAAGAAATAGATATACCTGTCCAACAAGGAACAAGAAATTGAAAGCATACTAGAAGTTACTAGGGGCCCTCATTCTACATCTTTGATGACTCATTTCCCACATAAATGGAAGTATGATGTCCTTGATGGAAGCAAAATAGTGCTGCCTATGTTTTCCATTCATTAATGATTTGTTTGAAGTTTGAACACGATTGCTTTTGCAGGGTTAGAAATTGAAATCGATATTTGCAAGAAAGCTATAAGATATTTTCTTTAAACGTGTGCAAGGATTGTCGAAGATGGTAGAGAACAAGTCAGGGTTAGAGTTTTTTTCCCCTTTTTGCCAATTCTTTAAGATCATAGGAACAATTGCCCAAGAAAACAAAATGCCTGTTATAGAAAGCTCACTCCAAAAATTCGAACCATGTTTAGACACATATCAGACACGGTTCAGACACTCCAAAATACACTATGATACAACAAAATTGATATCTTGCCCATGTTGTCGCATCCATCAGATTTAGCGTCATACTTGTGTCCGTGCAACATACATCCCAATGTTAGAATATGAAAGAACGGTAACTAAATCAGAAAGAACATTTTGTATCTGCTAGAGTCCATTGTACAGAACTTACAAGGATTGACAAAATTGACCGTCCGTTGTACAGGTTAACAAAATTTTGATAGTCCTTGCTATGTAGAGTAATGTCAAAATTTTGATGTCATATTTTATCTTTGTATATAGAAGACTGTCAAAATTTTGACCTTCCTAATAAATTTTTTGTTTTCAAGACTGTCAAAATTATAATGTCCTGGAGGATTTTGCGGTGCTAAAAGAGAATAGGAAGGGGAAAAAAAAGAAGACAAGTGAACATAGCAAAAGAAAACCTTGAACAGTTTTGAATGTGGAAAGAACTTCAAACTTGCTCCAAACATATTATGTACAAACTACAGAGGACTTTGTGTGTAGGGACATTGGAAACAAACTTACAAACTGTCTCAAACATATTTGATTCTGTAACAAATTTCTATTCTGTGTAATAATACTTTCCCAGAAGAAGAGAGAGACTTCCTAAGAACAGGACTTGATCAAGAAGCCAAAGTTGTACAGATTCCTTAGCACCACACCCCCGAGATGCAAAAACCCGAGGCTGCCCCCTCTGTTCTTGTCCTTCTCGCTGTCCTCCCCATCCCCGACGCTCGGGGACTCGGACAAACTCGTCCGAACCGTCTCGTCCTTGACCCGCAGGAAGCTCGGTCCGATCCTTCGGCGGACCGAGTCCACCGTCGCGGCATCCGGCACGTGACCGGCCGCGTCCGTGACATGGAACACGCTCGGACGAGTAGAGGTGGTGAGGTCCGCTCTGGCCACCGACAGCCCGTTCTCGCGCAGGGTCCTGGTGACCTCCGTCAGAAGCACCGGCCGGTCGTCGTCGCCGTCGCCGTCGCCGGCGGCGGCGGTTAGTTCCAACGTCACTCCTCCGTACGACCTTCGCTCGACGGCCGCTCGCAAGCACAGGATCACCCTCTGCCGCTCCGCTTCCGAGCCGATGGGAGTGCCGTCCGAGTGCCTCACGTAGAATTCCAGACGGGCCGTGCCGCCGGCGGCGGCATCGTCGGTGTCGACGGTGCCGTGGAACACGGCGTACTCCATGTCCGTCAGAGTGCATAGGACGTCGAACAGCAGCTTGGGCCGGTTCCTGCAGGAGACGTTGACGACGGAGTATCCGCGCTCGACCAGATTCTGCACCGAGACCGAGACCGCCGGCGCCGGCGGGGGCGCCGCCTCCTCCCTGCAGCAGCGCTGGTAGTCCCTGTCGAGGAACATCATCTGGTGGAGCCTGCGGTCGGGGTGGCACGACGCGGAGGACAGCACGGCGGACCCTCTGAGCAGGTGGGCGAGGGTGGATTCGACCTTGCCGGGACCGGCGGCAGCGCCGATGCAGTCGACGGAGACGATGGAGGCGGCGCGGCCGTTGTGGGTCCAGACCCTGGCTTCGGTGACCGCGCAGTCGAGGTCGGAGAGGACGGCGAAGACCTCCGAGAGGAGGCCGGGGCGGTCGGGTCCGGTGAGCTCGAGCGCGGTGGGGCCCTGGCCGCGATGGTAGCGACAACCTTCCGACGGTCGGATGGGGCTCTGGAGGGATTGCTGGATGTGGGAGATGGCGTCGGAGTCGGTGAGCTTGCGGCCGTGCTGGTCGGTGACGTGGAAGACGTCCATGGAGTAGGCGCCGTCGGAGGTGATGTAGGCTTTGACGACCGAGAGGTTCAGGTCCGTGAGGACCTGGACCGTGTCGAGGAGGAACGCGTGGTTTCTGGCACTGTCGACCTTGACGAGCGTGGCGGAAGAGGAAGCCGCATTATCGACGACGACTCTGGGAGTGTTCATCCGAATGACGAGCTTCTGGTACTCGTCGAGATACGAAGGCCACTCCGTCTCCGTCTCCGTCTCCGTCTCCATTTGGTTTGCTTTGACGAGCACGCTGCAACTCATTCTTAGCTCTCTTTTTAAACACTATTGGCAACAGAGGCCCAGAGGGACAGCAGGAGAAGGTCCGTCACAAACAAACACTAGGCGGAATGTCCGTTGTCTTTGTCTTCTCCTTCTCCTTCCTTCACCTCCAGTTTCGTTGGTACTATATATGTTGTGTTATATGTTGTGTTGTGGAGGAGGGGTGGACCTGATCAAATCAAGTGTGAGTCTCTTGTTTCGTTGATGTCCTTAAATAAAGGGGCCTCTCCCCCCTTGAATTGATCTGGATTCTGGACTGGACAGCACGTTTCTGCCTGCATGCATCCGATGGTCACATGGCATGGCTCTTGCTGCCAGCCACTGAGCCAGAGCCAGCTGCTCGCTCGACCCCACCCGCAACCGGCGCCTGTGTCAATTACCAGCTCGGCTCGAGTCTCGACGCTCTAGAGATCGAAGCTTTAAAGGATCTCGATCGATTTGCTTTCTGACTGAGCATAGATCTTGCCAGCTGGATCGTTCGACTTGTCTAAACGAGTCGGATTTGACTGATTCTAAACTTTGCCTGCCTTGTTAACTCATTCAAAGCTTATATAGAAAATTATTTGAAGCTGAAATTCGAGAAACTATAAAATAAAGTTAGTTTGCTAGTTAGAAAAATAGGTTTATAAATTAGAAAAGTTAATTGTTTGTTGGAAAAATAAAACAGAGCAGCATAAAGCACACTAGATTTCGGATTTGGACAACATTTCTCTACTTAGAAGCATTCCAAGGTTCAGTGTGATTTTAATAGAAATTGGAATCGCACATGACTCTCCATGATCAACCTATAACAAGGGTTAAAGGACAACTAATACTAGCTACGGATAGAACAACTCAGCACCTTAGGCCGACCTTGAATATAAGTACAAGTCCATGTTGAAATAATGGACAATTTGACGCATTAGTTAGCTTAGATCATCTTTATCAGCAAAATGTACAAACTAATAATATTTTTGCAAATTTTAAGAGGTTTTTGAGCCAAAAGTTTATGAAGTGTTTAACAAAAAATTGCTTGATAATTTTTTTTAGTCCCTAGTTTTGAAACGGCTCAAAAATCAGCAGACCCTTAGTTTCTATGAATTCTTTGGATGATGACTAAATAGTTCATAGTTTTCCAGTTTTACTTATGAATCTGAATGAAGGTACGTTTGATATGCCTATAGTTTATAAAAATATAATATTTATTATTGATGAGTAAATATATTTATTAGTTTTTATTCTTTGTTCGTGATTTTTATAGCGCAGTTGATTGAATGACAGGCTCATGTTGAAGGAAACGTGGTTCACCCGAATTGAACCCGACAATAAAAGAAAAATAAACACATAATATAGAAAAAAACAGAAAAAAGAAGAAGAAAAATGAAACTAAGGTAAATTACTAAAGAGAAGAAAATAAAAACGAAAAAAAAAAATAAAGAAAGAAAAAAAATATACCCATAGATTGAATCCGAACATGACCGAGAACGGACAGGAACTTGTACTAATTTGTTTATTCTCATAAAAATAATAATATATACACCTATTTTGAGAATAATAACTAGGTTTTCTCATAATTCATAGAAATATTATTTTTCTGAACATTCAAAAACTTCCGAAAATAAATTATCCAATTTTATAACTCAAAACAAGTATAATGGTTTCCCATTCTAATTTTTTTAAACCAAACAATACCCTAAAGGACCTAAACCATGTTTATTTGGAAAGTTTTTCTGTTAACATACACTTATGAATTTGAGCATAGTCTTTGAAACTTGAGTTTCGGCTCGGCTTCTACAACTGATCCATAAAGAAGTCGAGCTAGCTAGAACAACCAAAACTCGACCCAAGCTGACTTTTTCAACCCTTTCGCTTTGCTTCTGACTCAATATATATATGTATATATAAGTCACGCATGTTTGTTTGCAATGTTCTCAAAAAGATTTGCAACCAAAAGTAGTAACTATTAATTAAACTCAATATGGTGTTTGGTTGGCACGTCTTGGCTTGTTTCCAAAGCAGGAATTGGCCGACCAAAAGCACGAACTCTCTTCTTTTTTCCTGCTCTTGTTTGCTATTTTCCAGAGTTTCATGAAACTTTCTTAACAACAGCTAAGACAATTAAACTTTGTCCGTCTCACTCACGGACATGACTATTATTGTGTTCTTTAGAAATTTATGGTTCTACATATGTTGTTGAATAAGGTTCAGTTCATAGTCGGAACCATGCAGGGGCTGGAGTAGATGTACGCCAGCCCACCAAAAAATTATATATATCATATATTTCTTATTTTTTATATCAGTCAACTCATAGCTAAGTCTATTTTAATCCATATCAGTCTATTCTAGTTCTAATTTTTTGTTCCGTTCTTAGTTTAATATTTTTCGATTCTTTGACATTCTAAATTTTTAATATGGATACGTGATAATCTATCACTAAACACTTTTTCTCCCTTTAATACAAATCGTTGGGGATTGATAAATTGTCAGTTTTATTTGAATCTGTAAAAAAAAAAAAAAAAAAAGATTTAAGCTAGCTCTATGTTATATAAGCCACAACTGACCCAGTCAGTTGAACAATTAATCGACTGACTAGTTAGCTAACCAAACAACAAAACAGTAGATTAACTGACTGGTAACAGTAAGATTTTATGCAGGAAATTTGTATTTTGTGTTCTTTATTATATAAGCCACGACTGACCCAGTCGGTTGAATTTGGACTTATTAAACACTATTTTTGTAGTACAGTTGTTTATCTATACTTTTATCTGGTTTATGAAATCAGGTTCTTGGAAAAAAAAAATCATTTATTTTTTAAGTTTGGATGTCAAAGAAAGTTTTTAAAAAAAATTGAACAAAATAAAAGTATAGAGAAAATTATTATTTTCATCCATCCCAAGGAATTCACTTTTATATTCCAATTACTATTTTCGAAAAATAAAATAGCAAATAATTGATATACTTACCTCCTTTACGCAAACCAAACAGACCTAAGTTTATCAAAATTTAATAGTTGTATTTTAATGGCTGCAATTTGCAAGATATGTGTGTTGGAATACCTAGATACGCAATCCCAATCCTCATTAGCAATCACCCAAATAAAACTCGTATTATACATAATTTTTTCATATCTTTCATAAACGTATAATACTTGCTTGCTGTTGAAATACTCGAATTAGTATGCAAATTTTAAACGTGTTCCATATCAATTATTGAAAATTTTGTAGTGGGAACCGTTTAATTAACCAAATTTGACAAGAAGTTTAAGCATGTGAAGTTTTAAATCTCAATATTTTTATTTGTTTAATATTTGACCGATTTTTTACCGTATTTTATTTGTACCGTGCCGATTTATATTCGTACTTTTGCCGTCTCAAATTTTTTCCGTTTGTCGTCGAACTGCTAACAATTATCCCAATCAAATTGAAGGGTAGTGTGTAACTTTTGTAGGACAATATTGATCTAGACATAAGAAATTAAAGATCTCAACTTAAAATAAGAGAAGAGGGAAGTAAAAGCTTCAAGGCAAGTTCCTACAAGAGGAGGATCTATGTACAAAACACCCAAGTCAATTTGCAAAAGTTTGAGAGAGTTTTATTAGTTGAATTAATTGTCTGTTTGCTTATCTAAGCTAGGGGCCACGGAAACTTCAAAATTGGTGACATTGTTCCTATTGTGCGAACGCTTAATTATGTCTTAGACATGAGACAAATACTTTCAAAATACACTAGAATATATCAAATTTGGCAGTGCACATTATCTCATATTGTACATGTGTCCGTACAGTAGATTGTGAGTTTTCATAAATTGAACTGCACTTCCATCATCATTCCTGCATTATACATGGTTTACTAAAACCATGGAACATCCTAATAAACCTTAATATCACAAACAGAATCTATGTTTCGGCCGCGGCCTGTAACTGGGAACATGCCCAACACGTGTCTAAACCCCATCAAACTCTCCCCCCCCCCCCCAACCCCCCCCCCCCCCCCCCCCCCCCCCCCCACACACACACACACACACACACACCGCACACCAATTTGCATGGCCCACCACCGTTTGACCTACCAATGGGGATGTGACATGTTGTGTGCGGACAACGATCACGGTAACAAAATAATATTTTACTGCGGTCCATATAGCAGCTTCCTATCACAAATGTGTTGTGAAAACTAGGGTTCTTTCATTTTTTTTTCCATATGAACTATAATCCAAAATGATATTTTACATGCGGTTTATGATCGCAGGTCCACGTGACCAAATCCCATTGGCATCCCTCTATTTGCTTGGGCCCACCATCAGATATTCTGTCAATGAAAATTGATACGTAGGTTCGGAGTCACGTCCGCAGTCACAGATCACGGATAACGTAGTAGGGTCCAACTATAATTTAGTTCTCTTGATGGACTTTCTCAAGCAAATGTGCCCCAGCAGAATTTTAAAACCACATAAAGTATAGGTTATGGTATTAATTTACATGATTGAGTAGAAAGAAGCTGCAGGAACTAGCAAGAACTTGATCGATCTCCTTGATGCTCAAAACCCTAATTTCCTATTCCAAAAAAAATCTGATTCTTCAAGAAAGAAAGAAAAAGTAAAGGGTAGTTGATTGATCCCGACCCGTGGGTGCAATTAACGCTACGTACGGAGCACATGCCGCAACTAAACGATGCAGTCGGTGTGTGCAAAGATGAAAATTAATGCAAGTAACTACTGCGTGATGCATGCATGCTTCTCCACGTTTCCGGAAATGGCTCACGATCAGTTGCCGGCCGGTACGTGCACTCTACTAAATATTAATAATGTTACGATCTTCTCCTTAGTTCCTCCTCCTCCAGAGGACGTGAAGATCCATATATATATATATATATATATATATATATATATATATATATATATATATATATTATATATATATATATATATATATATATATATAATGGATATTTAATATGATCGAGCATCGCCTACGTGCTATTAAAAGAGCATGATCTTTGCAGTACTCTTCATCTCTCCACGTGATATCGACAGACAACTTGTCGACAGTATATTTGCGCCATGCATGCGCACAAGTTGTCGTCCCGAGCGGGCGATCCCCGCGCGCGCGGGGAACGTTAGGCTTCGAATTTTCTTTCATCTCTCTCTCTTTTGTTACTCATGATCTCAACTCGAAACAGAAAACTTATTAATTTTGTGCGGGGAAATATATAGGAGGTAGATACAACATTTCGGTCTCCTTTTACCTTGTTTTTTATTATATATGGTGATTAGTGAGTACAAGGTTAATTAATCGATCCAGAGGGTCATATATAGTATTTACTGGTGATATAAACTATAAAGAACAACTGATAGAGTGATAGTAGAATGGAAGTGAAATAGACAGACTATAGTAAGCAGGAAATAGGTGAAATAATTGATAACAGATTAGAAGTGACGGAGACAATGGAAGGACACTGAATGAGTCTAGTATTTAGAGCATAGTTTGCAGTTTCAAACGATACCAATTCGATACTGCCAATACCGATACGATTTGTTCACATGTATCAATATAATACCGACTATCTTTTCCGGTCAATCCGACAGAAAAATAAACGAAAAATAGCAATTAATTAGTAAGGTGTAAAAGTATGCAAGTGAAGAAAAAAAAATTCTCCGATGTAAAGCAATCAACAAATTTACTATTATTTAATATAATTTTAAAACTACTAAAAAACACAAAAAATACTTAAAATTATGTATAAACCTTTTTTTTTTTCTAAATTTAAAATAATTTTCTTAAAACTACTTGCCTTCTCGTACCAAAAGTCGATATTTGATCATAAATTGTCAATAGTGTCGATTTCATACAAACGATCAAGTTTTGATTCCAATATCAATACTACAAACCTTGATTTAGAGCACCTCTCTCTAACCCATGAAGGTACACCCCTAGTTGGCTACTTCTATCCATCTTTACTGAATTGATAGCTAGGTTTGTTTCGGTTATACAGATATTTACATAACTGACAAAGTTAGATATTATAAGGTTGTCAAAATTTCATAACCCACTAGTCTAGTGGTAATGGTGAGACATACGATCCAAGCAGTCAGAAGATCGATTCCCGGTGGAAAAGTTCGCCACAATTACCTTCTTTCAAAAAAACAATTGCACATCCGTCGACTAATCCATACTAATGAACTTGATGTACTCTCTAGTTTCTATCCTTATAAGGTACGGATTGGATTTTGTGATGGTACAAGCCGTAACATATTAATCGGTTCATCACAGGATTTTGGTAAATTTTTGCATCCAAACCTGTTAGGGATCGATCTTGCCCTAATGTGATTTGCACAATAAAATAGAACAATACAGAAAAAGAATAAGAAAAACACACAAGCTTGGTTAACCTCCTAATAAGAGAAACTACATCAATGGCCACCGCGGGATAAATTTTCTCTATATCCGAAGATGTTAAAAAGTTCTCTAGGAGCTCTCGTTTTAAACTGCTACCCAAGAAGCGAAAAAAAAAATTCCATTTATATGCATAGAAAATGAAGACGACTTAGGCTGAAATATTCAATATATTCTTATATAAAAAAAAACCAGTAAATTAGGTTCCACACAACTAAGAAACGACGTGTCTACATAGATCGGAAAGGAACCACGATTTAAACTGCAATTGTGCTATTTGGCTCCCAAAATATTTTGGTGATGTATCTTCCATTATGTGACATCTGATATGGCAGCTGACATAATAGCTGACGTGGCAAATTTTAACCCAAAAAATTAATTACCCAATTTTTGTTAATGTTAATATTAATATTAATGTTAATGTTAATGTTAATGCTAAAATTAATATTAATCTTAATGTTAATATTAATGTTAATATTAATTCTAATGTTAATATTAATTTTAATATTAATTAATGTTAATTTTAAGGTTAATTTTAATGTTAAGGTTAATCTTATTGTTAATTATCATGTTAATTTAATATTAATATTAATTTTTAATATTAAATTTTGTTATGTCAGTTGTCATGTCAGCAACCATGCCATATGTTACATAATGAGAGATGACATCACCCAAATATTTTGGGACCGCTGTCTGGGAAGCTTTTTTGACTAAGAATACCAAATTCAGATCCGGGTTCAATAAGAATTATGTGGACTCAGATTCAATCTATTTTGGGGAGCTTAGTTGAGTCCTGGTCAGGCTTGAGTCCACGGGCAGAACCGGATGGGATGGGGTCAAAGACTCAGAGGTCAGTACAAGATTGGTTTGTAGGGTCTAATAATAGGCTGTTTGATATGGAACAGCAGCTTTGGATAGCCATTTTTGCAAGAGTTTGTGGAAGCCGGGCCATCAGACTAGTATTTTATTGTAACGTTTTCCAGTTTTTCCGTCTCCAACAAGCCCATGTTTTGGTCCGGCCTTTTGGTAACGGACGAGAACCTGGGTCCGGCGGGTTAGAGATGGAAGCAATGCATGGAATGATTTTTCTTTTTCTTTTCTTTTTTGCGATGCCTTAGCTGATCGTACGGAACTTTGTGCATACTATATTATATGTCATATGGGTCTATTGTTCCAAATTTTACACACACACACACACACCCATACTTCTCTCGCGGTTTTGTTCTGAGATTCCCGTCTGACCAAAGATCCAGGTCATACCTCTCCTCACTGACCACAAGAGCCACTTATATATATATATATATATATATATATATATATATATATATATATATATATATATATATATATATATATTAGACTGGGTTTAGGATTGCTTACCATGTATTTTGTGAAACTTAGTAGGTTTAGCTTCATTTGTTTTCGTCTTTTTTCTTTTCTTGGGTTATTTAGTTTTAGGGGCTCATATATATTCAAAATTTATATTTAGGTCTTGATATTGTTCAGAATAGGATTTGAGTCTCGTCGTGACGATTGACTTTGACTAACCGTTAGATCTCCACAATATTCGAAATTTTTATTTAGTTTTGGGATCTCGTATGATATTTAAAATTTACGTTCATGTCTCTTTTTGGACTGTTATCAGTGACGGATCTAGGATTACAATCCATTGGGGACATAATCATAAGGGAGTTCGGAAATGAAGCCCCCAAAATTTTTGTTGGAGTATAATAATATAATATTACATTCAATAGCACATTTTTTATATGATAAAACATTAAATCTTACAATTGTTCGCAACGAGTTTTCACACTTTGAAAGTATTTTACTATAATATCATTTGTAATACTAGTAAACAACTATTTTTCTATGAAGCATACTTTTTTTTTAAAAAAATATTTTGTTGTGTGGGCAATTAGCTCAACCTCTCAATGTATATCAATATATCTCAAAAATGTGTCTCTACAATCCATCCCAACCTCTCTTTATATGGGAGAGAGATGTTGGGAATTACAAAGTGAAAAGTCACTTGGGAGTTACAAATGTGAAGAGTCACTTGGGAACATGAAGGATTACCACGAGTTACAACACACTACCAAAATAAGTCATATCAGCGACGTATTTAGCAACTCCAAGATAGTTCGTCGCTAATATTTGGGGTTTTAGCGACGTTAATATAAGACATCGCTGTTTGTCGCCAACAGCGACTAATAGCGACGTCTAGCGGCTACAATTTGTTAAATGAGAACCTGCGTCGCAAGTTCGTCGGTACCCGTCGCTGAGATAGCGACGTGTAGCGACGCACTTTAAACAGCGTCGCCGTTTATTATATGTCAGCGACGTTTAGCGACGTCCTATAAGGACGTCGCTAATCGTTTCATATAGCCAGCGAGGGTTTCCTTTTCAATCATTCACAATTTTCCCCCCTAATTTTGGGCGCGCTCCTCCTCCGCGACGCTCCTCCGGCGATTTCCCTCCTCCGGCCTCCTCCTCCGGCCTCCTCCTCCTTCCTCAGGTAGCTCCTCCTTCTCCTCCTCCTCCTCCTCCTCCTCCTTCCTCAGGTAGCTCCTCCCCAGTTTCTTCTCGTCTTCTAGCTCTCTCTCTCTCTCGCTTCTAGTTCGTGTCCACGAGAGCGTGGACTCGCTGCGGGGGACACGAGACTGACAGTGGACTCGCTGCGGGGGATACGAGAGCGTGGACTCGCTTCTAGTTCGTGTGACACCTATTTTGTTGGTTTGGACAAGTCGTGTCCCACTGTGTGGACACGAGACTCACAGTGTGACACCTATATACTGATACTGGGAGTTTTTTTGGGCATATCAACTGTCAATTTGATGTTTTGCTTGGATTCGAATTCTAATTTAGGGTTCGAGCCCTATTTACTGATACTGAGAGTTTTTTGGGCATTTTCAGGGTTTTGAAATGATGAATAAATTGACTAATAATTATTATCGAGCCCTATAAAATTTCAGCTATGTCACGAAGGATGGATACTAATCCTGTGAATGAGTTTTCTCCTAAGTATTCTCGACAGTTGAGTATGATTTAGCTCACTGACATTACTGAAATATGGAATAATTAGACTTTCTGTTCAGTACCCTTTGACTGAATTAAGTTGACCTGAATACCATATTTTAAATCCTAAATCTACGGTACGACATGGTGATCAGGACATAGTCCCTGCAGCCATTCGACTGGCGAGGCAGAAACTATGTAGCCGTAGATAAAGTTGACTGTCCTCCGACCCTCATCCCTCGGCAATGATGATACGACAACCTATCACTATATCTTATATAGTAGTAGATGATGTCTTAGTATTACATTATGTGAGTTCATCTTGATTCTGTTACATTCTTCAGATACTACATACGATAAGAACATATACTACACCATATGTACAGAACATAGATGATTCACACTAATGTATGCTAGAATGAATCTTGGATTGTGTTCTGAGCCATCCGTTCTGCTACTTGTCAAAAAATTGAATTTATTGTACTTTATCTGCTTTCGAAAATGTACTCAAATTACATGATGGTTTCTTTAGTTAGCTTGCTTATGTTACAATTATATTAGCTTGCTTACCAGATGGCACCCATGACCCGAGGAGCGGCACGTCGTTTGCGGAAAACAGTGAATGCTGAGGTGGCTCCTCCTACAGTTAAGGAGGAAGTGGCACCGGTTGCTAGTGAGATCAGGAGTTCTATTCATCCAGCACCGGTAGCTAGTGAGACCGGGAGTTCTATTCGTGCAACACTTGCAAGGGACGACATCTCTCCTCACGCCAAAGATCTCGCTTTTTCGAGGTGGTTGCGTGATCGTATCACTGAGCGTTTGCGTGAGCTGCGTGGTTCTCATTAGCTATTAGTACTTATTTCTATTGGACTTTTTGTGTTGGGTTGTTTTTATATTAGACTATTTGTATTGGACTACATATATGAATTAGTACTGTGTCAATCTCTGGATTGTATTGGTACTACGACCCTCATCCCTCGACAATGATGATACGACAACCAACCAGAGAGGATACTCTGAGAGATCTATCTGAGTAGGACGTATACTCTGAGAGATCACCTTTACAAGTATGATATCAGTAGTGGGATTGAGTGTGTACGTCCTACTCAGATGGGTCTCTCACTGTTACTATTTTTTTCTGACAGCATGGTGGATGTGCTCCGTCAACAGATTCTTGCTCCGAGCCAAAACTTTGCCCCGGAGCTCAAGTGGACATCTTTCGTGTAGAGCTCGAGTGAGAGGTTCCTGACAGCATAGTGGTCTCCTTTGTCAAAGTATCCGTGCTCATCATACATTGGTTGTGGGATGAGCACGGATACTTTAACAAAGGAGACAACCATGCTGTCAGGAACCTCTCACTCGAGCTCTACACGAAGGATGTCCACTTGAGCTCCGAGGCAAAGTTTTGGCTCGGAGCAAGAATCTGTTAACGGAGCACATCCACCATGCTGTCAAAAAAAATAGTAACGGTGAGAGACCCATCTGAGTAGGACGTACACACTCAATCCTACTACTGATATCATTCTTGTAAAGGTGATCTCTCAGAGTGTATGTCCTACTCAGATGGATCTGCAGAGTATCCTCTCCGGTTGGGTTGTGTTCTGAGCCATCCGTTCTCACACTTAAAATACATATTAATTAGAACTGTGTTTTATATTTTCGGCGAAACCAGGGATTTGATTCTGTATTTTATATTTTGCTTTCTGTATTTTGGCTCCAGCTCCATTTGCATTAATCTACGGTACGACATGGTCCCTGCAGCCATTCGACTGGCGAGGCAGAAACTATGTAGCCGTAGATAAAGTTGACTATCCTTCGACCCTCATCCCTCGGCAATGATGATACGACAACCTATCACTATATCTTATATAGTAGTAGATGATGTTTTAGTATTACATTATGTGAGTTCATCTTGATTCTGTTATATCCTTCAGATACTAGATACGATAAGAACATATACTATACTATATGTACAGAACATAGATGATTCATACTAATGTATGCTAGAATAAATTTTGGGTTGTGTTCTGAGCTATCCTTCATCTGCTCCCTTCCCTGTCTCTCTCGTTATGTCGCGAACCTCTTCCTCTATGCCATCAAAATCAGAATCCTCGACTCTCTTTCGCTTCTTGGATATTGACCCAGCTTCCAATAATCTCTCATTTCCCTCCGGGTCCACTCTACTCCCAATCTCTTCCTCTTTATACACGGATCTACAGAATCAATGCCATTCGAGGAAGGCAAAACTGAATCAGCATTGTCTTCCGGATCGTCCTCATCAAGGCATAACGGGCTGCTCAACGTGCCCAGCTTTTTCAACTTCTCGCTGGCTGCAGAGTCGAAATGGGAACGGATCCTCTTTGCCGGCCCGGAGCTCTGACTTGCACTCGTCGCCTCGCTACCGGTTTCCTCTCCTCCTCTGACGCGGGTCATAAGAAAAGAAATTTCGTACCTCTTCATCACATAAACATCATTGCCGCCTTGTACTCGCGAGCCTCCTCGTCTGTGACGCTATCCAACTTCTCGGTGCCTACATTGTCACTCGAATTTCCCCTTCGACTCGTATCATCCTCTTCTTCGCCTGTCTTTTCGTTCCCTGTCTTGCAATCATCTACTATCACCGTCGTCTCATTCGACTCTTTCTCCGATGACTCCGAGAAGGAGGAGGAAGACTCGAAGAAGGAGTCGAATGAGTCGGCGGTGATAGCAGATAATTGCAAGACAGGGAACGAAAAGACAGGCGAATAAGAGGACGATACGAGTCGAAGGGAAGATTCGAGTGACAATGTAGGCACCGAGAAGTTGGATAGCGTCACAGACGAGGAGGCTCGAGTACAAGGCGGCAATGATGTTTATGTGAAGAAGAGGTACGAAATTTCTTTTCTTATGACCCGCGTCAGAGGAGGAGAGAAAATCGGTAGCGAGGCGACGAGTGCGAGTCAGAGCTCCGGGCCGGCAAAGAGGACCCGTTCCCATTTCGACTCTGCAGCCAACGAGAAGTTGAAGAAGCTGGACACGCTGAGCAACCCGTTATGCCTTGATGAGGACGATCCGGAAGACAATGCTGATTCAATTTTGCCTTCCTTGGATGACATTGATTCTGTAGAGCCGGGGGAAGTGGCTCCTCCTCGGCAATGATGATACAACAACCTATCACTATCTTATATAGTAGTAGATGACGTTTTAGTATTACATTATGTGAGTTCATCTTGATTCTGTTACATTCTTCAGATACTACATACTAGATTCGATAAGAACATATACTACACCATATGTACAGAACATAGATGATTCACACTAATGTATGCTAGAATGAATTTTGTGTTGTGTTCTCAGCCATCCGTTCTGATCAAGCATCTTCCTTCTCCTCTCCTCCACCATGGCTCTGGACCCATATGCTCCTCCCTACTTCCCTTCTTCTTATTTGACTCTCTCAGCCACATATGATATCCAGCTCAAGTGTAGAGTCGGGGGAGAAGAAGTGGACAGAAAAATGAGAGGGAAGCAGCACAGCTGGCGGCATGACCTGGAGGAAGTACAGATGTTTTCTTCAAATCCGTAGGAGAACTATAAGGATATATCTTTTCACAATATGTCATCTTGTCAAAGACCCTTTGTCACGACCCGTTACCCAAATTATTGGGCCGGGCCGAGCCATGTCCAGCCTATGCTTGTTAAAGCGTAGTAAGCTGTTCTAAGAATAGACAATAAAGGATCTAAGCTACTAACAGTTCTAAAATCATATTTAAATGTTCATCACAACACAACATCTATAAGCGAAGGTAAACAAACACAGATTTAATAATACATAACCAAAGTATCTAACTGGAGACAAAGTCCAGTATCCAAATATAAGAACAGACAAAGTCTAAGTCTACTAAACACATGAAAGATAACTAAGCAAGGTTCCCCGCTGGGGCCTCTTCTGGAGCTAAGGCCAGGTCCATGGTAAGTAGGGCATGTATCCTCAGGACTATCATCTGTAATATTTTTAACAGGTCCAATCAGGACAGGAACGAGTACAACCCATCTAGAAAACCCAAGTAAATGATAGAGAACTCTAAAGCAGTTATAGACAGTTTTATTGATGAACATGGTAGTTTATATTCAGGTGATGGTATAGAGAAACAGTTAAGATACAAGAAAAGAAAGGTAACTAAACAAGAGAAGAATCATGGCAATGATGACGGTAATAAAAGCTAACTGAACTAGAATAACATGTATGAGTCCAGACAGTACAATATAAGTCTAATGTAATCCCAGTGTGAGTCCAGTCCATATAATCCGATACCAGATGATTTCCGATACAAGATAAGTCCAACAGTGATCAATGAATCTAGGGTGAGTCCAACTATGATCTAACAGTGTGTTTTAAAATACCGAGGTCGACATGTAAACGGCTGTAGGTATCAGGCACATCTCTTACGGATCAGGCAAGAGATGGCTATGCTTCCAGTAGATTCTAGTTGGAGATTCCAGATTTGGGGTATGTCTACATATCTTACTCAATATTTCCCCGCCCAGCAAGTGAATCCAGTACAAGACACAAGAATCGAGATGAGTCCGGCCAAATGATGATTCCAGAAATGATTCCGGAATGATTCCAGTGATTCCAGTAATAGAGATCAGTAAGTAAGGTATGTGTCGCATACATGAATCCAGAAATATTCATACGTGTTGATACAGAGAATCACATAGAACTAACTAGAACTGAAATACAGTAATTGACAAATAAATGAGAGAACTATCAGAGAATGTACTTGCCTGATACTCTGTAAAGAGTAGTGTAATATCAGATGTCTGTACCAGGGTCACAATGTCCTAAAATAGAGTAATACAGTTATGACATGTCCAAAATGAAAGTAAACGAAAGAACTAATACAATCTATATGATTTCTAAGCCAATCTAGGTCAAAGTCAACTCTAATCAAACATTTTAGTCAAACTAGTCAAGTGGGGACCTAGCATAAAAAGTCTAATGTGGAGTGATACTATACACAAACTAACTACCTAGGATCTTTACACTAGTGCGGGGTGAGGTCCAATACGTCTATAACTCAAAACAACACAAAATATTAAAAGTCGTAATTATTCAATAAATAAATCAAACTGTACATTGAGTTCCAACAATTTTTGAGATAGACAAAAAGCTTAAATATATATAAAATAAAATACAAAAATGATCCTTGTTAATTATAGAAATTTATAATAATTTTTCTGGAATTTATAAACCTTCATAAATATTTATTAAAAATCAGCAAACATAAATATACTAAAAATGAGTTCTGTTTTCCTATTTTTATAAAATACCAAAAGTACTTAATAAATGCTAGAAAAATTATAATAAATTATCTAAATTAACATAATATTTAAATACAATTTTTCCCAGATTTTTACAGAAATTAAAATATATATAAAAATTCAAAACCAGAAAGTAATAATATCTAGAAAAATAATTAATTATAAATTAAGGATAATACATAATCAAAATCTACAGATGTTGTCGGATGATAAAATAAATATTACCAACGTGTCCAGAACGGTCAAATCAGCTAGGATAGCCTACCCATAAGTCCAATTTGGACACAAGGGCAAAACGGTAATTTCGGATCAAAATGATGTCCGCCGTTGGACACACTTTGTACCGAAAAACGTGTAGGGATAGAAGTCTACAAAACTTAGCAAATGATATGTCCATGAATTCAGAATGACGATACGAACCCAACGGTATATCCGAAATAGGATTCTGATGTGCCGATCTCAAAATGATACGTTGACGCGCACACTTGGTATCTGATTTGCACCGAAATGTGTGCTGGAGCAAATGTCTTCAAAACTCAGCAAATTATATGTCAACGAGTCCAGAATGACGATACGAACTCAACGGTATATCCAGAATGAGATTCCGATGAGCCGATCTCAAAATGACCCGTTGACTCGAAAAGTGGGACCCGCTTTGCACCGAAATACGTGCCAGGGCCCACGTTCTCCAAATTAAGCAAACTTTATATGAAAACATGCCAAAACGACGCCACGAGTCTACTGGTGGTGTCAGAAATTGAATCCGGAGTCTCGAGTTCAAAAATGAAATTTTACAAGTACAAATTAAAGAATTCGGACGACCAACTTTGGCGTCGAATTCGACCAACCGAACGTGCTTATAATGAAACGAAACCTAAAGGAGACAGGAAGATGGTTATACCAGCTGTGCATCGGAACTGACGGTGCGCAAAATGGAGCTGCGACGACGAAGATACGAACCCGCGAAGTTGGCATCACGAAACTGTCCAAAAACAGTTCAATTTAAAACGTCAACTTGGTGGCCAGTTTTGAGGTATCAAACGACAAAATTAACGGACGAAAATTGACAGGAGTGAAGATGGATATACCGAGATTGCGACGGAGCAAAGAGATCACCGATCCAACGGTCGGATCTCCCAAAAAATATGCGCAAAGTCGCTGCGACGGGGTGCCATTTCCGAGTTCAAAACTCGCGCGCGCCGACGGGATTCCGTTCAAAACGCACGAATAGCCTATTCGGCGCGTCGGGGAAGCGGGCGTTGGCCACGGGGTGGCTCGCCGGAGGTCGCTGGACGGTGGAGGAGCTCGCGGTGGTGCGGGCCGGCCACGTGGTGGCGCACGGCCACGCACATGCGCACGCGGACGGGGTGGCGCGGAGCCACTGCTGCTCGCTGCTGCTGCTGTTTGCAGCGCACGAGTGCGGCTGCGGCGACGCTGCGGTGGCCGGCGGTGGCCTCGGCATGGTGGGGTGCGGAGTGGTGGAGGAGATGGTGGCGGTGGTGGTGTTGTAATGGTTTTGATGATGGTGATGAAGATGAAGATGGTAATGGTGATGAAGGTTTTGGTGTTTATGGAGATGGAGAAGAAGGAGGAGAAGAGAGGAAGATGATGGTGAGGGTGGTGGCTGTTGTCACGCCCCGCTCCCGTTGGAGCGATCGTCCTCGCTAAGGCGTGATGCCGCACGAGCCTAGATTGCGCTCGTGCAAGGCGGGTTCCATAACGGCCGATTACAGCGGCTGCGACGGGGTCGTCGCACAGAAGTCCCGTGCAGAGACATTGAATATATTGCAGCGGAATTTAAAGAACACATGAACACAAGTATTTCAAAGAAAGCTCTTTTATTGATATTGAATTCAAGGATTACATTGTGGGCGCAAGGCCAATTACAAGTCTCTCAAGTCTCACTTTTCTCTCATTTTACAAGTCACTCTGCTCTCTCTCATCTCTCGATACAATACTTGATTCCAGCGGAAGCTTCGGAAGGCGATGTCCATACATTACGTCCTGTATAAGTCTTCAGATCACGCGACCGCACGCTTCGACTCGCCAAGGAACTCCATGCCTCGACGCATCCAAGCGAGCTCCGCGCCACGAGCTTCTACCTGTGCCTGCACATGAAACACTGTGTGGGTGTCAGTACCACTGTACTGGTGGAGTGAGCTTCTCGCCCACCCATACAAAACCTACACGTTTCATTTACTTTGTGTAACATAAACCCTCTTTCGATTGTCTTTCTATTCTTGCCTTAGGATCAGTTTAGGACCGGCGCCTTAGCGCAACTTGTGTATCAGAACCATCCCGTGCTTGCAATGTCAACGTTAACTCATACTTTGTCGCTAGACCACTTCTCGTGCCAACAACGTTAACCTATCAAGTCGTGTTTGCCTTACGGCCATAATCGGAGACGCAGCTACACGAAGGACTCCATTTCCTTGCCTCTAGACCTTTCTCGTGCCTGCATTGTCGACGCACCGACTTATACTTATCTTTCGTGCCAAACTCTGGGACGTAACGACTCGGTCGTGCCATAACTCGATTCGTGCTTCAATATCTCCGAGGCAGTGCCTCCTTGCTTAGTCTCGCCAACACTTGTGTTGTGACAACGCGGCCGTGCCTCATATTTCGAGGCCGAGCCCAATAACTCGACATAACTTCATACAACTAGCCCTACGGCCCTTTTTGACTTAACTCGCAACTTAACACTCGATGCCACATCTCGTGCCGAAGCACGTCGCCTTCGCTGTAGCCAAATCTTAGGCTCCGACATTGTGTCTATTTAACTCATACATATTCAACTCAATCCACCGTCACACACACGGATTGCCGCCCGTGCCGACACCAAACTTACCATGTTAGTTGAAAACAATTATTATTAAGTATTTGTTATGGGATTGGCCTAACCAGCCGCCTTGGACGTAGCCTGGTACTCGGGATCCTTGCACCGCAGGTTGCGATCCCCGATGCAAGTCCCCGACATACCGATCGCCTAACCAGCGTTGCCTATTACCCAGCTCGGCTACAACTTGTTTTTTCCTAGGCCGAGACGGTCCCGTGGCCCCGGAATTCCGCTCGAAGAAACCACCCCTTGTCGACAAGTGTCCAAGTTCATAAGGGTTACATGGAGTGTTTTAGGATACAGTTTGGGCTTGTTATGTGATCAATTTATTTACTTGGTTGTTTTAACTCTTTTCCTTTTTCATACTTCCTTTGCAGAGCCCCTAACCAGGGTTGCCTCGGCGACTAACCATCGCTTAGACTTAACGTTCTTTGAACTCAGGGAACGGCTACTGCATAGCCTTCCAACTTAACTTGAACATAACATGTTTCCTTGAGTGTCGACCGACCGTGGATAACTTTCCACTGAACCAACCGTGGCTCGTGCCTCTAAACCGACTCGTGTTCTATGCAACGTTATCGTCCAAGTCATACTTCATATGACGGGCCTTGGAATCGTGGGACTGTTTAACTTGACAACCGCAGAATGAGCGGGACAGCACGTAGAATAACTTAGGTCGACCGGCATAACTTTGCCTAACTCACACAAGCCTACAACTTAACCCAAGGGACGAGCAAAGGCTATGCCAAGCCTTGCGGGACCGGACCGTACATGCTTTAGCAAGCATTTGTGCGGGCGACGCCTATGACTTAGGCTAACTCTCAACTTTTGCACCGAAGACCAACTTTCCTTCTCCCAAGCCACGGGACGAAGGACCGAGTGTCATTTTCAAAGCACGCCGTGCACCAACTCTAAGCCGACCGTGGGACGTTTTCCATGTTCTAACTCGATTCGAACCGTCGGGATTATTCCCTTAGCTATGTGGATGCGTAGCTTTTATTATCAAGCCTAACTTGTGCAAGTTGAAAACACGATTTATTATGTGAAGGCAAAGATGAGGAGAGTTCACCGAAACTACCCCACCTGAGCGATGTCTCCGAGCAAGCCGTTGCAAGGCTAAGGCCGAACGCCGTCGGCGTTTCGATTCCTCCGATTGACTTTGCGGGACGGGGCACTACAGCTGTGGGTGTGCTCGGCCAGGGGAGGAGCTGTCGGTGGGGTGTGTGAGTGTGTTGAGAGAAAGAGAGAGAGATGCATATGTGTGTGTGTATATATAATATAAAGAGAGAGAGTGAGAGAGATATTTGAAAGGGAGAGAGAGGGAGAGAGAAAGAGGTCGGCCAAGGGAGGTGTTCGGCTGGCAGTATGGGGGGGGGGGGGTATAGGTGTTAGTTTGAATAAAAGGAGAGAGAGAGAGAGTGATACATGTTTATATATATATATATGTATATATATATAAGATATTTAAGATATTAATAAAGTAGAGAGAGAGGAAGAGATATTTCCAAAATAGGAAAAAAGAAATATTGTGTAGGGTATTTGGGCAGTCATGAGAGTATAACATGGGGCTTGGGTTCGGGTTCGATCGAGCCGGGTCGGGTCAAAATCGGACCGGGTGAAATAATCGAATTAAAATAGGTATTTAAAATCATGGGAAAATGAATAATATACGGGGACTCCAATAAATGGGACACAAGTTTCATGTGGGTAGCAGGCTTCATGTGGGCCACGTCCATACTTTGGGTCGACTAGGTTGGGTCGATGTCGGGTCCCAAAATTAAGTCGGAAATTAAATCGGGTTTCACGGTAGATAATTAATCGGCCTAAATTGACCCGGAAGTTGTGCGAAGAAAATGAAGCACAAAATAAAGTGTCTGAGTGGGACACGAAGGTCATGGGTGGAGAGCGTCTCGAGTAGATCATTCATGAGAAGTTAGTTCTGAGAAAACGACTGGTCTGGTGCTCCTAAATTAAAAGCCACGGTAACGTGCAAACGATGATCAAAGATAAAAGTGGGAATAATTATTCAACGATTAATCGGTCTAAGTTGATCCGAACTTGCGCGATACAAAAAGAGCACAAGGGAACGAGTTCAAGTGGGACACGATATATCAACAGGAAGATAATCTTGCCTACTTCAAAACCCATGAAGAGAGTTTACAGAGATTGGCATCCCTGACGCTCCAGAAGTCAAAGTCACGGGAAGGTACATTAATGATCAAAAATAATTAAATAATAAAACATTTATCGAAAATAATTTATTCAGAAAATAAAAATAAACCCTGAAATTCAGGGGGCTTACACCCTTAATGTGGCAACCATGTTACCGAGGTGTCGGAAGACTAACATGTCATAATTTTTTAAGCCGTGTGTTTTGACATAATCCTCCCAACTCTTTCCTCCTATGTAGTAATCTTGCATTATTACATAGAACTGAAATCCGGTTGGAGGATTATATCAAAACACACGGCTTAGAAAATTATGACATGTTAGTCTTCCGACACCGCGGTAACATGGATGTCACATTAAGGGTCTTTGACAAGGTGATATATTGTGAAAAGATATATCCTTATAGTTCTCCTACGTATGTTGAAGAAAACCTCTGTACTTCCTCCGGGTCATGCTGTCGGCTGTGCTGCTTTCTCCTCCTCTTCCTGTCCACTTCTTCTCCCCCGACTCTACACTTGAGCTAGATATCATATGTGGCTGAGATAGTCAAATAAGAAGAAGGGAAGTAGGGAGGAGCAGATAGGTTCAGAGCCATGGTGGAGGAGAGGAGAAGGAAAATGCTTGATCAGAACTTGAGGTGGAAAAGTTGTGACGTTGATAGCGTGAGAGAGGGAGAGGGTGGAAAAGTTCTTCTCCCCCGACTCTACACTTGAGGTGGATATCATATTTTGGTTTCTGTATTTTGGCTCCAGCTCCATTTGCATTAATCTACGGTACGACATGGTGATCAGGACATAGTCCCTGCAGCCATTCGACTGGCGAGGCAGAAACTATATAGCCGTAGATAAAGTTGACTGTCCTCCGACCCTCATCCCTCGGCAATGATGAGACGACAACCTATCACTATATATTATATAGTAGTAGATGATGTCTTAGTATTACATTATGTGAGTTCATCTTGATTCTGTTACATTCTTCAGATACTACATACGATAAGAACATATACTACACCATATGTACAGAACATAGATGACTCACACTAATGTATGCTAGAATAAATCTTGGGTTGTGTTCTGAGCTATGCGTTCCCATACTTGGCAATTAAGTTGTGGACCATTATGTGTGACATTGTTGTTACAAATTTTCATATATCTGTGTTGATTGATGAGATTGTGTTTCAAATGTGTTCGTGATTGTGTGTATCTGTGTTGTTTGATACTGTGTTCGTGATACACACCGTTGTTGCTGTAACAAATGGTATAGGGGATGCTGCAAATGCTGCAGGGGATGCTGCAAATGCTGCAGGAAATGCTACAAATGCTGTATTTTTTTTCAATATTAGCGACGTTCAGCGACGTTCAGCGACGAAAATAACGTCGCTAAGTAAGTACCCCAACGTCGCTAACGTTGATGAATACCGTCGCTGATCGTTACTAAACGTCGGTAATTTAGCGACGTAGAAAAGTCGCAGAACGTCGCCATATGGCTCTCAAGCCAGGTCAGCATCGATGCATGTAAAGTCGCTCAACATCGCTAGTATACGTCGGTAAATAATGACGTTTTACGTCGCTGGCAATCGCTAAATTAGCGACGTGTCCGCGTCGCTAAAGCTCGTCGCAATAGCGACGTATTGCAACGTTTTCTTGTTTAGCGACTAGGTTAATCGCGATTACGTGCATACGTCGCTAAATACGTCGCTAATCAAAATTAGCGACGTATTTTTCCTATTTAGCGACGTCTTGAGGCGTCGCTGATTTGACAGATTTTAGTAGTGACACTCCCCCTTGGCTCTTCACAAACTCTGCTTGTAAACACCTCTGAGCTTCTTCATTTGTCTGTAGCTTGCTGATTCAAATTTGACCACCTACTTATGCCTCGTCAAAAACCTTGCCAAAGAAAATCCAGTGGGAAAAACTTTGGTCGAAGGACAAAAGAGTACACATAGGTCAGTGATGATGGGGGTAAACTAACCATTGCAAAGGTGCCTCGTCAAAAACCTTGTCAGGGAAAATCCAGTGGAAAAAAACCGCTGATCGAAGGACAAAAGAGTACACGATGGATTAGAAGTATATACTGGATACTCCCCCTGATTACAATAGTCCTTAGTGAATAAGAGATTTGAACTGTGTCTCGTTAAAAACCTTGCCAAAGAAAACCCAGTAGGAAAAACTTTGGTCGAAAGAAAAAAAGAGTACACAAGCATACATCAGGATGCTTCCCTTTTCACTCGCACTCGACAGTGTGCGGGATATACGCACAACAGGGCGTTTGGAGACGCTCGTTGGGGCGCTCCCCCTCACATGCACACAACAGGGTGCAAGAAACATGTTTCACTTAGGCTAGCTCTGAAATTTTCCTAAGTCCAATTGCTCTGACATGTTTCTGGAACGAGTGTTTCGGCAGTGACTTGGTGAACAAGTCTGCACGATTATTCTCCGATCCAATGTGTTGCACTTCAATCTTCTGAAGCGCTTGTTGTTCATGTGTAAAGAACAACTTGGACGATATGTGCTTGGTAGCATCCCCTTTGATGTAACCATGTTTCGCTTGATCAATAACAGCGGTATTGTCCTCATAGACGACAACAGGTTCATCTGGGTCATATGGAAGATCATATGTACTTCGAATATGGCCAATAATAGCTCGAAGCCATACACACTCTCTAGTCGCCTCATAGAGTGCGAGTAGCTCAGAGTGGTTCGTTGAAGTAGCCACTAAGGTCTGTTTGCAAGACCTCCAAGAAATCGCGGTGTTCCCAATGGTAAAGACGTAACCAGATTGGGAACGCCCCTTGTGCAGATCAGATAAGTATCCTGCATCGACGTAGCCAACAAGGGTCGCGTTGTTTTGAGTACCAAGAGCGTTGGACTCACTCAAAACCGCGTAGGGATAGAACAAGCCCAAGTCCGTAGTACTCTTAAGGTAGCGAAAAATGTCTTTTATGCCATTCCAATGGCGACGTTGGCGCGGTGCTGTGTCGAGCTAGACAATTCACAGCAAACGAGATATCCAATCTAGTACATTGGGCCAAGTACAATAAAGCGCCTATTGCAACCAGATAAGAGCACTCAGGACTCAATATCTCTTCGTTGCCCTCCTTTGGACGGAATGGGTCCTTAGTAATGTCTAGAGAGCGGACGATCATGGGAGTAACGGACGGCTTAACGTCAAAATGACTAAAGCGTCTCAACACCTTTTGGATGTAGTTTGCTTGATGGACAAGAATTCCATCTTTACGGTGCTCGATCTACAGGCCGAGGCAAAACCGTGTCTTTCCAAGATCCTTTATCTCGAATTCCCTCTTCAGGATATCAGCAGTTTATGACAAGTCTTTTTCGGTTCCTATGAGATTCATGCATGTCATCTACATAGACCGCGATGATTGCGTATCCTGAAGTGGATTTCTTTATGAACACACATGGACAAAGTTCGTTATTAATGTATCCCAAACCAATCAAGTATTCGCTTAGGCGGTTATACCACATTCGCCCGGAATGTTTCAATCCATAGAGCGAACGCCTCAGTCTAATCGAGAACGCGTTCCGTGGTCGGGAACTACTTGATTCAGGCATCTTTAGTCCTTCAGGGACTCTCATGTATATCTTTGTGTCCAGATCCCCGTAGAGATAGGCTGTGACCACATCCATGAGCTGCATATTTAGTTTTTTGGAAACTACTAAACTGATTAAGTAGCGGAACGTTATGACGTCCATTACGGGAGAATACGTCTCCTCGTAATCAATTCCAGGGCGTTGTGAGAAGCCTTACGCCACAAGGCGAGCCTTGTATCGCACAATCTTATTATTTTCATTACGCTTCCTTAGAAAAAAAACCCATTTGTGACCAACTGGTTTAACAATGGGTGGTGTTGGAGCTACATGTCCAAACACGTTTCTTTTCGCTAAGGAATCTAATTCAGCCTAGATTGCTTGTTTCCATTGTGGCCAGTCCGTTCGTCGTTGACACTCGGCAACGCTGTGAGGTTCCAAGTCATCATTGCTCATAACGCGGTGGCCACTGAGTATATGAACACATCATCGATGACAGTTTCGTTTCGCTTCAAAATATCGTCTAAGCTAGCGTACTTGACGAATATTTCGAGGTTATCGGCATGATTAGGAATAGGCGTTTCATCTGGAACGCGCTCTTCTAATACATCGCCGTGATCCTTAATTATCTCATGTGGCAAAACGCTTTTAACAAGATTTTTCCGCTTCCGGGACAGAACATCTTTGGAACCAACCGGTCTTCCCTTCTTTTTGGGAATAGCGGCGGACTGGACGGCCGATGGCATCGTCCTTTGCTCGGCGGGTTCGACCGGAGCAACATGTTTCACAGGAACATGGTGTCTCTCAGGACCCGAGCCATATCCTAGATGTATTTCCGTCATTATGCGGGGTACATGATGTATTTCCTGTATCCTAAATGCGACGGTATGTCCCAGACCCGAGCCATATCTTAGATCATTCGAAAATGGTTATTAGTACCAACATTTTCGTATGAGGAGAGGCCCGTGTCCATGTTTGACCGAAGAGATAGACCCTCAAGAGCCAGGCTATTTATTTAGTCTGTGTTGCTTGAGTTTATCCATCTTTGGGAGAGTCAAACGTGAGAGCGTGAGGATGATATCCGATCGCGTTATCCCGGCTAGTTTGGCTCGTAAGGCGTAACATCTTCCTTATGCCTTACGCTTCGAATCCTTGCTTGCATGAATGACTGTATGATTGGTTGGTAGTTATAGATTGTTTGTGATAGTATAGCTTGTCCTTACATCTCTAGCCTCTTGATTAAATTCCGAGGACGGAATTCTTTTAAGGTGGGTAGAGTTGTAATGCCCGTGGTTCGCATTACGTATTGGGAATACGTGTACGTATTTCGGGCTCGTATTTTTGGTTTGTCATAATTAGTTAGCCTTGGGTTTTATTTTGCATGTTGCATTAGCATGGTTCATCATGGCATTGCATTGGCTTGGTTTGGTTCGGTTTAGTGGGTTTGGCTTGGTTTGGTTTTTGTGGAGAACCACTCCCACCATTTATATCTATCCCACTCTCTCTCTTCCATTATTACTCATTACTCATTTCTTCTTCTCCATCTTTACTCCTCACCTACCAGGAGAGAGTGGAGAGCTTAGGCAAGTGCATCTTGCTTCATGGAGGAACCCTATTTTATTGTTCCATTGTCTTTCTCATGTGTTTCTAAACCACTTTAGTACTTGGCATTTTTCATTTCCATGGTTAAATTTTGTAGATCTAGTTTTGTGGTATTTTCGGATTTTCTTGGGTTTGATCTGTTTAACCTTGTTATTTCCCAGTTTTGATGGTTCCATGTTGTAGAAAATTTTGTTCTACCCCATTTTGACCTATGGAAGTCCAAATTTGGACTCCTGTGGGAAAAGTGGGTGGTGTGGAGAAGCCATGGTATTTTCCATGAACTCCTCAGTTGGCAACAAATTGTTGCTGGCTTACAATTGTTTGGCCGCAGGAATCTTGCTTAACCGCATGGGCGTGGCAGCATTAATTGCTTTCTGACATGATAGCATTTATAAGCCAGCCGCATGAGAATTTGCAATTTATGTATTGTTGAACACCAGCCGCATGTAAAGCATTAAATCAATGCTTGTCCAAGCCGCATAGCATTTAAGCATTAAATGTAATGCTTTGCAGCCGCATAGCAATTTAAGCATTAAATGTAATGCTTTGCAGCCGCATACATCATTAGGAGCATTAAATAAATGCTTTGCATCATGATTCATTTAATGCACTTTGTAAACATATTATTTAAAGCCTTGCTCCAGGATGCATGGGAAGCATTGATTCATGTGCTTTAAATGCTTCTTTTTGCATTTTGGCCCTTAACTTTCAATAGTTATGCATTTAAGGCCATCCCTTGGAAAGGCTAGCCGCATAAGGTTTTATGTGCTTTAAATGCCTTTTTGCATTTTGGTCCTTAACATTTAATAGTATGCATTTAATGTACCTTCCAATTTCAGCCGCATGTAAAACCTTGAAGCCGCATGAAGAGCATGCCAGCCGCATGCTCACCCCTATTCCATGCATTATATGCATTATGGTCCATACACAGTACACTCTATGCATTTTAACCTATATTCAATGTACTTTATGCCTTTTTAAGCAATGCTTGTCTTTTCCTAATGTACATTTTCTTTACTTTCCTGGGGAGAGAGCCGCATAAGGCTTGGTCTTTTGCTGTCGTTAATACATGAATCAAGTGGAGCCGCATAAGAAATTATTTAATATTTGTTGCCTTTTGTATTTTCATGCAAGCAATTGTGAGGGTGAGCCGCATGGACATTTACAGCCTTGATAATTGCTTGGTGCAAGAGCCGCATGGCCTCTGGCCATTAAATAATATTATTGTTTGCATGTGGAAATGTTGCATGGAATCTAAGGTGAGCCGCATAGGCTTCCTTCCCCCACTATTTAATATTTTGGCCACGTGAACCATTAATTAAAGGGTTCACGTGTACCACTTCTTATTGCATTAATTGTGGGGGTCCCACATAACTTCTTTTAGTTGACTTGCTTGCTGAAGTGGGAGCTTGCAATTATTGCGAGTCCCACTATCTTTTGTCTTACTTGATTTCATGCCCTCTTTGTTATATTGGCCGCACGGGTGGCCTTCCACTCTCTTTGATCGCATGTTTGTTCTCCCACTTTTGGACCGCATGGGTCCCACTTTGATTGTTTAAATGTTTTATTTGGCTAAATTGTGGTCAGAATTTCTTTCCACTCCCAACATGAAAGTTGTAGAGTTTCCCTTTGGCTTCAAAAATATATATATTATATATTTATTATTACTTAATTGTGCCCATTTCTTCCCTCCTTGATAAATTAGAATGACTTGACAGTGACCCGTAGTGGTGCACACTTGACAATGAACTTGACATGATAACTTGACAGTGAACTTGACATGATAACTTGACAGTGGACTTGACATGATATACCTGACATGATAGTGGCCCGCCGTGGCGCACTCTTGACATGATAAACCTGACATGATATTTCTTGAATGCTGTTGCGACGGCTAATACGACATGACAAGATTGAATAACTTGGACACCGTGGACAATTGTGCTTGTACAAATGAACCCGTCTTGTCTTGCATCATGTCTAGGACGGGAACCCCTGAGTACCACGGTCAGGGTTACCCACTGAAATGGACTAAGGTTAATTACTAGAATAATCCAGTAGTTCATGGAGAGACTTTCCCAGTTACCTGTTGCCCCTTTGATCCCGGCCTTATATATATACATGGAATTTGTTGCTATCCATCGAGATGAGCGCACTTCCAGCCCGCCGTCGAGTGTGGTACCTTAGGACACATGTATCTTACTACAGTGTGTCTGCTATATCATGCTATCTTTTTCCTTTTCTTTGCTGGGGCCACTCAGGTAGCAGCAGGCGGGTAACTGGACTTGGAAGACTCTCGCTGCATCTTGCTAGTAACTAGGCCTGTAATAACCCTAGTTAGTTAAAGTATCAAGCCGTACTTATTGCTTGGCCGTGAAATGTTGGATGGAGTTTACCAGTTTATTCTTGTCTTGATCTTGTACAAGATTGTTACATGTCCTGATTTCTTATATTATCTTGCCGATAAATGGTGGGAGAATCCAAGTTCTGTTCAGACGAATGGTTACAACCCCGGTCCTTGTTTGGTTTACGGGTTGTAATCTGGCTATCTGAATAGTCCCATGGTTATCCCATCGTATATCACCCTGTTATGCCTTTTTTTTAACTCCTGTCTTATTTATTACTTTATGGTTATTTGTGCTAATTGCTGGTTTTAGTTCCTAAGTGAAGTCTCCTTTGTGGCACTTGCTCTTTCTGGGGTCTGACCCAGCTGGTTTTGTATGGCCAGATACCAGAGCAGCTCCAGAGGATCTACCGAATCTTCAGTCACATGGTGACCACTAGACGGAATCCTGGCAATGAGTGGGTTTATTTTGGCTCTCCCACTCTATTGTAAAATTATTCTTTTGAGGCGTTTAGCCGCCGAGCCAGTGTTAGCTCGTGTACATTTTTTACTTACTGTCTGCCTACGGGCTGTAACATGATTGACAACCTAGGGTTGATCATGTATGACCAAACTCTTGCTAGTCCTCACATTTTGTAACGACTAGCTTCATGATCAGCTGGATATGTAATGTTTGGGACGCCTTACTATTGTATATTTGGTGATCTTACATCTTGTAACTCTATTTACTTGCTTGTGATTGAGACACTAGGCTTATTATTGACCATAAGAGACTGTTGGCTTTTAGATAAACCCTCATATATCTAGACAGCCGTGACCGTATAGTGGAGTGGATCCCATTTTATTATACGTAGCTGGCTATGTCTGTCCCCGCTCTCCAGTATTCTGGTTCTGGGACATGACACGTCTATCCTTGCAGGCACATTTGCAGCAGGTATATGTTTGAATTTTTTAGTATTTTTATATTCCAAAGTATGCTTTTAATTTGTATGAGCTCAACGAGCACTGATTTGACCACTGTCTGAAAGATACATAGTGGATAGTGTTAATTATATAGTTATGAATGTCATAATTTTTTTCTTCCAAATACGAACTTTTTTTCAAAATGAATATGGCTTTTAAGGACGTAAAACTAGAACCAAGTGCATATACTTAGAATAAATCTTGCATCCGCAAAAGTTTAAAACCATTGGGAAATCCTTCGTTTCCATAAGGACTTAACACGACTATAGAGTCATCCACATGTATTAGATACATAATTTTATACATATAACTAAAACATAAAATTTAAAAAAAAACTGATTGCATTAATATGTAGGTTGATATTCTTCAGTCCCGAGTTTTTGAAAATTTTCCTAAACTATTATTTTTCTTCCCTAATCGAAAAGTAATTGACAGTACATAATAAATAACTATCTACATAAGTAATTAAAAATTGATTTGAAGGTTAATAAAGAAATAAATAAAATACACCAAGAATTAAGTAAATGATTGCCTATTGAATGAAAATTAAAAATCTATATGCAACTAAATAAAGAAAGATTATTAAAATAAATAAATCAGTACTTAATTAACGAATGAAAAGTGTGTGTGTGTCTAATATATATATATATATATATATATATATATATATATATATATATATATATATATATATATATATATATATATATATATATATATATGCAAATGACTTCTAGCCTAGTGGTTAAGAGAGATGCATGCCCTCAGCGGAGACGAGTTCGCCACAAGTACCCATTGCTTCAAAAAAATTATATATATATATATATATATATATATATATATATATATATATATATATATATATATATATATATATATATATATATATATAAATATATATATATATTTATATATATATATATTATATATATATATATATATATAATTATATATATATATATATATATATATATATATATATTTATATATATATATATATATATATATATATATATATATATATATATATAATATATATATATATATATATATATATATATATATATATATATATATATATATATATATATATATATATATATATATATATATATATATATATATATATATAACACACATATATATATATAACACATATATGTACATGTGGAATGCATAATTTGAGTAATGTTGTGGAGTAAAACTTTTGGTGTTCTAATATTTAATTTTAATTAGTTATGTTGTATTATTCAAGAACAAAGTATGTGTGGTGTACTAAATATTATATGTATGCTAAATTTCAAGCTAATATATCTGTGTGTGTGTGTTGTTTTGTTTATTTTATTATAATAAGGATATTTAATTAGTTAATAAATGTTTTTATTAATATTAATTAATTGTAAGTATAATTTATTTTGTTAAAGTAATTATCTTTTTTTTGGGTAAAGTGCATTTAAACCCTCCTTAGATGTTACGAAAACGCAATTAAAGACTCCCTGATTTGAAAAACCCAAAGGTTACGAAAATGCTCAAATCACCCCCTAAGCTAACTTTTCTGTTAACGGGTGTTAAAATGGGATTGTGTTGACCATTTTACCCCTGGGCTATCTCATATTAACTTGTTAAAAACGGTTAGTTCTAAAATTATTTTGTTAAAAACGGTTACGCAAGAATACTTGTTAAAAAGTGGATAAATATTAACAAAAGAAAAATGGTCTTTGCGAGTAGAATTATTTATTAAAATTATTTTAATTAATATTAACTTGTTAAAAACGGTTAGTTCCGTCAAAAAAGTGGATAAATATTATTTAAAATTATTTTGTCATAAATTATTTTTTATTTAACAAATATATAAATATTTTTGGGAAAAACAAAACTGATAAATACAAAAAAAATTAATTCTTAAAAAATAGAAATGATGAAAAACTGGAAAAAAAATACCAAATAAAAAACAAAAAAATACTATTAAAATATGGAAAAAAATAAAAAATAGACAAAATATTCCAAAAAAATCAAAAAATGAGGATAAATCTTAAACAATGAAAAAAGAAAAAACAAAAACTATACAAATTTGAAAATAAAATTCACTCTTAAAAACTAGAAAAGATTAATAAAAAGATGAAAAAAATGAAATAAGAATTAAAAAAATGGAAACAAAAAACAAAATATTAAAAAGATTATTAAAATAACCTTCCGTTCTTAAAAAGATAGAACTCTCATGCTTGACGTCATTTTCGAAAATAAATGTTTATAATCTAAATAGTACGTTTTCATCTTAAATTTTTTTTCTGGAAAAAAAAATCTTTTAACAAATGTCCGGTTAGTCCTGAACTATCCAGCCATTTAACTTAGGGCATGTTTTGTAAACCGTATTTGGAGCTAGATAACTATAACTAGTATTATATTATTTAATATTTTATAATAATTATAATCTTAATTAATAATTATAATCTTAGTTAATGTCACGACCCGCACCCTATTTAGGGGCACGAGAACGTGGGTACGTCCAGCCTACGCCGCAGTGTCGGCGGTAGAACGTTGTCAAGGTCCTCTATAACATCTAACATCTAACAACAAGATATATAAACCTGTCATCTCCGCACGGAGGTATAATATAACATCTCAACTCTATATCTCAATCACAAGTCTAGGGAAGAT